>CM061263.1:4690000-5157500 GCA_030848825.1 Tadarida brasiliensis | reverse complement strand
ACCCCACACCCCGTCAGCTCCACCATGAAACAGGGCCAGAATCTGGCCACCTCACACCACCTCTGCTTCAGCTACCTGGTTCAAGCCACAAAACGCAAAAACTTGCCAACAACTGACTGTGTGTGGGGGGGGTAGATAAACCACAGAACTTATATGCATGTATGCGTAACCAATGGACATAGACAACAATGCTGGGGACGGGGAGATGGGATGGATCGGGAGGAGGAGGTCAATGGGGGGAAAAAGGAGAAACATCTGTAACAAAAATAAATTAATAAAAATAAATAAATAAATAAATAAATAAATCCTTTTGCAGACAGTGGAGCACACACACACGTGAAATGAGGGCAACCCCCACCCCAATAGGCCACTTCGTAGATCTCCCTTGAGTCCTGGCTCTCCCTTTTGCCTGTGGCCCAATTTCCTTCCTCTTTCCTCCTACATGCCCTGGCCCCAGTAAAAACAACAACAACAACAAAAAAAATACTGCCTGTCACAGTTAACTACCCTTCCCTCCCTGACCTACGAGATCCCATGCCATCTGGCCCCAGCTCCCAACTCCAGTCTCAGCTCCTGACTCCTCCAGCTAGTGACCTTCCCGTGGGTCACCAAATGCACTAAGCTTAGCCCTACCTTTGCACTGGCTATCCCTGTGCCAGGAGCAGCCTTCCTCCGACGTCTGCAGGCTTTGCTGCCTCACATCATCAGACACCTGCTTACATATCACCTTCTGAAGAAAACCTCCCCTAATCCGTCCCCATTCCTCTGACACTCAACCCTCAACTCTGCTTCATTTTCTTAATAACACTCAGCCCCACATGCCAATTTACAGACTTATTTATATACTGTCTCTTTCCACTCACAAGAATGCAAGCTCCTGAAGAACAAAGTCCTTGTTCACCCTGTATCCTCAGCATTGATGCATAACAGGCACAATAAACATTTCTGGAATGAATGAGTCAAGGAATGTGCTAGGCTCTGGCACAAACACACAGAGTGATAGATCAGACTTCTGTTTTCAGCAGCAAGGAAAGCCAGGTATCTTAATGACTCTCCTGTTGCAAAGTTTTAAAAGCTGAATAAAATAGAATTGCACACTGAGCTGGCAAAAAATAAAGGGAGCTAAAGACACCAAAAACGTAACTTCAAAAAAGCAACCATAACATATAAGTAGATAAATTGGCGTTCTTTCTGAAGTAACAAAGAAAGAAAATATAAAATAACAATTGATGGACTTGAAGGAAATAGTGAAATCTAACTTACATCTAATGAAGTTCTAGAAGGAGATAACATTAAGAATTGGGAAGGGCCCTGGCTGGTTTGGCTCAGTGGTTGGAGCGTCGGCTTGCAGACTGGAGAGTCCCGGGTTCGGTTCCCGTTGAGGGCACATACCTCGGTTGCGGTAGTCCCTGGCCCTGGTTGGGTTTGTGTGGGTGGTGGCCACTCGATGTGTCTCTCTCGCATTGATGTTTCTCTCTCTCTCTTCCTCCCTCTCTCCCTCCTGCTCTGTCTGAAGATAAATGCAAAAATGTCCTCGGGTGAGGATAAAAAATAAAAAATAAATAAAATAAAAACTTCGTAAATTATATAAATGTCTAATCACTATGTTGTACACCTGAATCTAATATAATACTGTATGTCAACTGTAATTGAAAAATAAAAAGGCCCGGCCGGTGTAGCTCAGTGGATTGAACATCATCCCATAGAATGAGAGATCCTGGTTCAATTCTCAGTCAGGGCACATGCCTGGGTTGTGGGCTCGATCCCCAGTAGGGGGCTTGCAAGAGGCGACTGATCGATGTTTCTCTCTCACATCGATGTTTCTATTTCTCTCTCTCAAAAACCAATAAAAATAAAATTAAATTAAATTAAAAAAAAGAATCTAAAAAAAATTTTTTTAACTCACCAGAAAAACTATAGCAAATGGAAAGCACCAGAACAAGAAAAGGCTGCATTTATTCAGTGCCATTTCTATTTAAATTGAACTAGAGGTACTAGCCGATGCAATAAAGAAAACAGTAAAAGGTATAAGAATTAGAAACAAAGAAAGAAAACATCATTATTTGTAGATGATAGGGTTTTAGCAAGGTTGGTGGATGTTGCTAGGATTTAAGAGCTGTTTAAGTACAGTGCTGGGGGTAGGCATTGGGTTTCATTTAACATGAGGGAAATACTATTGTAATCCTCACCTGACAGATGAAACGGAGACACAGAAAGGTGAAATATCTTGCCCAAAGCCACATGACAAGTAAATGATTGCTTTTGAAATTAAGTCTATCGGTCCCCAAAGCGTAACCACTATGCCTGCCACAGAGTGAGAGACAAATGCTGAGGACACCACCTGCACTCTCCCAGAGGCAAGCAGGACTGTGTGATGACAAGTACACTGAGTACAAGGAGAAGGCAAGACTGACTTGAAGGAAGCCGGGGAAGAGAGCCTGGGGCAAGATCTGAAGCTTGCAGGGGACTGCTCAAAGAGAATGTGGTCTGGCGAGAGCAAGAACGGCATGTACCAAGGTAAAAAGATATGGCAGAATCAAGAACATGGTAGTGCAGGAGCAAAAAACAGTAGCTGAATACAAGGAAGCAAAACAGGTGCCAACAGGCTGGGGGCCTTGAATGCCACACTAGGAATTTGGGCTTATTCAGAAGGGAGAAGGGACCCAATCAAGGGCCCTGGCCAGTGTTGCTCAGTTGGTTGGACACTGTCCCATGTATCAAGAGCAGTGCCAGTTTGATTCCTGGTCAGGGCACATGCCAGGGTTGCAGGTTCGATCTCTAGTAGGGGGTATGCAGGAGGCAGCGGATTGATCTTTCGTTCTCACATGGATGTTTCTCTCTCTCTCTCTCTTTCTCTCTCTCTCTCTCCCTCTGTCTCTCTCTCTCTTTCTCCCTCCTTCCTTCCCTCCCTCTCTCACTAAAAATCAATAAAAAGAAAACATTTTTAGCCTGGCCGGTGTGGCTCAGTGGCTGGGTGTCAACCCATGCACCAAGAGGTCGCCGGTTCAATTCCCAGTCAGGGCACATGCTCAAGTTGTGGGCCAAATCCCCAGTGGTGGGGCATGCACGAGGCAGCCAATCAATGTTCTTTCTCATCAATGTTTCTCTCTCCCTCCCTCTCCCTTCCTCTCTATCTCAAATCAATAAAGAAAAAAGAAAAACTTTTTTTAAATTATTAAAAAGAGCCCGCTAAAGAAAGTTTCCTCAAACAGAGAATGGAGATAGACCACTGAGCCCCTAGACCTAGGCCACCTGATACATCAGCCACCAGCTACTAAATACCTGAAATGCAGCCAGTGCAACTGAGGAATTGACATTTTAATTCTATTTACTTTTAATTCATTTTCATGTAAGTAGCCAGATGTGGTTAGTGGCTACCATATTGGACAGTGCAGCTCTAGAGGTTAGAGGCTGGAGAAAGAGAAATAGTTAGGAGGTCCAGAGGATGAATACTGAAGAGGAAGAACGGACAGAACACAGTGACAACGGTGCCAAGGAATGGGGGAGCAGGCGAGGAAGAAGAGACTAAGTTCCTCATTTTGAAGGCGAGGTAGGTAGTAATGCCACATAGAAAGAAAATTCAGAAAAAAACAACTGTTTGGACCTGACAAATTTGAGGTACCCGAAGCACATCCACATCCTATACACTGTGGTCCAACCATCTCAAACTCCCAAAGATGGCCTTTTTAATTACAAATAGGATATTTTATCTGTCACCATTAAAAGTCTGTATTTTAAACAGATTCTTGGACTGGGGGCTCATATCCATCAGCTTGTTCACCTTTAGCACCTGTCTCATCCCCAGTAGCTTTTCCAGAACTGTGGCCTTCATCATGAAAATGCATGAGTTTTCCCAATTCAAACCTGGGCTTCTTCAGCATTTTGACTTTTCTAACAAAGACATTATGGAGCAGATAGATTGGCAAGCATTTCTATGTCTTTTTCAGTGCTGTCTGGAATCAGTTTATTGACCACTTCTTTCAGGTCATGATTTCCATCATCTTCTTCCAGATTTGGTGGACCTGTTGATGCTGAGCAGAGAGATCTCTGAATTTGATTGTTGCATTTTTTAGTAAAACCAACAGAGAACAGACAAGCAAATAACCACTGGCAGTGCTGACATCAACATCAGCTTCAGTTGGCCATTTTTGTTGACCATGGAGCACATTTTGTCACAAGTACGAGCCATACCATGGAAATCAGTCAGGCAGTTTTTGCCCTGAACATCCTCATTAACTGGCTTGAATTTTCTAAATGCAGCTTCACTGTTCTGTAGATCAGCTAGGCTCACTTCAAAAACTCGATCTCACCAGATGAGATCTTGGTTCCTTGAGTTCTGACTCGTATTTTTCCAACATTTCTTATATATTGTTTTTTGTTTTTTTTTTAATCCTCACCGAGGACATTTTTTGCATTTATCTTCAGATAGAGCGGGGGGGTGGGGGGAGAAACATCGATGTGAGAGAGACACATCAACTGGTTGCCACCCACATAACCCCAACCGGGGCCGGGGACAAACTGCAATTGAAGTACGTGCCCTTAATGGGAACCGAACCCAGGACTCTCTGGTCTGCAGGTCGACGCTCTAACCGCTGAGCCAAACCAGCCAGGGCCAACATTTCTTCTATTGAACATAGATGGCGTTTTCATGTTGTGTCACACCAATTATCCCTAGACAATGGATCGACCACTTCCTTTTTTACTCCCTTTTTGCTGCCTTTCATAAGGTACTTGCTCTTTTTTTTGGGGGGGGGGGGTGGATTCTCTTTTACTTTGGAAACAAACCAAAAGGGGATTAGGAAATGAAGCACCTGAAGCAATGTTTCCTTGAGCCTTTTTTTCAAGACCCCAGAGTCTTTCTTCACAGGCATAACTTTGGCTCAACAACATTTCCCTTCTCAGAGCCAAGAATGGCCAGCAAGGGAAGGGTGGGGACTAGAGGATGGGGAGGAGGAGGACCAGGGGAGGCTGGTGCTGAGAGTAAGGAACTGGTTCCTGCAAACTGCCATGGGGTTGCTCAAGAGCCAAAGGCCTGCCCTGGCCGGTTTGGCTCAGCGGTTAGAGCGTCGGCCTGTGGTCCAGAGAGACCCGGGTTCGGTTCCCGCTAAGGGCATGTACCTTGGTTGCAGTTTGTCCCCGGCCCTGGTTGGTCGTGCGGGTGGCAGCCACTTGATGTGTCCCTTTCATGTCGATGTTTCTCTCTCTCTCTCTTCCTCTCTCTCCCTCCCACTCTATCTGAACAAAAAAATGAAAAAATGTCCTCGGGTGAGGATAAAAAAAAAAAAAAAGAGCCAAAGGCCCAAATATGCCATGTTCTTTCTGACCGCCTTGCCTCTGCAAACACTGTTCCCCCCGCCCCTCTCGTGTGACTGACAAACCATCCCCAAAACATACCACCAAACTGTGAGGTCTCCCCAGCCTCCCTCGCTCTTGACAACAGAATAAGGTCCCTATAGCTCTAGAAGATACATCAGCCTGACATCTACTCCACTGAACTGGGAGCTCCTCAGAGGCAAGAACTCAACCTCAACAACTATGGATCCCAGGGTTGAGTGCAGTGCCTGACGCAGACTGAGTGGACAAAAATGAACTTTTTATTTATTTATTTATTTTAGAAAATAAGTATCCATATGAATAAATAAATGTATACTATATTTAAGAGGCAGTGATACTCTTCCCATTCCTATTTCTTCTTTCTCTCATAATGTGCAGCAGTAGGTAGAAAGATCTCCCCAAGGTTGCTGTAGAGCCCGTGGAAGTGTATATTCCGGTAGACCTAGGGCTCTGTTGATTGGGGCTGGGCCACACGGGAGCAATGCTGGCACCAGGCCGGGTCACCTCTGTACCACTCATTCATGGTCTGGTTGGTGGCGGCCAGGTATACAGCAAAGCACAGGAAGCCACCCAGGAGGAAACTCAACACCACAACAAAGCCCAGAATGAAGACAATCCTTGGGAAGATCAGGAAGAGGTACTGAATAAGAAAGGTGGTGTCAATAACCTAGAAGTGTCCAAGGTCATCAACATAAGTCTCCAGGCCTGACAGCACCAACAACTGGACCAGAAACACAGTGCACACAATGACCATGGTGGCAGCTGAGTCGGTCAACCTCAAGAGGTAGATGAGGAAGTGTCTGGCGTTCCAGGCCCCGATGCAGCTGTTCACCCAAACACAGCGAGGGTCAGTGCACTGCATACACCGGTGCACACACTGCAGGGCTTGGACTGTGCTGGTTTCCTCAAGTCACAAGTAGAGAGATGGTCTTTGGGAACATCACTTCATCGAATGTATAAACATGAAGAAACAATAACTTGTTTGCTTTTGTTATGGTGCCAGGGTCAGTTATACAACTTAGGGTGAAGAAAACCAGTATAAAATCAGCAACAGATAGGGAAGAAGGTAATACAAGGAGAACTCCAGCTCTTGACAGTAGCCAAATATTTCCCGGGTGTATTCAGTATAAACCACTCCTTTCAAGATGAGGTGCAGGATGGTGAGGTGTGGTTTCGTGTAGGAAAGAGACAATGAAGCAATCTTGGTACCACTAATCAGCACCAAAGCCAGGCAGAACAAGAAGAGAACCAGCCCCACGCGGGGAATTTTCTCTTGTTTAGATAATTTTCGGCAGGCTGCTCTGGCATTCCTCCTCCCAACATTCACCGAGAATTCAAACAACATCTCCTGTGCAGTGGCATGCACCTGGCACAACAGGTGACACCCAAAGCTGCAGGAGACATGGTTCCTCTAGGAGGCGGAGTCTGGCTCCAGAAGCAACCAGCCACACCATGATGACCCCCGCAGGGCATGCTCCAGAACCCGTTATTCATTTACTTATTTGTTTTAGATAGAGTGGAAGGGAGGGAGGGGAGAGAGAGACATCAATGTGAGAGAGACACATCCACTGGTTGCCTCCAGCACAACCCTAACCAAGGCCGGGATTGAACCTGCAACCCAGGTATGTGCCCTTAACTGGAAATCGAACCCGAGACCCTACAGTCTGCAGGCCCACACTCTAACCGCTGAGTCAAACTGGCCAGGGCCAAAACTCTTTAAGAAAACTCTCTCAGAAGGAGAAATCTCAAAGCTGTTTGTGCTTGAGGTAACTCTTTATATACCTATGCCAAATGGTACTCAGTTTAGAAATTCAGTGGAAAGAATAAATGCATGCACGCACACACGAACAACTGATCCAGCCAGCCAGCATCCAGGTAGACTGCCTGCCTCTCTGGTTAGTGACCTAATGGAAACAAGCACGAGCTCGCTCAGGTGCCTGCATGTCCTCAGTCCTCAGTGAGCGTAGCCGGGTAGCGGGATGATGACAATTTATATAAACCTCACACAGTGATTTTTCATTATGACGACAATTTCTACCACCCTCAATTCAAATTCTTCAACCTTAGCAGTTCACTGGATGTGCCAAAGAATAAATGATACACAAAGATTTCTCCTCCCAAAGTGGTCTGTGCTTGTCCGCATGCCTCATGGCCTCGTGCATAACATTCTCCCTGCACAGTAAAGGTCAGATCAGACTAAGTGAACCTGAGCTTAACAGCTCAGAGGTAGAAAACTGACAAAGTCAATAGATATTTCGTCATCAGTTCACTGTGCCCTGTGCTATTTTTTTCTTTATGTGTCTTTTCTTTATGGAAAAGAACCATAAAGAGAGCACTTTATTGTCCATAAATTACCCTATGCTTCATTTATTTTGCTAAACTAGCAGTATCAATACATGTTAGAAACTTGAGAATCAGAGAGAATTCCAAACTGGGAAGTACAACGTTGAGTCTGTCAATTACATCAACAACATCATGTAAGTAAGCATTTTCCAGCAAAATTGTTCTCCCCTGATCTCCCTCAAGGACTCTGCTGCAGAACAAATCCCGATCTTGAAGCAAGACTGAATATGAAATTGTCTTCACCTTAACAAAAGGAAAATTTAAATCCTGTACTAATGTGATGGCCATTGACACACATTTCAAGTTCAGAATAATTCCTGTTTGATTCTATAAGTTATCTAGAAATAGAACAATATGCTTCATGAGATCACATCAAGATTCATGCCTTATTATTCACGTTATGACAGTCTAATGAGAAAAAAATCTAGGCCAGATTCCCAGGGCTGGAGGAAACATTAAATAGACAACTAGTCTGTCACCTGGTATCAAGGCAGAACTGTGAGATGCAAATGCATTTAGACCAGCCCGGTAACACATGACGGTAGTGCCTTCAAAGGCAATCTCTACAGAAAGGGACCACTGCAACTCACTCACTCTTTCTTCCACTCACCATTCATTCATTCACTCATTCCAATTAATGGCCGGTGTGTTCCATTGTTACTATCCCCTATCCTCACACACACACTCCTCTTTACAGAGCTCTAGGGACCTCGGATCTACCTGGGATACTGGACGGCATTTCTTCAATGTAGAGGAGGTTCTAAGGGCACCACTAGAAGCTGGTCTAGAGAGAAGGCCTGAGCAGAGATGGAAGTGAGGCAGGCCCGGATGACACCACCAGCACAAACTCTGAACCAACAGCAACCCCTCCTCAGTCTGCAGCAAGGCCAGCACCATATCTCCCCTCACATCTTTAAATCTCACAGGCGCCCTGGCCCGTGGGGCTCAGTTGGTTGGGCATCATCTCATGCACTGAAAGGTTGCCAGTTCAATTCCTCGTCAGGGCACATGTCCGAGTTGTGGGCTTGATCCCCAGTCAGGGACATGCAGGAGGCAGCCCACTGATGTTTCTCTCTCACATCAATGTTTTGCTCTCTCTCCCCCTCTCCTTTCCTCTCTTTCTAAAAATCAATAAAAATATTTTTTAAATAAATTTCACAGGGATTCCAGAATTTACACTAAAGTGGGCAGAAGCTGGGGGCAAGGAGGAATATCAAATACTACTTACTAATTGGGACAATTATACATTAATTACATATTTATATATACATATATATACACACATATATGTTAAGAAGGCCAATTATAGCCCTGGCCAGTTTGGCTCAGCAGTTAGAGTGTCGGCCTGCGGACCAGAGAGTCCCGGGTTCGGTTCCCGCTAAGGACACATGCCTCGGTTGCAGTTTGTCCCCGGCCCCGGTTGGGGTCGTGTGGGTGGCAACCACTCGATGTGTCTCTCTCACATCGATGTTTCTCTCTCTCTCTTCCCCCCTCTCTCCCTCCCTCTCTATCTGAAGATAAATGCAAAAATATCCTCGGATAAGGATTTAAAAAAAAAAAGGCCAATTATACATTAAGAAAAGGAAGCCAGTTAAAATATTCTATACTTAACATGTACTGAAAATATACAAGGATATGATTGGGGAACAAAGGTAACTCAATTATGGGAGCAGTGAACCTTCTCCCCTCCCTGACGCCGGCTCCTCACCTTTCTTAGCCGGATGGGTCCTCTGACTCACCAAATAGAAGCAGCAGCTTCTCGAAGGGCAGTGACGACAGTGCCCACCAGAACACCGGGGGGAGACACGGTTCCGACCTATTGCACAGAAACATTGCTCACGTTTCCTCCTTCATTCTCAGGTTTTATAAATTCAAATAGGTATGAAGTTATTGACCACAATTTCAAGTACAATTAAAATACTTAAGAAAATGCCTGTTTTCCTATAGTATATTTGTTTCAGAAGGTCTTCAAGGCCTATATAGTCTAAACACTTCAGAAAATACAAATAAGTGCTTTTCCATGAACTTCCCCCCCAGGCATTTTAAGGTGACTGGACAGACAGTGGGAGCCACATCAAGGTCTAAGAACAGTCACCCACTGTTCTCGGCTAGCCTCTATTTGCATCTACTTCCCAAACTTGAATCTCAGAAAGATTCCAATTAGATTTTTAGGAGAGACCATTTTTAACTGATTCTGGAAAGTTGTGGGTAAATTCCATTTTTTTAATAAATTTAAATCATTTCCTCCTTTATTTGCATCATAATGTATTGTTTCATAGTCTATCTTTTCCAAACCTGGGTCAGTCTAGACAGAGTTAGCAAGACTTAGAGTTGCCAGTATTCCCTAACAGGGGCCGCAATGCTTCCCAAGTCCAGGGTTTTCCTTTCACATCCTGAAGAATCCTCCTTAAAAGAAGAATTGAATACCTTTGTGACTTTATTAAGTTTGGATTCTCACCTAGCAATTAATCACATAAAGAAGTTCACTTATAACAATAACAATTAGGACCTAGTTTATTAGGGGAGAAGCAAGAAAAACTCTATTTCGTAATCACCCTCAGAGGGAGACATTTCAATGCTCTTTGTGCTCGAGGTAATTCAAGTACACCTATGGCGCTTAAGAAAATGATTAAGTAAAAGCTGAGTATTTGAAAATGAAAATGGACTCACCAGAAGAAAAAAAGCCATTCTTAACTAAGTCCTATTAATCTTGAGATAATATGTGGAGAAAGCAGATAAAGGAAAGGCCAATGACCCAGGGGTCAGGAGATCTGAGTTCTAGGCTCTCTCAGCTACCAAGCTGTGTGACCTTGGACAAGTCAACAAGGCATTTCGACTCTTGGTCTTAATTCTTTTGTTTAAAAATGAAGAATAAGGGACTGAATATATTGATTCCAAGAGCCATCATGTCCCCACCTTTTTAATTATGCCACGAAATAAATAATAGAATTATGTAGCTGGGAAATCAGAACACTGCCAAGGTATGAAAAGAAAGGGGGGGGGGGCTAATTTTTACTACTGGCCTAAATCTCAGACCTGCAAGACATGCTTTCGTTAGAAGTTACACTACCTCTTTACTATTTTCATAAATGCAGCACTGCAAGTTCACCTAGAATTTAGTAAGATCGAATGAAGAAGGGACAGAAGGAAACGTTCAGAATTATGAGAGCAAGGGCTGAGAGACGTATTATATATTGGGGAGATCTCTGGAAAATAGAAAATGTGCAACTCTAAAAGTATCAGAAATATGCAAATACCAGGTAATGACCTAACAGGAAAATATGCGTCTCCGTGTGGCAGACTACTGCACGGCACTTTCTGAAGAACAGAAAGCTCTGCCTCTCTCACGTTCACAGCAATAGGTAATCCAATACATACATTCACTTGTGATGCATCACTCACGTATCAGGATTAGAGAGAAACCCTCTCACTGCAATGACAGTATTGCATAAATAAAGGCGAGGGGAAGGGGCTTATAGTTTTTCAATTCCAGAATATGACTTCTAAGATAAGAAACAAATATGTAGGTAAGGCTGCTCAGTTATTGAAACAATAAAACTTTTGCATGTTACTATCTAATAAAAATAAAAACAAAGTGTCTAGTGACAGCAGACGGAGGGAGGGACGAGGGCACAGGGTCCTGCCAGGAGCAAGAAGAAAGCAGGGCTGAGGAGGAAGGCAGGGGGCTTAGAGCAAGGGCAGGCTAATTCTGGCCGGCAGTCTGGAGTAGATGCGCATAAAACAACAATTAGACAAGGGAAAAGCTACTGTATGCATTTTCTCTCACAAGTCCCAGGTACATGTGTGTAGATTAGATATGGCTGTTAAGAAAGGAAATGGCAGCATGCAATAACCATAATGCCTAAAAGTAGAGGGGGAAAAACAGCCCTCCATTAACAGTTACCTCAAGTAACTCATTTAGCTACCCAATAAGAAAAAATACAGCTAGAAATATGGAAGCTAGTCTGAAACATGCCAAAGTTTCTCATTTATTCCACCCATTTTGAAATGAAGCATGCACATATATTCTAAAACCAGAGTAAAAATTTTAAAACACAATCCTTCATTTGTTTAGGCCAAAATCTATACCCTGAGAAAATTAAACACTCTGACATTTTCTCAAAGCATTTTGGATAAAACATTCCACACTGTTAGTTAATATTGAACTGCCTAACCATTTCATTAGAAGCTCTAAAACTAGGTGAGCTAAAAACGTACAATTTCTGTTAAAGCAATCACTCACGGAAAAAACAAAATCAAAGAAAATTTACTTTAAAAAAGGTCTACCTTAAAGGAAATGTCCACCTTAAATAGCACACTCACGTTTTTCTGTCAAACGCTGGCTTCCATTGCCTAACTTTACAGCTCAGCTCCAGTACCTGCCTCCTTGCAACCCTGCTGGTATGTCTGACCTCGGGCTCCCAGCGGAATCCCAGCCCATTTCATCATTTCCTGTTGGCTGCCGACTCCTTGCAGCTGAGATAAGGCCAGTCCCCTACACTGCTGCATTCGTCCTACAGCACCAGGTTCTCAGACTGCAGCCCAGGGCCTTCTGGGACCATCACAAAAGAGCTTTCTTTTCAGAAAGTGACCAAATAGGAATATTGGTATTCCATGGACAATCAGAGAGACGAGGTCTGAGAACAAAAGTCATATTACCCCCCCCCCCCCAAAATCAACTTGGAGTTAGGAGAAAAAAGACATGCTCTGTTTCTAAGGAGCCAGGCGGCACAGGAATTAACATGACAGGAACTTACTTGCATGAGATAATCTAACATTGTCCCTACATGTAAAATTCAACTTCTCTCTGACTCCACACACCAAGGCAAAGCAGCTGGTTAGTGGGCAATGCAGGCTTACTGCTGCAGACATGCAGCGGACCCGTCTCCACGGAGCACAACTGTCTCCTAACCACAGGGGCACTCAAATATGCAAGTGTGATCACCTAGAAGTAAAAGCCAAACACAAAAACACCTTCCTTCCTAGAGTTTTACAGAGAATTGAAAGTGGAGGAAAATAATAATAATAATATTATTATTATTATTCCAGGCAAGGAAGAAGAGATCTTATATCTCCTCATTTGGAAATGTATGTGCCCACAAGAATACATACTGTATACTTCCCTCTAAGTCAAGTAAAGAGGAGGCACAATCAATCCATGCTGCCTGAAGCCAGGACAGGGCAGAGTGGGAAGGGACAGGGCAGGAAGAGGTCACAGAGGGCACTTCAGAGAAGTATCCTAGTTCTTGAGCTGTTACAGGTGTTTGTAAAAATTTGTTGGTACTTACAATATCTGCACTTTATGGACATACATTATGCAATAATATAAAAAATATAAACATGACAGAAAAGAGCAAATATGGAAACTAATCTGCACAAACAGACAAGAAACAAATATTCCAAGGGTTGAATTTCCCCAAAGTGCCCTCTCAGAAGATACATGTTCACCACCCACCCCATGGCAAGTTGGGACAGTGGTGGCCAGAACAGGGTCCGACGGTTCCCTCCTTGCAACATGGGCCTAAGGGGAAGTCTGTGGACAAGGGAAAATATGTAATTGACAAAAGAATATATTGCAAGGGGAAAGGAGAAATTATGCTAAGTGGATATACATTATTCACAGTGTTCTTGCTACCTAAATTCATTCAAAAATGTTAAGTCTGATCTTATAACACAAAACAGAACAGGTTAAAAATCTTTCTAAAATCTGTGTTTAGAAATTCTTTAATGGAAAAACACCAATAAAGCAAAGATATATCAATATAAGGCTTGATTACTTGACATATGAGAATATAATAATAACACCTTCCCCCTCCTCCAAAAAACAACAAAGTCAACCCAACGCAGATTTCACTGTATTCGGTAGCCAGCTTAGTTAAGTCAGTTAAGTCAATTACTCCCTTACACAGGAGCGCACAGAGGAATACTAGGCCAGCCATACTCGTCCAGCAGCATCCTCTGGTCTGCAGGGAGGCCAGCCATGTTGTCATTCCAGGGTCCGCTGTGGGACAGACGGGATTAGCAGCTGAGGGCCTAATTGCTCTAACGGTCATTTTGTCCAGTGACGGACACCAAGGCTGGAAAAGGCTGAACCACAGACCAAATAATGTTTTCTAGAGACTACTTCAGTGTCCTTGACCACAACACATGCACAGTCTTCTAAAACTAATGATCTGGTGGTTATTTTGCAAAGTACTCTAACTAAATTTAAGCAGCACAAAAAGTATGATCACAAAGCCCCTTTCGGGGGGTACTTTCTTCCCCTAAGAAGAAATAAACGTGTGAGTTCTGGCACAGCAAGCTGGTTGTCCACCTTTCTTTCATCAGATTGTGTGGCAGAAAACTCTTCTTTGCCCCGAGTCTCACTTGGGCTTCTTGGTGATGGGAGGGGACAATCACAGCAACCATGCAAGGTAGATAAATTCACTGTCTAACATCCTCATTCTCATTTTTTTAAATCCAACAAACACAGGCTGCTCAATAAACACATATCCAATGCTGACTTTATTTATGGTTAATCATGAAAATAACACATGAGCATAAATACTGCTGCCTCCTCCATTTTCCAGGTGAGATAACTGAGGCACAAAGAGGTTACATTACTTGCCCAGTGTCCCAGAGCTAACACATCGAGGAGCCAGGATTTGAACCCAAGCAGTCAGCTTCCAGAGTCCAGCTGCTAACCACTACACTACACTGCCTCTCCTCCTTGGCTTACCTGAAGGATCACAACTAGGTCTTACTAAAATCTTTAGTTGAACTAAAGCAAGAGTGCAGACTGCAGTGGGGCTATGAAGTGATGAGACCAGCCTTCCAGAGTGGCCGAGGCACCCTCTCCCTCCGTGTAACTGCAGCCACACCTCACCAGTGGCAGAGGTCAGGACTGGCTCAGGCAGCTCTCCCTCCTTAGGGGGTGCTGGGACAGAAAGACTGCTCTAGGGAAACCCATCTGCTAACCTCTAGTATGCGGTGCCTGAACTGGTATTTCCAGTTCCAGCCTGGTTTCTGTCACCAGACTTGGAACCGCTGGGCATTCATTCAACAAGCATTAGTGCCAAGCACAGTGCTTAGGGCCTCAGGGCCCATACCCTGGGTTGCTCACAGTGCATGGGCTGGCAAATGTGTAAATAAATAAAAACGGCATGAGCTGATCAATGCTAGAACAAAGGGCAGAGGGAACGCTGTGAAGGCGCAATGACTCAGCATGGGAAGCAGGATCAGGGAAGGCTTCGTAAAGAGGGGACAGTTGGTTCTCCAAGAGCTTGTCACTGACCTACTACTCAAAGCATGTGGATTAAGGCAAAAAAGATTTTAGAAACTGAGTCCAGCAAGTTAGCTAAAGACTACTTGCCAGTACCATCTGTTACCTCGGCCTCGGTGCACATCCACGGGTGGGACTCGAGTGAGGTCTTTACCTGGAATAACTCACAGACATCAGGACAGCATCTGGCCAGGCTGCCTCTGGCTTTCTGATACTTGTTATATGATTGTCACATGGTAAAAATGGCTGCCTTTACTGAGCTCTTTTTAAAAACTCCATAAGATAAGTACTACCAGCCTCATTTTACAGAAGGGAAACCACCTCAGAGAAGTTAAGCAACCTGCCCACAGTCACCCAGCATAATGGCAGAATGGGATTCTAACTCAGGTTGACCTGATGCTTTCAAAGCTCATTCTCTTTATAGTAAACTCTTATGCCTCCCATGGAACTATGCCTGTGAGGAAAATTAGGATATTTGGCAACAGGTCGAGTCATATGGGGAAAGAATAAAATTTCTACAATGTGATACTTTTTCCCTATTTCTCTACTGGTCTGTCCTTGCTTTATTGAGATATAACTTACATACCATACAATTCAGCCATTCAATGTACAACTCAATGGTTTTTAGTATATTCACAGATATGTGCAACCATCACCCCAGTCGACTTCAGGACATTTTCACCATCACTCCTCTCTCCTCCCATCCCTTCCCCCTGCCTCGAGCAGCCACTGCCTCTTACAGGGTGATTCTTAATGAGGGCACGGGCACACAGTAATCAACCAGGTTGTTAATGAAACAGTGCAGATTGCAGTTCTGGGCTTCAGTCCTCCCTGCTGGGCTAGAGCTAACAGCCTAGCCAGGCCAGGGCGAGGAAAAAGCCAGACAACTCAGGGGCAAGGTGCTGGGGTGACAGATGGGGGTACCTAGCAGTGCCCCCATGCTAGATGGGCTCCATGGTTCAAACGTCCCTAAACACAGAGCCAGGTGATCTACAGTAGGCAGGGAGGGCGGAAGTCACACAAACACACAAGAAGAGCCCCTCTGGTCACAAGCCCTTACGCCATTCGGAATGCCCATCTCCCAATCGCCAGAAGGGCAAAGACCAAGCTGCTATGGGGGTAACCAGAGTGAAGCTGTTCTGAGAAGCCAAACTATTCAAGCACTAGTGGGACTCATGGCTTTGATGTAAAGGTGACTCCTTCATCTCTCAGCCCTTCTGCTGGGGGAAGGGAGAACGACAAACAGACTACACATACACTCCTGTAGATCCCTGATTTTTCTGTCACACTTCTCCATACAGGACATCAAAAACCAACCGAATGCACAGGGCATCCCACACACAGAAACTACTCAGCACTTCAGAACCACTGTAGATGCCTCTGGGTACATCACAGAACATCATGGTGAGCAAGTGCACAGAGCGTGTCTATGTATGTGAAATTCTAAACCAGGCAAAACTCATCTATAGTGACAGATCCGTGTTTGCCTGGGGCCAGGGACTGGGTGAGGTGAGGGACTGACTACACAGGGGCACAAAGAAGTTCCTGGAGTGATGGAAATGTTCTGTACCTTGATTGGGACAATGTCTACGTAGGCCTATCCATTTTTCAAAGCCCCTAAATGGGCACATTCAGTTGTATGTAAATTATATCTCAATAAAGAGAAAAGGGAGGATAAGGGGAGGGAGGAGACAAGAAGAGGAGGGGAAGAAGACAGCAGAGAAAAGAGGAAGAAAGAAAAAGGAGAGCCCTGGCCAGTTTGGCTCAGCGGTTAGAGCGTCGGCATGCGGTCCATAGAGACCTGGGTTCGGTTCCCGCTAAGGGCATGTACTTCGGTTGCAGTTTGTCCCCGGCCCTGGTTGGTCGTGCAGGTGGCAGCCACTCGATGTGTCCCTTTCACGTCGATGTTTCTCTCTCTCTCTCTTCCTCTCTCTCCCTCCTACTCTATCTGGACAAAAAATGAAAAAAAATGTCCTCAGGTGAGGATAAAAAAAAGAAAGAAAGAAAAAGGAGAAAGGGAAGACAAACCCTCTGCAGAACTTG
The DNA here is from genome assembly GCA_030848825.1 of Tadarida brasiliensis. Classification (NCBI taxonomy): domain Eukaryota; kingdom Metazoa; phylum Chordata; class Mammalia; order Chiroptera; family Molossidae; genus Tadarida; species Tadarida brasiliensis. Next base: position 5,140,519 of record CM061263.1, on the reverse strand, counting down.
AACAACGGGACTTCCTCCCACACCAGGATCCGCGACAGCGGTGCGCCTGGCATTCACCGAGAACGCACTGCACGGTGCCGCTGAGTCGAAGACTCAAGGTCTGTGTAATGTTAGCACTGAGTGCATTTCACTGGGTCTCAATTCTTGGAAAAACTGATCCTCTAACATACACAAATGACTCTGAGGAATCAGAATGGTCTGCTTTCTAACCAGGTTAACTCCATTCTCTCCACTACCAAGTAAAAGAGTGTGATAACGCCAGTCAGTGACATAGAAACGGCAGCTTTCAACGGCTGTATGACAGTGAACATGTACAATCTAACAAGATCATCACAGGTATTAGCTTTTCTTTGTCTTCAGTAAATCTTAGATTCTAGAAACCTACTATATTCATGAACAGGTTATGTAAAAACATTCTGATATGATGGGTCAATCTTTTTTTGTTGTAGTGGCTGTGTTCAAATCCTGCTTGTTAACCTTTCATATTGTTCATAAACCAAGACAAAAATAGAGCCATCCTGCTTTTACTCTCCCCACATATATACATAAAAAAGAATAAAGCAAGCCAAATTTCTAACATTCTCTATCAAAGAAGGTGCCAGACAAGCTGAGCTAAGTACCAGTTCTATCTTTGGCAATATAAAAAAAAGTTAAAACTCTTTATATAAGCTTCTTTGCGTCTCTGGAACTTGCCCAGAGCTGAAAACAAAACAAAAAAGAAGAAGCCAGACTAATTAAAGCAGAAAGCCCAAGTGGGAAAACTTCAAAGCACCAATGTGATAGAAAACATGTTAATTTTTTTTCTTATGCCTTTTATAAGAAGCCATCATGAGAAGTAACACCTGAACTTCTGACACAACACCTTGTTGGTGAAGGTGTCACACAGCCCCACAGTCCTAGGGACAGCCTGAGCCTTCTTCGGGCAATACACTGAGATGACAAATGATCCCAGAAGGAAGGTCTGAATTCAGAAAGGAGTGTGAAAAAGGTTTGTGGTGCCCTGGCCGGTTTGGCTCAGCAGTTAGAGTGTCAGCCCGGGGACCAAAGAGACACGGGTTCGATTCCGGTCAAGGGCACGTACCTCAGTTTTGGTTTGGTCCCTGGCCCTGGTCAGGGTCATGCGGGAGACAACCAATCGATGTGTCTCTCTCACATTGATGTTTCTCTTTCTCTCTCTCTCCCTCCCTCTCACTCTATCTGAAGATAAATGGAAAAATATACTTGGGTGAGGATTTAAAAAAAAAGGTTTGTGGTGAGGTTAGAGGTACGCTGTTGACCTGTTATTGGGGGTTTGTTGGTGTGCTTCTTCCCCTCACTGATTTATATGTACCTTCTCTGTGCTAGGCTCTGGAAGTAATAAGCTAAATAATTCACCACACTTGTCCTTAAGTAGCTTAGAGTCTAGTAGGATAGACTACTACAGGACCACACAGTGTGACAAGTGCTACCTAACAGACCTAAGCAGGGAGCGCTGAGGGGAATTAGGAGTGGGGAGCTGGGAAGAGATGTGGGAAAACCACCAGGAAAGCTGGGCTCTCAGCTGAGTCAGGTAAAGAAGGGGTTGTGTCACTCTGTACCTCTCACTGTCACCTCCCCTCACTGGCTGTGGCTTCCTCCACCCTCCTCCCCCAAGGACAAGCAGGGCACCAGACGCAAGCCCCCAACTTTACTGACCAGTGTCCTTTTAAAAAAATTTTTTTTTCCTTTATTGATTTTAGAGAGAGAGGAAGGGAAAAGGAGAGAGAGAAACATTGATGAGAGAGAACATCGATTGGCTGCCTCCTGCATGCCCCCCACTGGATTGGGCCCACAACCTGGGCATGTGCCCTGACCAGGAATCAAACCAGTGACCTCTTGGTGCATGGGTTGATACTCAACCACTGAGCCACACCAGCTGGGCTGACCAGTGTCTTTTATTAAGGGCAAGAGAAGCATCCAACACAAGGCCCATCAACTTTATTTTGCCTGCTAAGGACATTAAAAAAACACACAAAAAAACCCCGCCCAGCCAGTGTGGTTCAGTGGATTGAGCGTCGTCCCATGGACTGAGAGGTCCCAGTTCAATTCCCGGTCTGGGCACATGCCGGGGTTGCAAGCTCGATCCCCAGTAGGGGGTGTGCAGGAGGCAATCGATCAGTGTTTCTCTCTTACATCGATGTTTCTATCTTTCTCTCCCTCTCTCTCTAAAAATTTAATAAAAACATATTTTAAAAAAAGACCCAAAAAAATCTACCTCCCATTATTTCATTTTAATAGTAAGAAAGGCATTTTAACACTAAAAAACAAGTCATATAACCTCAGAATAAATGAAAAACCTCAAACTAAATATCTTTAGCTTTGTAAAAGAATAACTACTATTGATATTTTGGTTGTATGACAGTAAAAATATCATCATGAACTGGTGTTTAAAAACCCTGCAAAAAGATAATAAAATTATATACTAGTTTATGACATTTTACACACATGTGCCAGGACCTTTACATACAATGATAACCCTGCAAGGTGGGAGTGTGCCTGCATTTTTCGGATGAAAAAACTATAGCTCAGGGGGAAGCGGCTTGCCCATGTCACACAGCGGTTCGCTCAGTGCCCTGTCCAGGACCCACAAACACACCTGGATGCCATGGGAGGACTCTAGGTGATCTCTGAGGTCCTCATCAAAACTAAACATGCATTTTATTGTTGTTGCTTTGGGGATGGCAAAGGGAAAATTCTGTTCTGCCACCTTTGTTTTTTCTTTGTAGTCCCAAGCAACCAACTTAAATCCTCTGTGAAACCAGGAGAGTTATAAATATGGAAATCAATGAAATGGTGATCCCAAGCATTCCAGAATGCCACCATTATCTTCTCCTTTCTCCTTCATTTTGGGCCAGTGCCAGAAAAATTAGATTGGGAAGATGGACAAGAATCAAGAACCCCTATGTGCCAAGAAATAAGAAACATATGAACTCTTATTTAGGATTTTCAATACCATACTTCAATGTAGCATGTAATAAGTATGCATTAAGTGTTTAATAAATGAATGAATCTAAATCCTGTAACACTGTTGGGTATTATACACATTCAATTTAGAAGACATGGTCTCTAGTCCTGGCCTGTGTAGTTCAGTTTGTTAGAGTGTTGTCCAATGCACCAAAAGGTTGCTGGTTCAATTCCTGGTCAGGGAACATACCTAGGTTATGGGTTCGATGCCCAGTCAGGACACGTATGAGAGGCAACTGATTGATGTTACTCTCACATCAATGTTTCTCTCTCTCTCTCTCTCCCCCTTCCTCTCTCTAAAATCAATAAACATACCCTCTGGCGAGAATTTTTTTAAAAAGATGTTAAGGAATATTATTGCTACTCAGTTAACTAGCAATACCACTTAATATTGGTTTAGATGTAAGTTTTTTTTCCTAAGGAGGCCTTGGGGAAAAAAACAAATACAGCCTAAACAACTCTGGCAACAACCAACATCATAACACCTTCACTACAAAAACAATATGGGATTCATTATGTCTGTAGATTGGAAATGTTTTTTCTCTTTATTTTTTTATGGGAAATGTCAAACAAAAAGCAGAGAGGCTAGAATAATAACCTCTAATTTCAACAATTATCAGCACATGGCCAATCTTGTTTCACCTGTGATTGTGAAAACTTAAGTGCTCACAGAATCACATGACCAAAATGTGTTTTATGTGACGTGGTGTCCACCTTGACTCTGACATCCACAGCATAAGTCCTCACGGTGGGAAGAGGCACAAGGCAGGCAGAGCAGGGGTCCTGTCCTGAAGGGACTAGCAAATTTATGGGGGATCAGAGCCACTTCAACGTGTATAAAACAAGGAGTGAAGATACTGCAAGGTGAACTCCACAGGGATAAGTCATGCTGACGTCACTGCACTCCCTGCTGTGATGTGATGAGGGGGGCACTTCAGCTCTGCAGTCTTCTTCCCCAAAACTCATAAGCCCAGTCTAATAATATGAAAAACATCAGGCAAATGCAAACTGAGGGCCATTCCATCAATTATCCAACTAATAAGCACTCTTCAAAACTGTCAAGGTCATGAAAAATAAGGACAGACAGAAACCAGCCCAGATCGAGGAGACGGAGGAGACGAAGGAGACCTGACGACTAAACGCAATGTGATCCTCTGGACTGGATCCTGGGATAGTGGAACAACTGGTGAAATCCAAGTCAAGTCTGGAATTTAGTTAACAACAATGTACCAATGTTAATGTCTTAATTCTGACAAATGGGCTGTGTTTATGCAACGTGTTAACATTAGGGGAAAGTGGGTAAAGGGTATATGGGAACTCTTATTATCGTTGCAACTTTTCTATATGTCTACATCTAAGATTTTTCCAAAATAAAACTTTATTACAGAAATAATAATATAAAAAATTTAACTGGCTAATGAATATTCATTATATCCTTCACAAGAAGGAGTCAGTGACGATATGGTTTTCATTTTTAAATTAAGCCAGGAAAGATAAAAGCCTAACGAAATAATGATTTGCTTTTAAAATCTCAAAGAAAGTAAGCACCTTGAAATGAAGGCGGGCCCTCTGTAGGGTACAGGCAAACCCACACAAGGCGAAGGACAGCAGTATACCGCTGGACACAGAGCATCTGACTGTGGGAATGAGCTGTGCTGACATTGAGAAATGACTTCCAAACCACGAGGCTGTCCCTGCCTTGTCTCCGCACTCCGCCGCAGTGCTGGCAGGCGCCGACTGGTCTCTCTGCTGCCCACCCTCGCTACTGTCCCCAGCCTCTACAGTCCTCCCCCTCCAGCCCACCCTCGCAGCACCTCTCTTCAGTCATTCAGCAATTTCTGACGGTCCGCAATTCCCCCTGGGCTGCAAACAATAAAAGGAGGAGGTATTACAAACCACCACATGATAATTCATTTTTAAAAATTAGTTTTTTATGTATCTAGAGAAAAGATGAATTGTAATCAGAAGCGTGTACTAGGAAACCTGAAGCTGTAGCTCCATTCAGGGAGGGAGGGGCTGGAAGCAGCAGAAGCAGAATTCTACGTTGGGTCTTTCTGGCCTGGGACCACACTCGGAGCCACAAGCCTACCGCCTCACAGTGACTAAGAAGGCACTCGTGCTTTTAAAGGCTTTGTAGGTGCTTCTTTATAACAGTAGCCTCCTCCACTTTAAATAGGACACAGTTCTAGAAATAAAAGCACACACCTGGATTTTCAAATTATGGACAGCATGTGGGATTTAATTCATTCAGAACCGGCTTCAAGAAGTCCTCTGTGGCTGAGGCTAAAGCATAAGTGAGCAGTTCCATGGAGCAGCCAGACATCTGCCCACGCGCTGCAGCAAACACGGCTTACACTTGAATGTCAGCCATAGGAGACTTCATGTGAAATATTCCCCAAAATGCCCTGCAATGAATTACTGAAACACAGAGAAAACCAGCAGTGTTGCTTTTAAAAAATAATCTTCTTTCTTAAAGACAGAAGACACTAAAAAAGGTCACACTTGTTCTCCAGAATAACAATTTGAAAATGACAGAATCTGCCATGCTTGCTTCTCATCGAAGAGGCAGTTCCTCCTGAACAACTTTATTTCTACTTGGCCGGTAACTGAAGAATGTCCTGCAAATGCAGGTCAAAACTCCCCAGCACTCTGAATTACTCAACTAGGAATCTCTAGGGTAGTGTCATTGCCCAGCAGTCCTCCACTGAGGTGTCACCCTTGAACATCACATTGAGAAAAAGGCTACATATGCTTTTTCCATTTATTTTTTATAACGTTGTATTATACCAGTCACTCTCCAAATGCACCTTGGACTTTACACATCTGACAGTTGCAAAGTTCCTGGGCAAGCTCTCTGGCCATGTGCCTGTGCTCCAGCAGGTTTGGCAAGCCCCACAACGATGCCAGACACGGCCCCCTTCCCCAGACACCCAGTCGAGTGGGCTGCTTCTCTCTCTGAGCTGCCATGGAAGCAGGCCTGTGCCTGTCTCCCAGTCCCTTCCCCATCACACCTCACTGCACTTGTGTCCTTGGAAAGCACCATGACAGGACTTAGCACCTAGGGGCACAACACGTGCTGAAAGAAGAAAGAAAAAAACCCATGAGAGAAATGGCAGCCTCATCTCTGGGCACGCAAGGCTCAGGTGTGAATGCCAAGTCTCAAGAACAGAAGTGTAGCCTCAACTCGCAGACTACCAGCTGTGGAATCACAAGCTGATTTCCCTCTAAGCCTCGGTTTCCTCAACTATAAAAAGAAGGCCAGCACCTCCCACCTCTTTCCTTTCTATCTCCACCCCAAACCAGTGCAAGACAGCCATCTAGAGCACGTGTATCTGCTCTGCAGACCAGGCCAACCTTCCAGGAGGTGTGCCAGGGCCTAACAGGTGCAAGTCCACTTGGCTAGCGCTCTGAGCTACACCGCACCCTACTCACTGCGCCTGTTATCTAGGTGATGTTTCAGACACACTCCGACTCTCGTATCATTCTCTCACAGGTCTGAACCTCAGTTTAACTTGTTACCTCTCTCAAACTCAATGCCAATGCTCGATCATTACCATTTATGAAGCTCCCACCATATGCTCACCACAAAGTTAAGTGCTTTTAAGGGACACAGAGATCCATTAAGACAAAGTCCTCATTCTTGTGATTTACTCATAAGGAAGATAAAACTAAAATACTTCTATTAAAAGGTAGAATGGAGGAAAGGAGGGTTGCCTCTTCTGATGGTATGCCGACCACGTGCAAACCATAAACAGACCCACAGGGCTAGAGGGAAGAGGAAAAGGGAGTTGTTGTTTGATGGGTACAGAGATTCAGTCAGAAAGATGAAAAAGTTCTGGAGATGGTGGGGGGGGGGGTGTTGCACAACAATGGTAATGTATTTAGTGCCCCAAAATTGTACACTTAAAAATGGCTAAAATGGTAAATTTTGTATATGTATATTTTACTGCAATAAAAAATAAAATTTAATTTAGAAAAAAAGAGACCCACACATATTTCTAAACTTCTGTGACAGAGGTAGTGTCCCAAGGCACAGAAGGCCACTCAACAGTGATGCTGATGCTGACTCTCAATTAATCATCCACTTGAAAGAAAATAAAACTGGACTCCTTTCACACCAAACACAAAAATCAATTATAAGAATCAACTCCAGTCCTGGCCAGTTTTGCCCAGCGGTTAGAGCATCGGCCCACAGACCAAAGAGTCACAGGTTCAATTCCGGTCAAGGGCATGTACCTCAGTTGCGGTTCATCCCCGGCCCTGGTCAGTGTCATGTGGGAGGCAACCAGTCGATGTGTCCCTCTCACGCTGATGTTTCTCTCTCTCTCTCTCTCTCTCTCTCTCTCTCCCCCACTCTATCTGAAGATAAAATAGAAAATATCCTCGGGTGAGGATTAAAAAATTTTTTTTAAAAAGAATCAACTTCAGATAGACTAAGGCTTAACCTGAAAAGCAAAACCTTAAAAGTGTTAAAACAAAATACAGAAAATTATATATTTATGACCTCAAGGCAGGGAAGATTTCCTTTACAATGCATTAAAAATACCTATCATAAAAGAAAAGATTAATACAGTCAACTACACTACACTGAAATTGAAAGTGTTTAGCAAAAGATAACACAATGAAAATGAAAAGACATGCACAAGCTTAGAGACATAGCTGTACCTCATTTAACCAATACATTGACTGGTATACAGAAAAATACAGACCACCCAAGAGAAAAATGGGAAAATACCTGATCAGGCATGTCACCAAAGAGAGCTCATGAATTGCTAATACCCATGTGGAACAATGCTCATCTCCTCTGTAACCAGGAGGGTAAATTAAGGCCAGAATGAGAAAACATTCAACATCCACTAAATGGGTACAATTAAGAAATATAACAATAGCCAGCGTGGGAGGAGGTGGGGACCTCCATACATGGCAGATGGAGAGTAAACTGGCATGGTCACTTGGGCTGTGGCATCTATGTTGCCCACATACCACCCCAGGAGCCAGCAAGTCTGCTCCTACGTGTAAACCTTAGAGAAATGAGTGCACCAGGAGGCCCTTATGAAGAGATGCAAACCAGCATCTGCCCACAGGAGGATAAATTTTGGCCTATGCATGTGATGGTTAATTTTGTGTGTCAACTTGACTGTGCTCCAAAAGCCCAGATATTAGGTCAAATATTGCTCTGGGTGTTTCTATGAGGGTGTTTTCAGATAAGATTAACATTTTAATTAGTTAAGTAGACAGCCCTCCCTAATGTGGGTGGGCCCAATCCAATCAGTGGAAGCCCTGAACAGAACAGCAATGAAAAAATTCCAACCAGCCTTCAGACTTCACCTGCACCAACTCTCCTTGGCTCTCCCGGGTTGCTGATCTGGGCTTGCTGGTCTCCATAATCATGTAAGCCAATTTCTTAAAATAAATTGTTCTATATATGTACATACATCCTAGTGGAGAACCCTAATATAATACACACAGTGGAATATTATTCAGCAGTGAAAATGAAGGAAACCCTCAATCTGTAAATTTCCTGATTCTCTTTTTACAAAGCTCATAAACAAAACCTGAACATATTAGTTATAGATATATGTATGTGTAAGTATTCTTTAAACAAACAAACAAAAAAGGCAAGGAAACAGGGAACGATAAAATTTCCTGGAATCCCTTATCCCTGGCAGGAAGTACCTACTAGGAGCTTCCCTGTGGTGCACGATGGTGTCAAGCTAAGAAACTGGCTTCGGGTTTTTATAATTATGCTTCAAGCCCTGGCCAGTTTGGGTCAGTGGTTAGAGCGTCAGCCTGCGAACCAGAGAGTCCCGGATTCGGTTCCCGCTAAGGGCACATACCTCGCTGCAGTTTGTCCCTGGCCCTGGTTGGGGTCGTGTGGGTGGCAACCACTAGATGTGTCTCTCTCACATCGATGTTTCTCTCTCTCTTCCTCTCTCTCTCCCTCCAGCTCTATCTGAAGATAACTGCAAAAATGTCCTCAGGTGAGGATAAAAAAAACACACACACAAAAAAAATACTTACATACCCATCACCCATTGTCAACATGAATTTCAAGATGTCTAATAAAACATTTCTAAGCTAGACGTAGGTAAGAAAAGTGCCGTAAGAAAGACATAAGGAGAGAAACGTGTGTTCACCAAATAGCAGGCCGAAAGCAGGCCAATGCCAAAGATTCCCCGCTCCCCCAACAAAGGCTGTCCAGGCCAGTCTGCTTCCAATCTGACCTGAAGCCCTCCAGGTTTCAGAGCATTTACCTTCCCTCCCTCTCTCATTCTGAGTGTTAGTACATTTACTTTGCATGTGGAAGCGGAAGGGAGGTTAGAAATTATGACTGCGCTAATTCTTCTCAGAGAGAACAGAGAGTTCTCTCTGTTACCTGGCAGGTTAACCCACCTGTTCCCGACCCTCAGCACTCTAGATGCACACTTAGTTCCCAGTACTCCTCCTCCTCCCACAAAACTGCTCCCACGGCCAGTTTGAGGTGGCTTGTTACTTTCATAATCCTCTTCCCCACCCAATCCCAAGAATTCATTCCTGGTTCCTGGTTTCCCACATGGTAAAAGGCCAATGGGAAGTGCAGGCCTCAGGGACAGGGCGGTCACATGCTCCAGACAGTAGAAGAGAAACACGGGGCCAGCTCAGGCTGGACAGGCACTGTCACAGCCTCTCCTCTGATTCCTTTCCCCACGAGTCTGTCCACTGGGTCATTTGGGGGTTCACAGATGGGGAACAGTGCTCCACGCAGGCCTCCCTGTCATGCCTGGAGCCTAGTGAAATGGCCACTTAATATGTTTGTTGCTGGGTTCTGGTAAATACTTCTGTATTTATGTAGATTATTCCTTTGACCATTTTACTTAGATTTTTATTGGGATTAGCTGTAGAATTATATTATATGCCTTTCAAACATGTTAATATATATCAGCATAGGTTTTCCTTTTAATTTTATGTAGTGAATTGTTAAGCATGACATTAATTGAGCACTTACTATGTGCCAAGTCCTGCTCTAACCACTTTACATCTATTATCCCATTTACTCCATACATCAGCTCTATACTTGATACTATTCTTGTCCTGCTCATTTTACAGATGAGATTAAAGCTCAGGGAGATTAAATAATTTGGCCAAAGTCAGAGAGTTAGTAGATGGCAGGACTGGGACGCACTGTGCTCAAAGCCCTGAGCCAGAACTTCCTCCAGCAACCCAATTCCTCACCTTAGGTAATCCTTGTGCTTCTGGAAAATCCTTGTACTTCTGGAGAATTAATCTTTTAATACACTACTGTATCCAAATTATTGTTTATTTAGAAATGTTGCATACACACACATACAGGGTGGGGCAAAAGTAGGTTTACAGTTGTTCATATGGAAAAGAATACAATAATTAATAAATAATAATACAAGAATAAACTCTGGCCTGGCTGGCGTGGCTCAGTGGTTGAGCGTCGACCCATGCACCAAGAGGTCACCAGTTCAATTCCTAGTCAGGGCAAATGCCCAGGTTGTGGGCCCAATCCCCAGTGGGGGGCATGCACGAGGTAGCCAATCAATGTTCTCTCTCATCGATGTTTCTATCTATCTCTCCCTTTCCCTTCCTCTCTCTCTAAAAATCAATTAACATAAATAAATAAAGAATAAACTGTTTTGCATACTCATAACTGTAAACCTACTTTCGCCCCACGTGTATGTGTGTGTGTGTGTGTGTGTGTGTGTCTTCGTACACGTGTACACAGGAAATTGGTCTACAGTCTTCTCTAGACCATGGATGAAACAGGAAACCTAAATACTATAAAGAAAGAGAGAGACATATTTGACTACATGAAAAGCTTTAAATTTAATAGAAAAAGACACCTAAACAAAGCAAAAATAAATTATAGAAACAAAAGCTGGGGGCAGGGCATATTTGCATTATATACAACAAAGGGTTTATAACCCAATATACAAAGAGCTCCTAAAACAAAAGAAAAACAATCCAATAGGGGGTAGTTGGTGGACAAAGGATATGGATATAGAATTGAGAGAAAAAGAAATATAAATGGCCAATAAACATGTAAGATGATGCTCAACTTCACTGGTACTCAGGAAAATATAAATTAAAATAACAATGAGCCCTGGCTAGTGTTGCTCAGTGGTTAGAGTGTCTGCCCATACACCAAAGGGTCCTGGGTTTGATTCCCAGTCAAGGGCACATATCTGGGTTGCAGGTTTGATCCCTGGCCCCAGTTGGGGTCATGCAGAGGCAACCAATCAATGTGTCTTTCTCACATTGATGTTTCTCTCTCTCTCTCCCCGCCCACCCCCCTTCCATTCCACTCTATCTAAAATCAATGGAAAAATATCCTCCGGTGAGGATTAACCAAAAAAATGTTTTTAATAAAAATAATTTTAAAAAACAATGAGATAGTATTTCACCCATCAGATTAGCAAAATACAACATCTGGTGCTGGTGGAAATGCCCAGAAAAGGGTGTACTCATACACTGCTGGTCTAAGTATATCCCGCAAAAGGGCTGAAGCAATTTGATCTGGGGTAACTACTACAAACTACTAACCAAGAGAGCTATCTAGAGTACAGCATTTATGCATTCATTCATTCATTCAACAGTAAACACCTACAACAGGCACTCTCTTAGATCTTTGTTCTCAGAGTGCTTCAAATCAGGAGAATGTAAGACAAAGGGAAGTGAAAACAGCAAGTTGCTGAGTGATGCCTACAATATGGCCTTCCTTTTATTACAACATGCACTGGTGTTTGTGAGAGCCTGGAGAAAGTTGTAGAAGGCTCTGCTACACCAGCTCAAAGTGTTGGGGGGGAGGTCTATTACCACTTTGCTGTGTATACATCTTTTGTTTCACTTAGCGTGAGCACACAGTAACAAATGCAATAACCTGTCACTTTGAGAATCTAATAAAGAATACTGCAAACAGCTTTTGTTTACACACAACAAAAGAATAGCACAAGGTCCACACCAAGTTGGTGGCAGAGCCAAGAGCCTCCCCTCTATCTGGCTGGATGACTGCAGAGCTGGGCTCTGCACTCTCAGAAAACATTTCTCCTCCCTTGAGTTCACCCACCCACACGGCAGAACACAGGAAGGCTTCTATGCTCATCCGGACAGCAAGTTTCAGGAGGCAGTCTGGCAACATTTCTTGAATTCCTATGAATGACAGTGCTTCTTGATTTCCTATGGATGATGTGCTATGCTTTTTAACTTCTAGAAGTCCAAGTGGACTCACTGAAGAGACAAAGTCTATTTGCTCCTAGTTGCACCCTGGCCCCTGGTTAATGTATCATCCCATTTCGTGGGGAGCTCTATGAAGCATATCTGGAAGGGTGTTCCTTGCCCAGTACCCATTCCTCCTCCTCGTAACAGCATTCCAACTGGGCTTCAGGGGATCCTCCCCACCCCACCCCTTTGAAACAATCGTCCCTCCCCTGGCTCCTATACAGGTTCCCTCTGAGTCTGTGAAACCATCCCACTCACTGTCCCAAGGAAGTGCTTTTATGCCCAGGTTAGTTTAGGACAACAGAACTGTGACTGCTCCACTGTTCCCTGACTGAAAGGAACACTGTCCCTTTTGACTAACCCCCTGCAGCAGAGCACAGACAGCAGGGGTATTTGAAGCTTTGTCAGGAGAAACAGCCTGTGTCTCTTAAAAAGACCGAGATAGCCCTGGTTGGTTTGGCTCAGCGGTTAGAGCGTCGGCCCGCGGACCAAAGAATCGAAGGTTCGATCCCTGTCAAGGGCACGTACCTCAGTTGCAGTTCAGACCCCGGCCCTGGTTGGGGTAGTGCAGGAGGCAACCAATCAATGTGTCTCTCTCACATCAATGTTTCTCTCTCTCTCCCTCCCACTCTGTCTGAAAAAAAAATGAAAAAATATCCTCGGGTGAGGATTTAAAAAATATAAATAAATAAATAAATAAATAAATAAATAAATAAATAAATAAATAAATAAATAAAAAAAAAAGACCGAGACACGGAAACTTCAGACTCTCGTCAGACGTTCTTACCACTGCCTAAGGCTCAGTGATACTTCATCTGTTTACACCTCTACTTACAGAAAAATATTCAACTAAACACAGAAAGAAATGAATGGCCCAGGTCAAATACCTGCTCCTCCATGAATTCTCTGACCCCTTCCTGCCGGGAGTACATGCTCTCTCTCTCTGAAGGCATCTGCCACTTTTTAACTTGTGTTATAGTTCTGAAACAGACATTGCCCCCACTAAGCTGGAAGGTTCCTGGGAGCAGAATCGCTATGTAATTTACTAAAGGACCTCCTTGGCACAGTGAGCACATGTGGGCAAACAGACCCACACATTACTCAGTATGCTGAACAAGTGATTGTCCCTAAGCCTGTTTATACTAAATGTACATAAAAATATATATGTATTTATCAATATATATATAGCCCTGGCCAGTGTGGCTCAATTGGCTGAACGTTGTCCTGTGCACCGAAAGGTCATCACTTCAATTCCCACTCAGGGCACATGCCCAGGTTGTGGGTTCAATCTCTGATCAAGGTGCGTGTGGGAGGCCTTCGGACCCAAGGGTCATGGGTTCGATTCCAGGTCAAGGGCATGTACCTGGGTTTCGGGTTCAACACCTAGCCTCAGTTGGGGTCATGTGGGAGGCAACCAATCAATGTGTCTCTCTCACATCAATGTCCCCCCGCTTCACTCTATCTTAAAAAAATAAATAAATAAATGAAAAAATATCCTCCAGTGAGGATTAAAAAAAAAGAAAGAAAATAAACTAATGTAAAACTCAGCTGAGTGAGCTGTGCACAGGCTTAGTGGGGCATTAAAACATTCTTCTCTGCCATCAGTGAACACAGAACAACTACAGAATTTGCTTAAAGACCAGGGCAAATTAAGAGAAGTACCTAATTCAGAATTCTTAATTTCTAATGTAAAAGAAAAAGCCCCAGGCTTCCTTGAAGTTGATATGGGAACCCAATACAACTCTGCTCCCACCTCCCCTCTCTCCAAACCGAATCTGGAGCTAAAGTGAAAACCCACCTGCCAGGGACAAAGCACGGTGACTGTGACTATCTGTGCCTGATCAAGGACAGCTGGTTAGCTACACCTGGTGCAAAGATGGCTCCACGTGGAAAGAACACCCTTTACTTCGTGCTTCAGAGCATCTGGGAATAAGGAGCACAGTAAACCAGAGGCAATGGCAATTACATTTCTCCTACTTCACCTGTGCCAAAAGGGTGCCCATCTTCAGCCTATTTGACTGTCACAAGATTAACTTAACTGGGGACTGGGCTGAGCACCTCCCCATTACAGACCCAGGTCTCCTCCTCTTGGCACATCAACAATGCCACCAATTTAATAACAAAGAGATTGTAAAGCCAAGAAGTGGCGACTACTTCAAAAGAGGCAACTGCTGCCTGGGCAGTGTGGTTCAATAGATTGAGTGTCCTCCCATGCACGAGAGGTCACTGGTTCGATTGCCAGTCAGGGCACATGACCAGGTTTCGGGCTCGATCCCCAGTGCAGGGCATGCAGGAAGCAGCTGATTGTGCTTCTCTCTCATTGATGTTTCTATATCTCTCCCCTTCTCCCTTCCTCTCGATCTAAAAAATCAATTAAAAATATATATTTAAAAAGAGGTAACTGGCATTGGCGGTCCCTGCGGGAGCAGGGTGAGGTGGCATTGGGCCGGTGAGTGGGCTTGGCTGCAGCCCTCGCTGGCCCAGTGATGCTGGGGGGCAGCCCCGAAGCACCAGAGCACGAGGCTGAGGGCAAGGGGGCAGAGGCTCTTTTTGCACCACCTGCCATCGACTTCCCAACGGAGGGCTTGGACCCCAAGTATGATGAATCTGATGTTCCAGCAGAACTCCAGGTGTTAAAAGGACCCCAGCAGCAGCTGACCTTCCCTTTTGCAGTTGCCAACCAACTGTTGCTTGTTTTTCTGCTGGAACACTTGAGGCATGTGCATGAGCCAAACCCACTTCATTCAAGACAAGTGTTTAAATGTTAGTAAGAATAAATTCACCTGCTAAATAAAAATAAAAAAAGAGGCAACTGTTTGCCAAAAAAAGCACGGGAGGGAGGTGGCTAAAAAACAAAAGAGGGGCTGATGCTTCATTATTATTCTAAATTAAACCCAAGAGATTTTGGACAGATGTTGGTTTGTTTTGTTCTGTTTGGTGACCAAAGGTCATAAAGCCACCGTTTCCTATAAAAAATGAGACCAGGAAGCGTGCAGAAATGCCAGGACCAGAGATAGGCCCTCTCCTTTCAGCTGCACACCTCTAAGCATGGGGTGCTCACCCCCAGGTGCTGGCTGGCTCCCCTGGCTGTTCCTGATGGGCTCCACACTCCCCACTCCAAGGCCAGCACATGAGAGCACTAGGAGGCCCACGGTGGTCCCAGTCTCTGGGTCCCCCTTGGCTTCACTTCCCTCCACATCCTGACCCAGTTCTACGGCTCAGCAGGGTTACCCTTTACTAACTAGCACGCCAACCATAGCCAACCCCTCAGAAGGGCCTGCCTGGTAAAGAGAACACGCGCCAACACACTCACACGCCTTGTCATCCAGCTTCAGCTGGCTTTAACCTGCATCTGCTTCTCTGCTTATACATCGTATTCTAGAGGAAGTGGTAAAGTTTGAAAAAGACCCTGAAATGTGATAAGAGCCCTCTCACTCAGCAAATCCAGGTCCTCACCCCAGACTCTACAGCCCCATCGCCACATGAAGTGATTCCACCCACCCCCACCATGCCCTCCCTTCACTGACTACAGGACTGGCATCCATTATGGGTCCATATAGAGCCCCTGGCCACCTGTCTTCATGCCCCACATTACCAACGCAAAGGACACATCAAGGTCATCTTGACTGGGCCTCACAGTCTGGCCCAAAGCAAACATCCAGGGTCAGGAAGCTGGAGCTTGAATGTCCACACTGACAGTTCCCTTGCTCTGTAGTCTTGGTCAAGCAACCCCAAGTTGATTTCCCCTTTCCAGAATTAATACAGAAAAAGCAAGCATTAGACAAGGGGGAAACATAAAAAGGAAGACCAGAAGCTACCCTGGAAGACCTAAAAGAAGGCAATGATAGCAAGCACAGGAGAATTTGCCCGTTGGAAAAGCAGAGGGGATGCAAACTAAGCAGAATGATGCCACCTTTGTAAGCCACAGCCCAGCCAGAGTGGTCGGCAAGTCTGCCAAACATCCCAGCTATATGGGAGAGAGCAATGGCCACCCAAATGAAACAGCACAAGTATCAATCAAGGGCAGCATTCATCTGGTTAGACAAAATGAAAAAGAATGACTCTGGCACCCTTTCCGGCTGTGCCACCATCAGCCTAGCCCGATCCCACGGCATCTTGGATCTTGAACCTCAGCTGTGCTTTCACACCACATGGTCATCGGGGCCCTGCACTGTTCTAAGAAGACAGGAGACAGACAGGCCCCTACTTGCTGATGGTGACAGTCTAACAGAGGGATGAGGTAACACATTGAGATCCATGTGGGAGCATGATGACCTCAGACATACAATGGACAAGGAGCAGGCAGTAGTATCAGACTGAATGCCAGGGAAGGCGCCCTAGGAGGACCCACTGGTGCTGTGACCCGACGAGAAGTAGCCAGCCAGGCACAGGACAGTCCAGGAAGTGGGAACCACATATGTAAAACCCTACAAAGGGCAGTTGCTATTGCATCAAACATTTGCCTCTCTACAAACTAACCTCTACCTTTTTCTAACCAGGCCAAAAAAACCTTCCTGAAACCCAGATCTGAACTCACTTTACTCTTCTGCTTAAAAACCTTTGTTGCCCTGGCCAGTGTGGTCCCGTGCACCAAAGGGTCGTGAGTTTGAGTTCCAAGTCAGGGCACATACCGAGGTTGTGGGTTCGATCCCCCAGGGCTCTTACAGGAGGCAACGGATAGATGTTTCTCTCTCACATCGATGTTTCTCTGTCTCTCTTCCTCTCTCCCTTCCTCTCGCTCTAAAATCAGTAAAAGCATATCCTCAGGTGAGGATTAACAAAAAACCTTTGTTGATTCCCACTGCCTAAGTCAACTGTATTGTATGTAAATTCTACACACCCAGAGATACACACATCTACACTTTCGCCATGAAGCATTCCCTGATTGCCAACCCCTAGCTGTACCCATAGCCCTCTCCCCTCATACCACTCTGACAGCTGTGGAGTCCACCACCCCCTCAATACTTGGTTAATGAGAGAAGACATTTCCTATGGTTGGGGTGTGTCTGCATCTCTACCCCACACACAGACCCATGGAGCCATGCACATCACAGGATTCAGATGGACACAGGATAGACATTACCACTGACATCCCAATGCACAGCTGTGTGTGAGCAGAGGCCAAGTGCTCAGCCTGGCACAGACCCAGTGGACACTGAGAGAAGGGGTGTGCCAAGGAGGTCAAGGATGTGGTATACCTACCAGCTCCGTGGTATAGGGGAAAGACCAAGACAGACTCAACTTCAAATCCTGGCTCTGCACTTACTGTGTGACCCTGAACAAACATCTAACTACCTCTCTGAGTCTGTTTTCTTTATGTGTAAAAGGTGATGAGTGTTAGCTTGCAGTATACAGTGAGAGTTGGATAGTATGTATGTGAAGTACCTGCCACATGGTAGATGCTGGAACATGGATCACTACTGTTATCATATGGGCCAGTTGGCTCTCCACAGAGAGGAACTCCACCTCAAGCCCCTAGATGACACCCCTAAACACAGCCGCTCTTCCCCTCAGGGATCTCACTAGCCACCCACCATGGTGGTTTAAGACCACCCACTCTGAGTTCAGGAACAACCACTACACACACCCCTACTGGCACCATGTTTAGAAGTCAGGCATTTGCCAACAGCAGGAGTGGAACACAACCAAGTAAAACTTGAACTCATTTTCATAAAGATACAACTCAACCTTGTATTTCCCTGTCCTTCCTCCGTCCCCCAAATATTAAAGTAGATTGATGAAATTGATTACTCCTGCCTCTAGTAATTAAAGGGGGAGAAAACACAAACCATTATGCAATGAACTGAAAATTAATTCAAATGTTCATATCTCAACAACCCATAAGAGTCTAGCCTCAAGGTCAAGTCAAAAGTCTAAATGCTCTTTGAACTTCACAAGAGCTCCAGAGGAAAGCCATGTAGCTATGGCATGTGGACTAAAGCGAAATTAAGCAATCACTCTCTGTACTCAACACAGTTCAAAAAGAGACACCAAACTACACTTGATCCATTCTAATCCACACTATTCCCGACATTCCAAAGAAACATTTTCAAAAACTCAAATTATTGATTGAGCTAACCATAAACATTACAATGGCATCACACACATTTGGGGGCCAAATGTAGAAACTTCAGTCTATGACCTAAAACAAGATCTAAGAAATCGTATGTTTTTAACACAATAGAAAACTCATTCTCACAGAGGAAAAAAAGATCTGTGTAAGCCTCACTGAAGATTTAAAGGAATCACTGAGTGATGCTTTGTAAATGCATCAACATAACTTTCGCCATGAAGCCCTGGGCGCCTGGAGTCACAGATGAGCACAAACAGCCTGGGAACTGAGGGCCCTCATATTATTTGTGCCATGTTTGTTCACCCCACAAATGTCTGCCTGTCTATTAGATGCCAGCACCGAGCTATGAACTGGATTCGACATAACAGGCAGTCCTTGCCCTCCACCTCACCTAGCTCCCAGCCCAATGGGAGAGGAACAGCAGGTAAGCCAATCATACTGTACATGGGAAGCACTGGGACAGGTGTGGACCTTGCATTTTGCAGGCCCGGGGGGTGGGGGTGCAGGGATAAAACTAGAGCTGAGTTTTGAAGGATGAGCAGGAGTTCAGCAAGCAAAGATGGGAAGAAAGGGCATTTACAGCAGAGGTATAACAGAATCTGTGGAAAGCAAATTTGAGACAAAAATGCAAGCGTGGCAGGAGGTGAGGTTGAAGAGGTAAGCAGGAGCCAGATCACAAGTCTGTATTTTACTGTGATGGCAACAGGAAGCCACTAAAGAATTTTATTTTATTTTATTTTTTATTTATTTATTTATTTATTTATTTATTTATGTATTTTTTATCCTCACCCGAGGACATTTTTTCATTTTTTGTTCAGAGAGAGTGGGAGGGAGACAGAGGAAGAGAGAGAGAGAGAAACATCGACATGAAAGGGACACATCAAGTGGCTGCCACCCGCACGACCAACCAGGGCCGGGGACAAACTGCAACCGAGGTACATGCCCTTAGCGGGAACCGAACCTGGGTCTCTCTGGACCGCAGGCTGACGCTCTAACCGCTGAGCCAAACCGGCCAGGGCGCCACTAAAGAATTTTAATCTGGTCAAACAGCCCAACTGCTCCCACTGTTGATAAGAAAAAGAAGACTCAGAAAAGAGAGCTGCCTAAACCACTCCTCCTATTTTGGTTCATGAGAGTTAATAAAAATGTTAAACCAAACCCCTCCTTCAACATTCAGTAATGGAAAGCAAAGCCCAAAGAAAGACTATTTACATCTGGCCTTCTCTGTGCCTCAGTTTCCTCATCTGTGAAATGGGCAGCAGCCACCCCTAGGGTTGTTGTAAGACTAAATGGGTAACGCATGCGAAGGGCTTGGAGCGGAGGAAACGCCCCATTGTGTCAGGTGCTAGTACCAGCAGCACCAACAGTATATGAGGCAAGACCAACTGCCCACAGGCCCCACAGCAGACAAAGACTTTACCACCCCCTGTGAAGCTGCTGCACAGTGGTACAAGGCACAGCTGCTCAGACCCCTTTGTGATGAAGGGAAAAGAAGAAACACCCAACTCCCGAACACACAGTCACAAAGCTGTGCCGAGGGGAGCCAGGAGCCCAGAGTGGAGACACGTTCTCTCAGTCTGAGGGCAGGTCACACGCTGCCAGCCCACACAGATGGGAACAGCCCCTCGTACTCTCCTCAGCTGCAGCCATGTCCCCAGCCTGGGCCCCACCCCTCCAACACAGGCACAGAAGGTTTACTTCACTGTCCCTCACCTCTCTGTCCCTGGCAGGCCTCCACAGTCACCTCTGGAATTGAGACTGCCCAGAACCAACCCAGCAGAAAGTCCTTAATGGCCCAGAGTAGAGCGACAGCCCACATGAAATCCCAGCAGGTATCTCCCAGCCCTTTTCTCACTAGCTGCCACCTAGGAACAGCACCTCTGCCATCAAGAGGCGTAGTACACACGTGAAACAAAAGGTCAGCCTATGTTAAGCTGATAAGAACAGTTAACAGTCATGACACAGAAGAGATCTGTGTGCCTAGAACCATAATTCCCAGACCTTGGATTTCACTAACAAAATTTCCCCCAAAATCTGGGGAACTTTTCAACAAATAGTGCTGAAACAAATGGATATACATAGGGAAAAAATAAACTTCAATCCACACCTTATACCATGCACTAAAGATAACTCAAAATGGATCACAGACCTCAACGTAAAACCTAACACTATAAAACTTCTATGAGAAAACATTTGTGACCTTGGATTAAGCAAAGATCTCAGCTATGACACCGACCAAACAAGCACAAACCACAGAAGAACACACTGACCAGCAAAGATTTTAAACTTCAAAAAGCAATGTTAGGAGAATAAAAGGACAAGCTATATACTGGGAGCAAATATTTGCAAATCACATATTTGATCAAGGACTTACATCCAGAATACAGAAAGAAATCTCGAAACTAAATACAGACAGTCCCCGACATGCAATTTTTTTACTCTACAATGGTATGAAGGTGACACATGGCCGGTAGAAACTGTACTTCGAATTTTGAATTTTGCTCTTTTCTCAGACAAGTGACACTCTCTGGTGACGCTAGGCAGTAGCTGCAGCTCCTGTCAGCCACATGATCACTTTACTGTGTTAGAGGATTCTGCCCAACTGGAGGCTAATGTGAGTGTCCTGAACATGGTTAAGATGGGCTGGGCTAAGCTGTGATGTTCAGTAGGTAAGGTGTATTAAATGCATTTTTGACTTGGGATATTTTCAATTTATAATGGGTTTACTGGGACATAACCCCCATCATAAGTCATGGAGCTTCTGTAATAAAATAACCCAATCCTTACCCGGGGATATTTTTCCATTGATTTTTTTTTTTTTTTTTTAATCCTCACCCGAGGACATTTTTGCATTTATCTTCAGATAGAGCAGGAGGGAGAGAGGGAGGAAGAGAGAGAGAGAAACATCATGTGAGAGAGACACATCGACTGGTTGCCACCCACACGACCCCAACTGGGGCCGGGGACAAACTGCAACCGAGGTACGTGTCCTTAGCAGGAACCGAACCCGGGTCTCTCTGGTCCGCAAGCTGGCACTCTAACCGCTGAGCCAAACCAGCCAGGGCTCCATTGATTTTTAAAGAGAGTGGGATGGAGGGAGGGAGAGAGGTAGAGGGGGAGGGGGAGGCAGAGGGAGAGAGAGAGAGAGAGACATTGATGTGAGAGAGACACATCAATTGGTTGCCTCCCACACACGCCCCATCGGGGCCAGGGATCGAACCTGCAACCCAGGTAGTGCCCTTGACCGGGAATGAATCTGAGACCCTTTGGTGTGGAAGCCGACGCTCTAACCAGTGAAACACACTGGCCAGGGCAACGACCCAATTTTTTAAATGGACAAATGATTTGAATAGATAGTTTAAGGAAGATACACAGACAACAAACAAGTACATGAAAGAATACTCAACATCATTAGTCATTAGGGAAATGCAAATTAAAACCACAATGAGACATTACTACAGACCTACCAGAATGGCAAAAAAAGAAAAAGACTGACTATCTAATATTGGTGAGAACCTAGAAGAACTGGCACTCTCACACACTGCTGGTGGAGATGAAATATGGTATAGCGCTTTAGTTCAACGAACAAAACCATATCATCTGGCCATTCCACTCTAGTATCTTCCCAAGAAAAATGAAAGCCTGTACACAGACTTGACCACAAATGTTCATAACAGTTTGTAGCCCCAAACTACAAGCAGCTCAATGTCCATCCACAGGTAAATGGATAAGCAAACTGTGTGTGTATGTGCGTATGGTATATCCATACACTGGATTAAAAAGAATGAAAAACTGATTTATGCTACAACATGGATGAATCTCAAAATAATATTGCTAAGTGAAAAAGCCAGACTAAAAATAGCATATACTGTATGATTCAACTTATATAAAACTCTAGAAAATACCAATTAATCTACAGTGACAGAGAGCAGACCAAGAGTTGCCTGGAGTAAGGAGGGGCAGGCAGAAAAGACTATTAAAGTCACTCAGGGAAACTTTTGGGCATAATAGGTATGTTCATTATCTTGATTGTGGTGATGGTTTAACTGGAGTATTCATAAGACCAAGTTCATCAAACTATACACTTTAAATATGTGCAACTAATTATTAATTATACTCAATAAACTTCAAAATTTGAGGAAAAGTCTATATGACCACTAACTTTTTATTTTGTCAAGTACAAATACTCTATAAAACTACCAGCTCTTGCCCTGGCCAGGTGGCTCAGTTTGGTTAGAGCATCATCCTGGGCATCAAGGAAGGGGGGGTGAGGGAGGTGTGGAGACGGGTTTAATTTCCTGTCAGGGCACCTGCCTGGGTTGCACGTTCGATCTCCAGTTGGGGTGCATGGGGAGAGGGGTGACCGATAGATGCTTCTCACTCTCTCCACGTTTCTCTCTCTCTCCCTCTCTGCCTGAAAGTCAATGAAGGGGGTGTATCCTCAGGTGAGGATTAGGAGAGAGAAAAAAACAACTACCAGCTCTTATCACCAGCCCCCCCCCCCAAAAGACACTTCAAAACTAAAAGATACAAAGCTCACAATTTTATACTAAAAGAGAGCTCTTCCCAAGAAATGGCAGTTTCTAACCTTAACACATAAAGACCACACTGTCCTTACTCCTCTCCCATTGGTGAGCACACCATCTCAGACCAGCGTGTGTGACCCCTGGGCTGCGGATACACTGAAGGCTCCACAGTCCTCAGGCAGTTGCCCTGCTGCCTCTGTCTCCAACCTGGCAGTCCCTCCTGAGGGGCGGCACCCTGGACGGTCATGTGTGCTGTGGGACGCTGTGGGACACTGTGACTGTGGCAGTGACCCGAGACACCGTACCCTCCCCTCCTGAAGGACAAAAGTCACAAGAAGCAGGTGCCTGGAGCACTGCTTTGCTGTGGAAGAAGTGACCTGACTAGTTTCTAGAAGAGCTGTTCACCTCGGAGGCAGGGTGTCCGTGCTTGCTGCGAGGAAAAGCTTCATGTCAACGTTAAAGTGTTCACTGGGGACCTGCCAGGCTACAGTCTGTGGACCTAAAGCGGAAATAAAACGTGAGCTCTGAGAAGCCCATGATGTAGACTGGAACCCTTCTGGTATGGCGGCAGACGCTAACAAAATCCAAGACCTCAAGCAGTGAGCCCTAGCAGAGACTCCGGGGGAAAGGCTCAGAGAAGCGTCCTTCTCTCAAGGCTGGATCATGTGAGAACAGCTGAGCAGGGACAGGGGGGCTCTGGGACCCGCCTCCCCAAGCTCCAGCTTTGGACAGGGAGGGACACCTCCAAGCTCTGCAGGGTGCCATGAGCAGCATGGGACAAGCACTTTCAATAAATAAGCACAGACTTTGTTATTTCAAGAAACCAAATACACAGTGACTCCAGAGCTGCGCCATGTGCACTCACGGGGGAACCCCAGCCTGCACACCCGAGCTCCCTCTGCACACACACCCTGCACACGGCCACCACGTGGCCACCTCTCAGCCTGAGGTGTGTGTACACGGTGGCACAGCCCAACCCCAGATGGACCAACCAAGGAATTGGCTCACACAGGTCTTGTAAGTGGGCTAGGGGTTACTGGGGCTGGGAATTCTGGGGTCTCTGTCCCTGTGCAAGGTCTAGAGGTGGAGGCACAGGTTCCAGGTAGGCACAAACCTTGGCCTCTCAGGTTCCTCACCCCATGGGGAGTCATATCAGAAGAGGGCCGAGGGCAGGAGTCCCATGTGGCACATCCAGCCCTAGTGCCACAGCCCTGCAGACAGGGAAAGAAGCCACTATGGCTTCCCCACACCCACCCCACTCAGAACCACAGGTTCTGTCTTGTCAGATCCCACCCCCACCCCGCCCCGCCTGCCCCGTCCTCCCATTCCCAATATCTATTTCATTGGACTTCAAACCTGGACTCCCCCAACCCTGCCCCACTCCTTCCGACTAGAAACTGCATTTAGAAGGCCTCCCTGACACTGTCTCCGGACCTGACTTCTAACAATCGTCCTCTGGTCACATACCAAAAGAACGTCCCCCTCCTGGCCTTGGGGCTTGGACCCAGTGGCCCAGGAAGAATGACTGGGCAACACTGAGCCCAACACAGTCCATCTACCTGTCCACGAGGAGAGCTGGCTGTAGAGAAACTTTACCCTGGTATTCAGTCTTGTTTCAAAGTGACTCAGACGTGCAGTCTGTGTTTTCCATGAAGCTGTGGCAAGCCTTAGACTTCTGGAAGCAAAGCTATCAAATTATTAAATGTAAAATAAATATTTAAGGAACTAGCAGCTGTGGATGCCAGGATGATGGCAGCTTGCAAACTTCCAGTCAGAAAAAGGATTCTGTTATGTCAGGGGCTGAGTCAAGATCACAAACGCTGTTCCACCCTCTATAGAAGACACAAAGTTTTTTAAAGCAACTTTTCAGAAAGTTACTCTGTCCACTGGGCAGTGCCTGAAAAGATAAAGCAAGAAAAAAACAGTCTGGTGTGGAAAAACTGGCGCACATATAAATCTCCTCACTCAAGTACTAAATAATGTGCCTTTCACATGTCATTCACGAGGCAGTTATTTGGGACTGAGGATGGGATTATGCAATTCTGCTAACAGTAAATACATATAGTGTCTATGATGTCTACCACACTGAGGCACGAAAACATGTTCCACTCAAGTTTCCATCCTTAACAAGGCAATTTGATGTGACTATCAAGTCAAGATCAAATTTCTGACTGCTAAAGGAACCAGTCCAAGGACGGAGGTGGGCCAGGACAAAATGGTCAACTTCATTTTTGTTGGCATTTCTGATGACGTCCTCAGGCTTGGCCTGCTGAATTCAACACTGAGTGGCACACTGACCCAAAGTGCACACCACACTTCCTAGCTATGAGGCCTGTCACTGAACCTCTCTACGCCCAGCTTTCCACCTGTAAAATGAAGTTGTCATAAGGATAAGTGTAATCACGCATGGAAAAGTAGGGCACCTGCAACAAAATAAGCCTCGGTAAATATTAAATTTTTAAAAATCACTATGATAATGAGGGTAAAGTCAAAAACCAGTTGAAGAAGGTAAAAGCTGGAAGGGAACTGGGAGGTTGGCAATGAGCCTGGCCCCAAGCAAGTGGATGAGGCCTGGCCACTGCAGCCCACCAAAGCTGGCCTTCTCTGCACACTGGGACAGGGGTTGTCTAACTATGCTCTGTCGACTGCCTCCCTGCCTTACTAGGTCTTGGTCTACTGTGTTCCTCTATAACCCCACTTCCTAGAACCATGCACATGACATTCAA
This sequence comes from Tadarida brasiliensis, assembly GCA_030848825.1. Lineage (NCBI taxonomy): Eukaryota > Metazoa > Chordata > Mammalia > Chiroptera > Molossidae > Tadarida > Tadarida brasiliensis. The sequence goes on along the minus strand of CM061263.1, from coordinate 5,114,990 downwards.
ATATTTGTTGAATAAATGAATGGGCATTTATGAACCTGTCAGAATTGCATGCAAAAATGTTTGTGTTCATTTTGGTGGGGAGAGAATCTATTTTCATGAAATTCTGAAGGAGATCTGAAACCCAAATACAAGTCAAGAAACTTTGCTGGGTTCCACCCAAGGTCAGGTGAGTAGGGTAGTAATATTATAGAGCCAAATCTAACAAAGAGGAGAACTCTCCTAGAAAAGAGAGGTCTCTTGAGGTGGCCTCCATGGAATCACCAAGTTAGCCATGGGCAGGCCTAGCCTTTAAGTCTGTGGTTTGGATTCAGGAATGTACTTTGCAACTAGAGCCCCAGGTTAAGGAGGGAGCAGGATTTGTTGAATTAAAACAAAACAAACTCACTCTGAATCCTGAAGGCCCCTAGGGAAGACAGGTGAGCCAGAATCTATGCTTCCATCGAACTGAAGGATCCAGCAGAATTCCTTCGAGGCCCCTCGGATATAATCACCTTCTTTGCTCCCACACGGATGTCAGACACTCCTGATTTTTGAACCTGGTATGGACTCTGAACTCCCAACCTTGCATCCAGTTCACAACTCAGCCCAGCCACACTGGGGACTCCATCTCCCCAACAGGCGCTGATCCGTGAGGCAAGCAGATATCAGACAGCAGAAGGACATACACCAATAGATTGGACAGAACTAAAAGGGTAGCAATAAACCCCTACTCTCCCCACAAAAAAGGACTCTTTTTTAAGATCAACAAGGTCCCTAGCTCCCTAGAGGATGGTACTTTCAGCATTCAATGACTGAGGAAATCAAGATGACAGAATGCTAACTATCAATTCAAGTTTTAAAATGAATTGGTGTTTTGCCCTGGCCGGTTTGGCTCAGCGGTTAGAGCGTCGGCCTGCGGTCCAGAGAGACCCGGGTCCGGTTCCCACTAAGGGCATGTACTTTGGTTGGGGTTTGTCCCCGGCCCTGGTTGGTCGTGCGGGTGGCGGCCACTCGATGTGTCACCTTTGCATCGATGTTTCTCTCTCTCTTCCTCTCTCTCCCTCCCACTCTATCTGAACAAAAAATGAAAAAGTGTCCTCGGGTGAGGATAAAAAAAAAAAAATGAATTGGTGTTTTATTCATCATAATCACAGCATCATTTATATATAGTAACATATAAATAAATGCTGTGCATGTGTGTGTACAGGGGCCATAAAAAAAATCCATCTAGCCCTGGCCGGTGTGGCACAGTGGTTGGAGAGTTGGCCTGCACACTGAAGGGTCTCGGGTTTGATTCCTGGTCGGGGACACATGCCAAATGAGGGCATGTGGGGGAGGTGGTCGATCAATGTGTCTCTCTCACAACGGTGCCTCTCTCTCTCTCTCTCCCTGCTCCCCTTCACTCTCTCTAAAAATCAAATATATCCTTGGGTGAGGATTAACCAAAATTTTTGTTGTTGTTGTTGTTGTTCAGATAGAGTGGGAGGGAGAGAGAGGAAGAGAGAGAGAGAGAGAAACATCGACGCGAAAGGGACACATCGAGTGGCTGCCTCCCGCACAACCAACCAGGGCCGGGGACAAACTGCAACCGAGGCACATGCCCTTAGCGGGAACCGAACCCGGGTCTCTCTGTACCGCAGGCCGACGCTCCAACCGCTGAGCCAAACCGGCCAGGGCCCAAATTTTTTTAAAAATCCATCTACAAACTATGCCTAATGGGCACAGCCCTGAGTGAGCCATCTCTTTGCAATCACATCCTAGCGTCCTGGAGAGCCAGGGTCCCCCTGGAGGACCACCATTGCACTGAAGGAAGAACCTGAAGGCAGAGCTGGGTCTGAAGAGTTGTTAAGCTTCTGTGAGCCTGTTTCCTCAACTGTAAAATGGGAATCAAAGAGGCATGTGGCAGCCCTGGCCAGTTTTGCTCAGTGGTTAGAGCACTGGCCTACAGACCAGAGAGTTGTAGGTTCAATTCCTGGTCAAGGGCACATACCTAGGTTGGAGGTTCAATACTCAGCCCTGGTTGGGGTCGTGCAGGAGGTAACCAATCGATGTGTCTCTGTCTCTCTCTCTCATCAATATTTCTCTTTCGCCCTCCCTCCCACTCTACCTAAAAATCAATGGAAAAATATCTTTGGGTGAGGATTAACAACAAAAAAGAGGCATGTGGCGGGATGGTTGGGGCCTCAGAGGCACACCAATGGCAGCACTAAATAAGGCTTTCTAGGTACAGTACTGTCCCAAGTGCGGGGCACACAGTCATTCGATCAGTCTTCACAACAGTCCTATCCTTATTTCCATTTTAGAGGCGTGTAACCGAGGCGCAGAGAGACGCAGTAACTTGCCCAGAGCTGGGTGGGATTCAAGCCCACGCAATCTGCTTGCAGAACTCCTTACGTAGTAATGGCTGGCTCCACACATCTGCAGCACAGGGCACTGGGCTGGCCCACAACCAGCACTCAGCAGAGGCTTGTCCCTGTCCCACTGCCCCAGAGAGGGCCCTCACAGGTGAAAGTAACCTGGGTCCCAGGTCGGGGCCCCAAAAGCCAACTCCCTCAACAAACCAAGAGATTGGGAGCGGGCTTCACAGCCCTTGTGGATGCAAGCAGTTTGCCACCTCCACCCCAGGGAGGGAAAGTCCCCTCCTCCTACCCACTCCCTCCACGAGTTCTGGTGGGCAGACAGCGTCTTCCAAGAATGAAAGAATAGGGCTCCACCTCTCCAATCACACTGCTAACATTCAGTTTTTTGTTTGTTTTTTTTATCCTCACCTGAGGACATTTTTCCATTTTCTGTTCAGATAGAGTGGGAGGGAGAGAGAGGAAGAGAGAGAGAGGGAGAGAAACATCGACGTGAAAGGGACACATCGAGTGGCTGCCTCCTGCACGACCAACCAGGGCCGGGGACAAACTGCAAGCGAGGCACGTGCCCCTAGCAGAAACCGAACCCGGGTCTCTCAGGACGCCCTAACCGCTGAGCCAAACCAGCCAGGGCAACATTCAGTTTTTGTAAGGAATGGATTTGAAGGGGTTTTTTTCTCCCTGTCTCTTTACTTAATAGCAAGAGAGCATGTTATTTTCAACTATTTCTAAATTTCATGAACCTGCAAGTTTCTGGTAGAATTTGTAGACCAAAAAGCACAGATCCAAAATAGCAATTCTGGAGGTGAGCACCAACTTCAGACCCATACCTGCAAGAGCAAAAAGGGAAGAAATAAATCCAAAAGGAAATCAAAGCAGCATTAAAGATAAAATAAAAAATAAGTCTGGAATTTACTCTATCAACTACTTCACTCAGTTTTCATAAAAGGAGACACACTGTGGCACTCCAGTGACCCAATCACATTGCTTTTGTGCGGTTTAGGAGTGGAAAGGACAAAGGGAAGCTAATCTGTGCCTCTGGGCTTTGGTAGCCCTGGTCTGGTTGAGAAGCCCTAAGGATGACTTGGGGCCTCCCTCCAGGCCCTGCCAGAGTCTTCACCACACACACAACCAACAGCTCTGCCAGTTGCCTAGGCAACAGCCAACCTAGACATGTTTAGGCATCTGTGGAAACCAGGGCAAAGTACAATTTCCACACTTGTGATAAAAACACAGACTGCCAAGCACAGAGCAAAGCATTACTCTAAAATTTGGATTTATTGACAGAATAAACATGGGCAGAAAGGGGAAGCAGGAAGCTAGGCAACACCCAGTCGAGCCAAGGCAGTCAGACTAGCCCTATGGTGCTGGCACCAAAAACCCACTTGTGCCTGGGAAACAAAACCCTTATTATGCTTCTGTGTTGTTTATGATTATTTCCTCTTATTTCTACCTTACTATGTAATCATGTCTTTTGTTTTGTTGTGAAAGTCAGCCTTTCTTAGCTAGTATAAGAGGAACCAAAAAAGAGTTTTTGTCCATAGTGAACCCAGAGAACTAAAAGGGAAGCAGCCCCTGTGGGGTTGGGGCAGGGGGTGCTTGATGGAGAAACAGCTGGAATCCAAGGGTGGGAATCCAAGGATGAGAGCTGAGGTCTAGCCACTGCTTTGGACCTGGAGCCCCTCCTTATCCCTGCTAAGTACGTTTTCCTTTGCAGATCCCGAAAACAAGCCACCAAGAAAACAGGACCCCACTCAGTCTGAAGGTGAATACCTAAAGGACAGTGGAAGGTGAAAAAGTAAGCCAGTCCTTGGTGAAGGAACACGGTGAAGGACATAGTGACTTCAGAACAGAAAAACAAACAAGCAACAACACTATAAACCCTCCAATATGTTCTTCAAGATGTTTGAACAGAGCTAGGAATATCCGTGAGAGCAGCGTCTACAAGGTAGTCAGGCAAAATCGGACTACCCAACTGATGAATGATACGGGAGAAACAACCTTGCATAGTCTTTACTAATATGCAGACCGGAAGTGAAGAAAACAAGAATGCGTTCTAAGAGATATTGAGGTTCAGAGTACATGATGACTGAGCTGATGATGGCATGAAGCCACAAACATTTACAACCCTGGGAATGGAGAACCTTAGCTCAGGTGATTAAAAAATAAAGCGGGCCTTGGCCAGGGTCGCTCAGTGGTTAGAGTGCCGGCCTGCGGCCCGAAGGGTCGCGGATTTGATTCCTGGTCAAGGACACATACCTGGATTGTAGGTTTGATCCCTGGCCCTGGCTGGGGCGCATGTGGGAGGCAACCAACTGATGTGTCTCTCTCACATCGATGTTTTGCTCTCTCTCCCTTGCCCTCCCTCCTGCTCTAAAAAAATAAAAATAAAAATAGATGGAAAAAATGTCCTCTGATGAGGATTAACAAAAAAATAAGTGGGAAGGACTTTTCCAAAGACTTATAAAACTAAAGCATCCAATTCAAGTAAAATGATATCCAGAAACCTAGGAAGGAAATGTGACTCATTTAAAAAGCCCTCACAAAAGTTTCTTATCTCACAGATACTTGGAAGTGCTAAAGGCCAAGGTAGCTTAAAGAGAAAGAATTCCTCAACATTTTCACCCATAAGTAACAGGAAAAATAAACCCACAAGCAACAGAGGAGGTTTTCAAAACCCTCTAAGATGTGCAGATCCTTTAAACCAGCACTTCTGCTCCTGGAAATTTATCCCCAGGAGCGAATTACACAGATGAAAAAAGAAAAATGAAATTATAAACTGCAAATTCATCTATAATAGCAAAAAAAAAAAGTGGAAATAACCTAAAATGTCCAGCATTAGGGGAATATTATTAATCTCTTGACATCAACAGAATTATGCAACCATTAAGTCTTTTTTTTTTTCTCTTTATTGATTTTTAGAGAGAGGAGACGGGAGAGGGAGAGAGAGATAGAAACACCGATGAGAGAGAACATCGATTAGCCGCCTCCTGCATGCCCCCTACTGGGGATCGGGCCCACAACCTGGGCATGTGCCCTGACCAGGAATCGAACCGGTGACCTATTGGTGCATGGGTCGACACTCAACCACTGAGCCACACCGGCCGGGCATCAACCATTAAGTCTTTTTAAAGACAGTGGTAAAAATATGAAAAATATCTTAAGCAAATCTGAATAACACAATCATAACAATGTTGATCAGTGAAAAAGAGATGGGCACATGTGGTCAGAGTGGGTTTCAAAGCCTCTCCCGTTCTCAGCCTGGATGACCTTGGATTAAGCACAGGATCTCACTACCGCAGCGTCCTCATGTTCAAACTAGTAACCTTGGAGGCGGGCAGAGGCAGTGCACCTGTCTTGCCTCTTCCAAAGCTTGGAACAAAATAGGCAGTTAGTAGGTGGCCACTATTGCTTCCAAGATACATGATTAAACTCCTTTGTGTGTAGAAGGTAAAATACAAAGAGTTCTTTACTCAGAAAACTCTATTTTCTACGTTGTAACTTCAATAGTTAAATTAAAAGAGACCGAGAGACATAGAAAGGAGTACGGATCAGACTGACACACCTCAGAGGAGGGTGGCGGGTGGGAGGGATGAGATAAACCAAAGAACTTATATGCACATATGTGTAACCAATGGACATAGACAACAATGCTGGGGAGAGGACATCGGGAGGAGGGTGTCTGGGGGGGAAAAGGAGAAACATCTGTAACAAATATAAATCAATAAAAAAACGCAAAAAAAAAAAAAAAAAAAAAGACCTAAAAGACAAGGAAGGGGAGGAAAACCCTCTGATACAAAAATGATGAATATCACCGGCACAAAAACAAATATCTGCTCTAATTTACCTACACAAATGATCTTCATTTGATATCACAATGTCAGCAAAATGTGAAGATCCTTCACAATTTTACAAAATGTGGTGCAAAAGCAATGCTCTACAGAAATGTAACTTCCATTCCCTTGATTAACTGATTTTAAATAGCTTACGACACCTTCCCAAAGGCAGCTACAAAAGGTGAGGCAACAGTACTCCTAATCCAGCTCTGAATCCCAGGGCACGCTGCTTCCCTCACGGCCGGGAGCCGGACAGTGGCAGCGGGTGGACAGGTAAACAGGTGGACAAGCAGAGACCACCCAGACCCACACCCAGCAGCTAGGCTGTTTAGAAGCCTCTCCCTTTCTTCCCTTTATCTCCCAACTGTGTAAATTATTGCAAACATTCAGATTATTTTAAGCAAGTTAGTTGCCACATAGATCTTCTCTTAACCAAAACAAAAGACCACATAACCTGCCTTGTGTCTGTTTCTGAGAGGTGGGGACGAAGATTAATTAACTTTTAAAGAGTATTTTCATATTCACCAGTAAGTCAGAATTCCTTTATTCAAGGCAGCAAGGGAAGTGAAATGAGCCGTGGCTCTGATGGTGATCCTGTGAAGGTCATGTCTTCTCTCTCAGAGCTTCGGCTTACTCACATGAAAAGTGGATTAACGCTACCTTGTGCAAGAATTAAATAAGCAGGAATGTAAAGCTTCTTGTAGGGTCCTTCAGAAACCTCTGAACCAGAGGCCTGTCTCAGATGGTGACTCCCACCCCTGATCTGTCCCACTCTCGCCTGGCCTCCTCATTGGCACCTGCCCAGACTCCTTAGCTGATAAAACCTTTGCTGGTGCAGAGGTCATAATGGCTTCCTTAATTAAAACATTGTCATATCCATGCTAAAGGGCACCCAGGCAGGCCAGCTCTGTCCTGCAGCAGTCAGCCAGCTACCAAACCCACTAATAGCAGGCTTGGAGGTCCTCGAGGGGCGCAGAGCCTGCTTTGTGGCTTCTCTGAAGACCACAACTCACAGACTTGGCACACTCAGTTGGCGACAATGTAATTGGGTACAATGGAACACAAACATAGTTTAAACCATGAAAATGTTCACAAACTATGGTTTGTGCATCACTTTATAATAATGAATCTCCATTCAATGGAGTAGGAAACTTCAAACACTAGCCACAGTTTATTCCATATGCTGAAGACTGCCTGCAGGCCCCAGCAGAGGCCCCATAACGAGGCTCCCTGGGAGCTCTGGACTTGGGGTGAGGCCTGTGTGGGGTCTTGGCCCACCGACCGCAGGCAAAACCACCAACCCTCCGGTCCGCCCTCTTTTTCTCCTCTGAACAATGAAAAGAGAGCAAACCAACAAGGCTGCTCCGAAAACAAAATGAGGGCTATGGAAAGTTCTTGGTAAAGTGCAAATGCCTACGCAACCCAGCTGTTTTTATATATATATATATATATATATATATATATATATATATATATATATATATTTTTTTTTTTTTTAATTATAAAGTCAAATTCTTACTTAAATATTCATTCTAAAAGTAAAAGGGCAATGGTACAGTTTGGAAAACAAAAAACTTTCCATATTTCCACAACTTTAACCTCATTGCTGCATGTATATTGTTTTAATATTTTATACATTAATCAGTGTACAATATAGCTTTACAATTTGCTTTTTCAAGTTTTTATATTTTTCATCACCTAAGTATGAGTTATCATCACCATCGCACACACTCCCTTCCAATTCTGGGAGTCACTAAGTCTAGTCACAGCAACACCCTGTCATGACAGGGTCAGGCTTCCCACAACCTATAACATTCAACTCAGGCACAGAATCACCAGTCCAAGGGGAGCAAGGCCTTTCTGTGGCAGGGCTGCCCTCAAAACCCAAAGAGGACATGACCACCCTCAGACCTTCATCCCAACCAAGAGGAAAGAAGCTTAGAAGTGGTAAGAAGAGAGGAAGCAGGACTTGTAAGTGCTAGGATGAGAGGGTACTCCATGCTGGGCTACAGGCCTCACCCACATCAATAACCCTGACAGCATCCCTGTGACCCTGAGTCACCAAGGAAAGGTCCCAATGTACTAAATATGCCTTGGCTGGATTAAAGAATAACATATTTTAGAAGAATTTTCAGTACAACTGGATAACATAATATCAATTTGGGCGCTTTAAAAATAGTATATTTCACTTCATTAGCAAATTCACTTAACTAGACAGTGCACTTTGAGCAATACCAAAGTTACACTGAGCCGGCACCACAGACCAGGCACAGGCACTGGGCTCTCGGGTCCGTCACCTCACACTGCCCTCCCCAGTTGTATGAGGAAGGGGCTATCAGCACCTGTTTGGGGGGGATGTTGAAGCATTTGGCCAAGGAAGGACACACAGTTACCTAGAGGTGGAGCAGAACTCAAACCTAAGGCTGTGGGGCTCTGTAAGCATGCTACCTCCTGTACCTTACTGCATTATGACCTTTTCTCCGCAGGGATGGGGGTGAAAGTTACACAATGACTGCATGGATCTGTAAGCAAAAATCACGTGGAAAGAGAAGCAGACCCAGGCAGCCGCTGCATTACTAACCAAAAATGTAAATGCAGGCCAAGAAACTGAGTTAAGACTGAGGCCAAGCCCACTCTGGAAGCCTTCTGTTAGAGTTTAGCCACTGCTTCCTAGGAATATCGATGGCAATCCTCAAGTCTCTGGGGACATAGGTGACCTTTGTAAAAATGAGCCACCCTCCCCTATCTGCACCCCTGATGTCTCAAGTGACGGTGGCTCGTTTCTGTATGGAGCTTCAATCTGTGTCCACTACCTCGAAACAGCTCTCCATTGAAGTTCTTCCTCCAAGGAGAGGCCCAAACTCAAGGCTGGCATGCCAGGCATGTCACACAACCCGAATCTGCCCACCAGCCTTCTCCCTCCATCCTCAGCAGCTCCTCTCACACGAAGCCACTTGCACCTGCGGGTTCCTTACAGCTCAGGGCCTTGGCCTGGTCTCTCCTTCCACTCCCTGCCACCTGCAAAGCACCTGTAGACTGGCAAAACCACTCCAAAGTCACCTCCCTCAAAGTCAGCTCTCTGCAGTGTCCCGAGGGGAGTCAGACCTGCCCTATTCAGTCCCCTCTACTTTGTATACACTCCTATTTGTCACTGTTCCAGTGAAATGTGATTGCTTCTAGGCCCACATTCTGACTGACCCTCCTCTACAGAGTCCAACAGTCACCTTAATCTCAGAATCCCAGAACTGTGCATGGAGCCAGGTGCCAGGGGCACTGCATACTCAGTGGGCAGGATGGCCCCTTCAACCTGTCTCACCCACTTCCCTTCACCCACAAGCATCCCTCCAAACACTCTCAGCTCAGAAGTGAAATTAAAATAAAAAGCACGCACTTCAACAAAGCAGCCTCACTAAAGGCTCCCGAGCTCACTACTGACAACTCTGCCACTTTATCAATATTTAAATCACAGGCGGGAGGCCACTGGAAGAGAGGGGTCGACCTACAGGATGCAAGCTTCCCGGTAAAAGTAAGTGCTCATAAATACTAGCAGAGCTAACGAAGGAGGCCTTACACAGCAGGTCATGTGGTTAACTGGACGCCATCCCTGCACGGTGGCAGCAGCCTGCAGCCTACACTTCATGATGGGCCTTGCTCTTTGACAGCCTCATTTCCTAACCAGGCTTCTACTTTTGGTGATTTTCTACAGCTGAATGTTCAGAATTCACTGACTGCCTTATACTGCCACCAATGTCTCTCTAGCGAGCAATTCGCTTAGGGAAGCTGACACGTGACATCAGGCTTTATGTGCAGTGAGGCTATGCATGCCTGCCTCATCCTTGGGGGGAGGGTATCCTAAAGAAATGCACCATGGTCATGGCCGGTTTGCTCAGCAGTTAGTGTCTGCCTATGGACCGAAGGGTCACAGATTCGATTCCCGGTCGAGGGCATGTACTTTGGTTGCATGTTTGAACCCCAGCCCTGGTCAGGTCATGCGGGAGGCAGCTAACTGATGTGTCTCTCTTATATCAATGTTTCTCTCTCTCTCTCTCTCTCTCTCTCTCTCTCTCTCTCTCTCTCTCTCTATCTCTCTCTCTCCCCCCCCTCCCTCCCTCCCTCCCGCCCTCCCTTCCACTCTATCTAAAAATCAATGGAAAAATATCCTCAGGTAAAGATTAAAGAAAAAAAAAGATGCCATGGCCGGTTTTGCTCAGCGGTTAGAGCGTTGGCCCACGGACCAAAGAGTCCCGGGTTTGATTCCGGCCAAGGGCATGTACCTCGGTTGCAGTTCATCCTCAGCCCCGGTTGGGGTCGTGCGGGTGGCACCCTATCGATGTGACTCTCTCACATCAATGTTTCTCTCTCTCACTCTCTTCCTCCCTCCCTCCCACTCTATCTGAAGATAAATGGAAAAATATCCTCAGGTGAGGATTGAAAAAAAAAAAGATGCACGGCCACTGTGGCTCAGTGGTTGAGCATCGACTCATACGCCAAGAGGTCACCAGTTCGATTCCCAGTCAGGTCACATGCCCAGGTTGTGGGCCCAATCCCCAGTGGGGGGCATGCATGAGGCGGCCAATCGATGTTCTCTCTCATCGATGTTTCTATCTCTCTCTCCCTCTCCCTTCCTCTCTCTAAAATCTGTAAAGAAAAAAAAAAGAGCCCAGCCAGTGTGGATCAGTGGATTGAGGGTTGTCCCATGGACTGAGAGGTCCCACAGTTCGATTCCCAGTCAGGGTACATGCCCAGGTTGCGGGCTTGATCCTTGGTGCAGGGTGTGCAGAAGGCAGCTGATTGATGTTTCTCTCTTACATCGATGTTTCTATCTCTCTCTCCTTTCCTCTCTCTCTAAAAAAAATCAATAAAAACATAAAAAAGAAATGAATGAGTAACTTTCTCCATGCCTGGACAGTGAATGATGTCAGCCCATTGCCTCACAGGTATCAGACATAACTGACAGAAGGACACACACACACACCCAACATCTGAATGACATCTACTGTATATCATCCTATTATCTCTAGGTTTGAGTATTTAAAACCTCTTTATGATGGATAACTCTTTTCATCAATAATAAACCATCTAACATCTGTGAGCCTTTCAAGTTTAGTGTTCTTTTGCATACATGAGCTCTTTATGTAGCTGAGACTCTGTACTGTCAATAAACTTTTTAAAAAATCAGTTATTAGCCCTGGCCGGTTTGGCTCAGCAGTTAGAGCATCAGCCTGCAGTCCGGAGAGACCCGGGTTCGGTTCCCACTAAGGGCACGTATCTCGGTTGCAGTTTGTCCCCGGCCCTGGTTGGGTTGTGCAGGAGGCAGCTACTCGATGTGTCCCTTTCATGTCGATGTTTCTCTCTCTCTCTCTCTCTTCCTCTCTCTCCTTCCCACTGTATCTGAACAAAAAATGGAAAAATGTCCTCGGGTGAGGATAAAAAAAAAAAAATCAGTTATTAAAATATTCAGTATCAGCTAGAAGACCACAAGAAGCCACTGTTGGATAGTCATGGTCAATGTCACAATCCACACCCAGCTCTCAAACCACCCAGCAGCTCTGAGCCCAGGGAGGGGCCTCCGAGCTGCAGCGAATCTCTCATCAGTGAGGACACATTTGGATGAAACAAGTCAAATACTTGGAATTTTCACTTAGCATTTATTTCACAAGTTTCTCCAATGCTAAACAATACTGAGTACTCATTTCAATGTACTCTTTAATCAATAAACATTAAACAAGTCTGCTCAAAACACCCAAGTCCTACAAATGTGTCCCTATGGAAAATATGGCAAGAAAAAAATAACAGAAACAAAATAAGTAACCTTTTGAAGGTCAGGCAGAAAGGTGTTCAGTGATCCAAATTCGGACAAAAAAAACAGGTCTTGCAGCAGATGAACAAATAATTTCCTCTGCAAGTGACACATTCTGGGATATTTGCACTGCCAAACATAACTCGTAAAGACAACCATCTAGGAAACTAAGCCCAATGGAAAAAACCCAAGCTGGCAATCAGAAGCCCAGTTCTGATCCCAAGACAGTCCTCTGGCTGTGTGACCCAACCAACGTGGTAGCCAGGTCTGGTACCCCTTTCTTCATCACAAGCAGGAATATCCCTCACCACCCACACCACTCAGAAATGTTTTAAGGACCAAAAAAAATGAGAGAAGAAAAGACTTTGGAATATATCCTCTATAAACACAAGTCATCATTATTATTAGCTCAAAGATAACCAAGAAAACAGGATTACAGAATGCCAGAGGTGAGTGGGAGCTTAGAGATGAGATGATCCAGTTCTTAATCTGGGTCCAGACCTCTGAAGCTGTCCGTATGTGTGCTTTCTGCGAAGAAGTCCCTCATTGTTATCTGTTTCTCAAAAAGTTAAGAACCTCCAAGCCCCTTATTTTACAAATATGAAAACTGAGACCCAAGAGAATGTGACTTTCCTATGCCTCAGGGTTACTCAGGGAAAGGCTGGACAGAGCCTGGGTCTCCTAGTCTCCACCCATGCCCCACCCACTCTACCATTCCACATTTCTAGGGAGGAAATAAGTCACATGAACCTCACATAGCCATAGAGTATGTTACACAAGCCACTGAACACATGCTTTCTAAAGTTATGGCAAAGTTTCTTTTTTTTTTTTTTAAGTTATACTAGATTCATTAAAAGAGTAGCCCGGCCAGTGTGGCTCAGTGGACTGAGTGTCATCCCATGGACTGAGAGGTCCCAGTTCAATTCCCAGTCAGAGCACATGCCTGGGTTGCAGGCTCGATTCCCAGTGAGGGGACATGCAGGAGTCGGCTGATCAATGTTTCTCTCTCATCAATGTTTCTATCTCTCTCTCCCTCTCCCTTCCTCTCTAAAACTCAATAAAGAAAAAAAAATTTTTTTAATAAATAAATAAAGATTTTATTGTAGAAAGAAAAGACTACATGGTGCTCTCGGTTTATTAAGCAAGCAGATAAATGTGCAATCATGGAAATAAATATAAGTCATTACATAATTAAAGAAAGGAGATTTTTGTTCTCGTTTTACATGTCTATTTTTTTTAATGTTTTTATTGATATTAGAGAGAGAGAGAGAGCCCTGGCCGGTTTGGTTCAGTGGTTGGAGCGTCGGCCTGCGGACCAGAAAATCCCGGGTTCAGTCCCCGCTAGGGGCACGTACCAAAAAATAAAAAAAAAGAGAGAGAGAGAGAGAGAGAGAGACAGAAACATCAGTGAAAGAGAAACATCAATCGGCTGCCTCCTGCACACCCCCTACTGGGGACTGAGCCCTCAACCTGGGCATGTGCCCTGACTGGGAATCGAACCAGCAACCTCTTGGTGCATGAGACCAAGCTGAATCTACTAAGCCACACTGGCCAAGCTTGTTTTAAGTGTTTTTAAACTAAATACCAAAACTTGTGCTCTTAGATGGCAGTTGTTCCTCATGTAGTTACCTTTGGAACTACACATATGCGAAGAATGTTGCCGTGCACAGAATACTTTGAGACTACTTCTTTTTTAGACTGTCTCCAATCAGCAGACAGAGCTAATTATCTGAATACTAAGGAATTCCTTAGTACTAATACTAAATACTAAAGAAATTCCTACACAGCCATCCCAGGGACCACCACTGGGACCAGTCAGGAGTCAGGTTTTGGGAACTGATGATGCTTTCAGGTATGTGAAGGATCACTGCCAGAGCCAGAAAGAAAAGTAGCTACCTGTGGAACGCAAAATGATGTCATAACTAAGGCATTACTGCCTTCAGGTATGCAGCTGCAGTTCCAAACAATCTAATTGGAAAAAAACTGAACCAGCACTATCACTCATGTGAAGGTGGTCATTACTCCCATAATCTACAGGGTGGCCTCCACAAAACCACCATTACAATCTGATGGCAGATAAGGCAGGCCCAAGTCAGCTGGGAGGTTCGTGTGAGGGTGGCCAGAGAGCATTTGGTAAATGCTAGCAGGATCGCTAAACACAAGGTGCTATTATTATTAAGGAATCTATGCAATCTTTTTGATATTCCATAACATCCTGCAACAACAGATGACCCCATCAGAAGCAGGAAGCCTGAACATCATGCTCTTGACTCAGTCTGTATGAACTTCTAAATGAATAGAGAAGAAACAAAAAGATTAAGGACAAAGGAACCTCAGCTCCCACCCAAAGACTGGCCTGGCCATCAGAGATCTGGACTTGGCATCCAGGACTAGGGAAAGCCAACTTTATTTCCCAGAAGCAGAATGTGTTCAAAACCCAGATACTGTTTTTTACATATGCATACTTTTAGATTATTTCAATATTATGACCTCTTATACATTTGAGACTAAAAGTAATAAAGTTCCAGTTCCCAAACATGAGCTAAGAATGTCATTTCCATTCAAATGAGTTTAAAAAAAAATTTTTTTTTCTTTATTGATTTTTAGAGAGAGGAAGGAAGAGGGAGAGAGAGACAGAAACATTGATGAGAGAGAACATCAATTGGCTGCCTCTTGCATGCCCCCCACTGGGGATAGGACCCACAACCTGGGCATGTGCCCTGACTGGGAATCAAACCAGCAATCTCCTGGTGCATGGGTCGACACTCAACCACTGAGCCACACCGGCCGACTCAAATGAGTTTTTATTCTTCTCCAAAGTGAATCGAGTGCAAATCTAATCACTCATCTACTCCTCTGTGTTATGTTACTTTTCCAAGTAATAAATATCATCAGCCTAATGGCCAGTTTCTTTAAAGCTTCAAGACAATTGTCAAAAGAAAAACACACCACAGAAGTTTCTGATGTAGTGGCCTCATATCTCAACTAGCACCACCTCACCAAGGAGATTGCCAAACTCTAAAATTAAATTTAAATGCACACAGAGTTTCCCACGTGAATCAAGAGAAACCCAAGTTGCACTGCCTGCCTCCATCCCCTTCAATGCCTCTATAAGGAGGCTGCTGGCAGGCTTGTGATCAAGTGGAATAAGAATGTCTGGGGTTGCCCAGCCGGTGTGGCTCAGTGGACTGAGCATCGTCCCATGGACTGAGAGGTCCTAGTTCGATTCCCGGTCAGGGCACATACCCAGGCTGCATAGGGGGTGTGCAGGATCGATGTTTCTCTCTCACATCGATGTTTCTCTCTCTCTCCCCCTTCCAGGCAAATATGGGAGGGCTGGCATTTAACAGCACCTACCTTGCCCTGGCCTCTAACTCCTCAGTCCTAGGAGGACTGAAACAGAACTTCAGCATATTGGAATAACTGCAGAGGGAGGAACGGAAGAGGGAGGAACGGAAGAGGAGAGGAGGAAGGTGAGAGCTGGTCTCTTGATTTTCACTAGGACAGCCAGGCAGTGTTTGGTGAACAGTGTCATGAGTAGTCCTGGAGATTCTAAGCAGCCTACTACTACTCTCATTAAGCACAAAAACACAGAACAGTTAGGGTAAAGGAAAGACAAGGTCCAGGAAAGGCAGCACACACACCCCCCACCTGAAGGCCACCTTCCCTCCGTCACCCAATCAGCAGCAGCATCCTCAAAGGCTGCAGCTGTGTGGGTCCCAAGGAGACAACACAGCTTGCTCCCCTGACCAACTGCGTCTTAAAAGAACATCGGTGGAGGGGAAACCCAATAAACCAGTGAAATTAAGCAGCAGAAATCACACATTCTCCAATCCTGGGCCTCTCTGGATGCCAGGCAGGCTCCGAAACCCCAGAGGAGGAGGGAGGGCGCTCACGTTTCTGTCAATCAGTGACAGTCTGGGAAAACTCTGCGGGGGCAAACGGGCAAACAGCTCCAGGCTCTCCTGCCTGTCCCCAAGCCCTAGGGCCTGCTTACAAGGAAGGGCTTTGCCCCCGCCTCCACATAGAGCCAGGAGAGGGACAGGAGGGTGGGAAGGAAGGAAATGGAGGACGGTCATCAAAGCGCCCCAAATAAGCGCATCCGCATATGTGTCCTGCCTGCTCTCTCCGCCCCCTCCCGCCAGGCTACCCTTGGACCAAGCCGAGCCCTCTAACAGGCGTTTCCCAGCCACACCTCTGCCCCAGCGCGGCTCCCCCGGCCGCCCTCGCCTCGCCGGCCCGCGCTCCCACCAGGGAGCCAGCGCACCAGGGCTTCCCTTCAAACCATGGCCCGCTGCTCCCTAAGCCTCCCTCCTGCGGCAGCCCTCGGAGCCCCGCGGGCCCGGCTCCTGCGCGTCTCTCTCCCGCAAGCCCCCAACCCGCGCCCCAGACGCTCCCACTCTCCTCAAGCCCACCCACCACACTCCTGACCCCACCCCCAGATGTCTGCTCGGGCGCCCCCTCCGCGCCCGCCTGGGGCCTGAACACACCCCCTCCCACGGCGACAGGAAGTTCACGCGCGGGTAGCGCGGCCCCGGAGACTGCCCGCAGCGCGGCCCCGGAGGCTGCCCTCGGCGCGCGGCGGGCGGCCTGACAGGGCGCGGGCCCGGCCGCCGACCAGCACCCCCGCGTCCGCCCGCGCCTCCCCAACCGCCGGCGCGGGCCCCTCACCTCAGCCGCCGCTCGCCTCCCGACCCGCCGCGCACCACTGTCCGGCAGCGACGGCGTCTCCGGCTCCGGCTCCGGCTCCGGCTCCGGCCAGGATCCCGCCCTCGCTCTGGCTGTGCTGCCCGGCCCTACCCTGACCCGCCGCCGCCACTTCTGCCGCCAGCCCCGAGTGCACCGCCTTCTCCGCGCCCGCTGTGCTCGCCCCATTGGCTACTGGGCGCCGGGCCCCACCCCACAGCCCCTTCGGCGCACCTGATTGGGCCAGGGAAGAGCCGAGGTGGCACGCCCCCTAGCGCGCAAAAGGGACCTCCCCTGAGCGCTATTGGCGGCTTCCCTTGTCAATCAAAGGAGCAGTACCTACTTAAGTGGCTGAGCGAGTTGCTGGGGTCATTCTGAGTGAGTCCGAGGATGTGGTCTGCGAAGCTCGCTCTTGCAGCCAGAGTTTTACTGTTTTGGGGGGGGTCACTCAGGGGTGGGGGGCGAGGCAGGGTAACACCGCATCTGACTGGGAGTTCAGAGAAGCCTTTCTGAAAGTTTCCTCTCCTAGGGAACTTAGAGAAGCCAATGTCATCAGGGCTTCCTCAGACTCACACTACTAAGGTATATTCCATTTGAACCGGCCGAGTTTCAGGACAGCAGAGGTCGCATGGTGGTGTGTGTACAAAGCCCAAGGACGGTTTCGGATACTGACACTGGGTAACTTTTGGGGGAGTGTCGTGGACTAAAGAGAGTAGATGGAAGAGCGGGGATTCAAAACCCAGGTCTGCCTGACCCCAGGCCTGTACTGGTTCCACATCACCACCTTGAACATAATCACAAGGACAGCGTAGCAAAACATGGGAAAATGCTGAACAAACACGTTAAAAGAAAAAGTGGGATACAAAATACAAAATGGTGGGAACTCTAAAATTGCTACTCTTGCGCGTGTGGTTAGGGGCTGGAAGAGAGGTCACAAGAAACAGTGGTTGTTCCCTTTCCAAACTGTTCTGTTGCCTTGTGCTTATACTAATAATAATAATTGAGAAAGAAAGGGGGAGGGGTACCACCATGCTGTGCCAGGACAGGCCAGTGCCAAGAAGTCCCTGCCATTCTTCAGGACTCAGCCCACAGGGACCACTCTGCTACCCAAAACACCTCTGGGAGCATGCATGCCCAACCCAGTCATCACTGGGGTTTCCCAGCCCCCTAACATCTGGGTAAGGTCCACGTACTCCGCCCTTCCATGCCTGGTGAAGATCCAGAGTCCCTCTCAAGGTTTCTGAACAAGTGTCCATCACCTCTGCCTCCAGTCTCCAGCTCTTCCCCACATACCACTGGTCGTCAGCATCATGGCCTTCTCTACATACACGCCTCACGCAAATCCCCCTTCACACCTAGAACTTCAAGGCTAGCAGCAATTCCTGCAGACTGGGTGCAGCAGGGAGGCATCAAGCCTGGCACTGCCCAGCAACACAAGACACCTCCTGAGCCCTTTTGGCCTCCTGACCCAAGAGGTCACTACCTGCCACGTGACCCAGACAATGCTCCTGTCTTTCTCTTCCCTTAGTCTCAGGACAAACCCAAAATTCCTCTCATTTTTTTGCACCCAGCAATTTGACACTGTGGCTGAACTCTGAGTCTTGCCTTCTGTCCCTACAGCTTATCAGGGTATTTTTCCAAAGAGAGCTCCCCTCTGCCAGCTAGAACCAACTTTGATCCCCACAAACATTTCACAATATTACATCCAGCCACCTTCAATCATATTCAAAGGAGCCTGGAACTCAGTCCTGCCTCTGCCCATAGCCAGTGAGGGGCCTTGTGCAAGATCCTGAGGCTCTCTGCACCTCTGTGTGACTGTCTGCAACACAGGGTGACGACATGGCCCTCCTCACAGGGTTGTGGTGAGGAGTTAATGGGGCAAAACAGGTGAAAGTGTGGAGGGCAACTCTGGAGCACAGCTGAGCACTCAGTAGCTGAGCAGTTAACACGGGGTCGCACTTTGTCAACTGCCATTTTGCTCCCTCTTTACCTGGGTCTGAACTGAGGCTGACTGGGTTAGTCTTTTATTAGTAATTTCCCACTAAACCACCAGGATAAACAGACAGCCCAGTTAAAACATACATTCACAGAGAAAAAACATTCTGGGGGAAAAAAAACAAAACATCCACATATAGTTGTATTGCTGGTAAAATATTCTTGTATAGTAGTATACATGCTTCTTTCAAGGAAAAAAAAAAATCTATCCTGGCTTGCTTGCAGGATCATCCTGTACACCAAAAGGTAGTGGGTTCAATTCCCGGTCAGGACACATAGGCAAGTTGTGGGTTCAATCACTGGTTGGGGCACGTGCGGGAGGCAACAGATGGATGTTTCTCCCACGTCAATGTTTCTCTCTCTTTCCACCCTTCCTCTCTCTAAAATCAATTTTCAAAATAATAATAATAAATATAAATAAATAGGAGGGGGAAGAATCTAAGTTTGTTATAGACATTCACTCAGTACTTAATTCCAATGTGCAAGGCAGGGTTGGGGATGTGGGTTCAAGGAGGGATGAACCTGGGCCCTGCTTGTGCTCCTGGGAAGACCCTGCAGGACGCAGAGTCTAGAAGAGGCATAGCAGAGACCTCCCACTGAGGCAGGGCAGTGATCCCAGAGGAGTAGAAACCCTCCCGTAGGAGGGCAACAATATTGAAGGCAGTGATATCTAGTTGAGCCAAGGTGGATAGAAATCATGAGAGCAAAGGCTCAGAGGCGAGCAACCCCACTCTCCAAGGAGAGAGGAGGAGTCCGCTTAGCCGGAGCTTTGCAGACATGAGAAGTTATGGAAATCCAGGGGGCGGGGGCAGCTGAGCAGCGAGTAGCCGTGCAATGCTGGCAAGTTGCTTCACCCTCAGGTCTCAGTTCTCTCAACTGTAAAATGGGGACAATCGCAGAATCTAGTGCTTAGGGAAAGTGCAAGTATTCTTGAGATCACACTGTGGTGCTCTTAGGATATAGCAGGCCCGGTCCGTGGTTGTTGAGTATCTCCGAGAGCTCGTACACATTTTATAAAAGTGCTCTTTTGAAAATGTTCTGATTTAAAAAAAAAAGAAGAAGAAGAAGGCCCAAGAACATGTGCTGTGCACCATTAATATTTTGGAGATACCAAAATGTTAACTGTTGAGGCAGGAGACACACATTTCTAGTATACCTTGGAACGAAGCTCTCCCCCACCAAGTTGCTTGGAGATCTGAATTCCTTGTAAATGTGTCATTGATTAGGGAGCAATTGCCCCGGACCTTTCTTGCTTTGTTCTGTTTTGTTCCATTCTGGCCTGCGCATGTCTGGTCATGTAAAATTGTACCAGCAAGTACATGGCTCCACTCTTGTGCCATACCATGCCGTGTCCCACTCAATGCCACTGGGCAAGACAAATGTGCCTGGAGCGTGCTCCTGCCCAAAGTCAGCGGGATATAGTCACATCATCTGGACATTGTTTCTCAGAGTGGGTATCTCTGGGACACCCTACATCGGGATCACCCATTTTCTACAAGTTCCTCCATTGGTTCTTATGCCTCATGCATTTGGAAAGCATTGTTCCTGGCAGATGCTTCTGGCTAACTTTTACTAAGTGGAAAAGCTCATTCTGAGGGGTTAGGGTTACAGTGTTGCCTTGATACCAAAGTGGAACAAGTATCAACAACAAAACCAATACATTAAAGTGAGTGTTTGAAACTTTGAATAAAGACCTAACAATGCCCAGACTTTACGTGATACATTGTAAAGTATTTTCTACCAGTGTGGTGAACCTAGAAACTTCTTTAGGAACTTTTTCCTTGAGTCCCAGAAAGTCAGGAGGAGGTCCTGGAAGCCAACAGAAGCCAAAAGTGATTCCACTCCGAATTCAAAGTCTCATCTTACCCTTTGATGGCTCCTGAATCAGATAAATTGAAGGTCATCCTGTGATCGTAAAACAAGATATTTGTTATCATATGTAACTATTTCTGGGAACCCAGGTTTCCTTGATACAAAATAATATTAGATACTGAAGCTAATTAAAGAAAAAAAACTGCAACAGTCTCAAAGTGTACATTCACCAAAACAATGACATTGCTTTTACTGGTTTGCATTATAACAAAGGAATGTTAATAAGCTTGAACTTAATAAAAGAAGTTGTACACGAATACTTTATGAAATAAACATACACCAATAAAACGCTGCTGTTGATTACCTGTAAGATGTCATGGAAAGTGTCCCACAGTTAAAAAGATAGAGGTTTTGAAACCATGACTGAAGACAGTGGGAAGCCATCAAGGGCTGCTCTTGGACCCCAGACCAGCTGTTTCCAAGGTGCTGCTGAGCAGGAGGAACCTTGTCCGAGTGTATGTCTGCACCTGACTTGTTGAATGACCACCTGTGAAACACTGGACAAGGGCTGCCTTGGAGGTGTCCATGCCTTGCCGGGGGTCTTGAGCTCTCTCCTCACCCAGGGCCCAGCATTATTTATATGTAGTTCAATGTCAACATCATAGCCGTAGTATAAGAAGCAGCAGTAGAGGTCAGGCTTCCACAGACACCCCCACTCTCTGGTTAAATATGTCATTGGGTCCCGGTCACTCCCTAGTGTCAGAAGAAAGGAGGGAGAGAGGCTGAGCAACACAGACCCAGTTTTATCTTTTGTTAAAAAAGTTTTTGTTTCGTCCTGGCCAGTTTGGCTCAGCGGTTAGAGCGTCGGCCTGTGGTCCAGAGAGACCTGGGTTCGGTTCCTGCTGGGGGCACGTACCTCGGGTGCAGTTTGTCCCCGGCCCTGGTTTGTCATGCGGGAGGCAGCCACTCGATGTGTCCCTTTCACATCGATGTTTCTCTCTCTCTCTCTTTTCCTCTTTCTCCTTCCCACTCTATCTGAACAAAAAAATGGAAAAATGTCCTTGGGTGAGGATAAAAAAAAAAAAAGTTTTTGTTTCCAGCAATTAGGAAAGATTAGGCTCAGAGGTTCCTTGTTTTTTGTTTTCCTTTTGTTTTGATTTTTTTTAAATATGTTTTTATTGATTTTTAGAAAGAGAGGAAAGGAGAGCAAAAGAGAGATAGAAACATCAATGAGAAAGAAACATACGCTGTCTCCCGTATGCCCCCCACTGGGGAGTCGAGCCCACAACCCAGGCATGTGCCCTGACTGGGAATTGAACCGGGACCTCTCAGCGCATGGGTCGGTGCTCAACCACTGAGCCACACCAGCCAGGCTGTTTTGGTTTTGTTTTAATAGGCTATCTTTTAGAGCAGTTTTAGGTTTATGGATTTGGGCAAGTCACGGCATTTCTTGGCCTTGGTGCACTTGTCTGGACAGGGGAATGACGGCTCACCTTGACTTGGTGGAGGGTGAGGAATTAAAGTGGTAATGGACGAAAGTATTCTGCACAGTGCCCAGCACGTAGTAGGTGCTCACTCCACTGATGCTGGTATAGCCTACGCCATCGTGCACGGGTCACCCAGCCGCCTGCTCTGGAAAGGGAGCGTGAGCAGATGCCATGCTTGGCAGGCCCCAGTAGACGGACATGCTAGCTCCCGCTCCCTCTCCTGCGCTCCCAGCTCCAAGGGGGTCAGAGCTAAGGGTGCTGCTCCTGAGAGGACGAGTTTCAGGGAAGGTGGACTTCTGGCTCAGCTCACTGGCATTTATCACCCACAGAGGAATGTGGGCACCATCTCTCCATCTCACAGGCTGCCCCGCCCTGGGCCTGCATTCCCACTCCCACAGCCCTCTGCCTCTCCCAGGCTCCATTCCTGCCCTGCCCCCTCCCTCTGCAGGAGCCTCCAACCAAGTCCGAGCCCCATCAGACCCACCCTCCAATCCAAACAGCCCACACCAAGTTCAAGCAACTCCTCTGCCCGGTGGACTGCCCATGGTCACCCACTGTCTCTCCTCTCTGCGTCCGGTCAGCAGATAATAGATCCAAGCCAGAGGCTGCCGGGGGGGGGGGGGGGGGAGATGGATGGACGTGAACCATCTGAACTAGAACTGTGAACCTTACATGGCACATGCTCAGAAGTGCGTGTGCTGGAGGAATATTCCTTTTCCTATTCCGGTGCATGAATGACGAACAGTAGATCAGAAGGGTGGTCAGCCCTGGCCGGTGTGGCTCAGTTGGTTGAGCATCGTCCCATGCATCAAAAAGTGGTGGGTTCAATTCCCAGTCAGGTCACATACCCAGGTTGCAGGTTCGATCCCCAGTGTGGGAGGCAACTGATCGATGTTTCTCTCTCTCCCCCCCCCTCTAAAAATCACTAAAATGTATATTTTTAAAAACCGGGTGGTCAGCAGGTTAACAGGCATGGGGGTGGCAATTTGGCATAGAGGTGCAGTAGTGGGCAGGGAGTGGGGCTGGTGGGAGAGTGGCAGAGGGGCTGTGTGGAGCATTAGGGACCAGGGCTGAGAGGTGAGCCCTGCGCTCCTCCGGCTGAGGGAGCAGAGGCCCAGGGAAGTCAGGGAGTTGCTCGAGCTTTGCCGGCCATCAGGGCTACAGTTCCTTCTCAGAGTTGGGCCTCCTGGCTCTTTCTCCAGCGTCCTTTCCCTCATCTGGATGTCAGATGCTGTTTCCAGGCACCTGCTCCATGATGCTCTCACCCATCTAGTCTGCACGCCCCCTCCCACCTCCCTGCTTTGGCTCCCGCCAACCCGTCACCTGCTAATGTGCCCTCCCACACACATGCTCCTCCTCCTCTGAGACCCTCCTTGGTGACTCTCCCTCTGACACAGCAGGCACATGAGGTTGGGTACCTAGGCACGAATGAAAAATACACCACCTTTGAGCAACACACTCTGGGTGTGAGGACCAGAGGAGGCGGGCCGGGAGCAGGGCTCGAGAGGGGCCCAAGCAGTACCCTGCAGGATCCTGGTGGGCTCCTGAGAAAAACAGGGTTTGAGCAGATCCTGAGATAAGCAGGACTTGGAAGGTCATATTTGAAGGGCAGGTAATGGGAGCAGAAGGGCTGAGGGCCCGCGGGGAAGCACAGGCGGGTCCCTAAAGGTCATGTGCAAACAACCTTCCTTACAGTTAAGTCCAAGGGCAGGGGCAGCCAGCCAGGTCTGGATCTAGCACCCCGCCAAAGTCATGCTCTCGGTAACCGTCCTCCAGGCATCTGGGTCCTGGCAGCTCCTGGGTGGCCTGGGGTGCTGGAGAGCAGGCCGAGGCCTCCTCCCACTGTCCCTCCTGAACCCACCCTTCCTGTTGTGACAACTCTATTCTCTGTGCAACTGGTTCCAGCCTGTGGCTCAGTTTCAGATTGCAGCACGTGCTCATTGAGGCTGATGGGAGTATCATGTGGGCACAGGAGAGCCTGTCCGCCTGCCTGCCAAGCCCGGCCTGGGTTAATTACAGGTCACAGAAGTCGTGTTGTGTGCCCAGACAGCAGGCACCCAGATCCAGGCCCTCCCCGGGACAAAGCCTGGGAGCCAGCCACCACTTGCTCATTCATGCTGTCGGTAGGTCAGCCTTCCCTGAGCGCCTACTGGGACCGACCACAAGCTGGGCTCCGGGAGGGCCCAAGGGATTGAACTGGCCCAGGCTGCTCCCAGCCCCCAGTCATAATCATGGCTGCCACCCAATGACTCCTTTCCATGGCGACAGGCCCTGTGATGATGCTTTATACATAGCAACTCCTGCTTTGTCACATCAACCTCACTTTGCACTTGGGGAAACTGAGGCTCTGAGAGATTAAAGTTACTTTTCCAAGGTCGTACAGCTCTTGTCTGGCTCCAAAGCCATGTCTTTGCACTACCCCGTACCACTCTAAGTCTCCCGGTGGAGAGGGCGTGGGGACAAGAGAGGTCCTGTCACTGGCCAGTATCTCCAGGCCTGGAGCCTCCCTGAGCAAGGCCTTGGAGCCTGCCTGGATGTTGGAGGCTGTTTCCAGGCACCTGCCCTGTGACGTCCTCTCCCACCTCCTTCATAGGCTCCCACGTCCTCCCTCACCTGCTAGCTTCCCTCGCAGACACACGCTGCCGCTGCTCCTCTAGACCCTCCTCGGTGACTTCCAGGAAGACCTCTCAGGCCTCCCGGCACCCCCATGACCCCTCAACCCGCAGCTCGAGAACTATTTGCCGACCGACTCATCCATGTGTAAGCCCCTCCGCCAGCTCATCACAGCGCCCAGCACGGTAGGAAATTCAGCAAACGCCTCTTCCTCCCTTCCTGGGCTCAGGCCTCTGGGGGAGAAAGACAGGATGACACAGAGAACAGAGGCACAGTCCCCAAAGGAGCAACATCAGTGCTGAAGAGAAAGAAGAGGTGAATTTTTCTTAGAGCAGTTTTAGGTTTACAAAAAAAGATTAAAAAAAAAAAAAAATACAGAGAGCCCTGCCCAGTTTGGCTCAGCGGTTAGAGCGTCGGCCCATGGACCAGAGAGTCATGGGTTCGATTCCGGCCAAGGGCACGTACCTTGACTGTGATTCATCCCCAGCCCTGGTCAGGGTCTTGCGAGAGGCAACCAGTTGATGTGTCTCTCTCACATCGATGTTTCTCTCTCTCTCTCTCTCTCTCTCTCTCTCTCTCTCTCTCTCTCTCTCTCCCTCCCTCCCACTCTATCTGATAATAAGTAGAAAAATATCCTCAGGTGAAGAATTAAAAAAAAAAAAATACAGAGAGTCCCCACCTACCTACATTCCTCTCCTCCCCCAACAGTACCGCTGCTATTTACACCCATGCTAGTGAGGTAAATGCGTTACAACTGATGAGCCCATATCAGCACCTTATTTAGTATATATGTTTTAACTTTTTTAGAGAGAGAGATAGAAACATCGATGTGAGAGAGAAACATTGATCAGCTGCTTCCTGCACGCCCCCCCACTGGGGATCGAGCCCACAGCCCGGGCATGTGCCCTGACTGGGAATCGAACCAGAACCTCTCAGTGCATGGGACAATGCTCAATCCACTGAGCCACACTGACCAGGCTCAGCCCCTATTATTCACGGGGTCCAGAGTTTGCATTGAGTGAACTTTGTGTTATACGCCCTGTGGATTTTGACCAATGCTAGTGACCTGTGTTCACCTTACTGTGTCACACAGAATGGTTTCACTGGCCTAAAAATCCTCCGTGCTCCACCTATTCGTCCTTCGCCCCACCCTCAACCCTTGGCAAGCACTGACCTTTTTATGGTCCCCATACTTTTGCCTTTTCCAGCGTGTCATACGGTTGGAATCCTGTAGAACGGAGCCTTCTCAGGTCTGCTTCTTCCACTTAGTCACATGCATTTAAGTTTCCTCCACGTCTTTCCGTAGCTTGGCAGTGCATTTCTGTCCGTCTCTCCCTGGTGATATTCCATGGCCTGGGTGAGCACAATGTATTTATCCGTTCAGCCATCAGAGAACATCTTGGTGGCTTCCAGTGTTGGCAATTGTGCATTAAGCTGCTGTAAACATCGGTGTGCAGGTTTCTGTGTGGACATAGGTCCTCAGCTGGCTTGAGAAGATACCAAGGAGCGATACCATCTTTCTCAATTAGCAGTCGTTTTGTATCTACAGCCTCTTGTGTCAGAACTGTGGGAACAGAAGCACCCATGAGAAATGTGGGCAAATACGTGCAGAGCTGGATGGAAATGTTTGAGGCCACAGAGCACCTTATTCCCCGGATGACTTGGTGGGAGGGGAGAGGCGAGAAGAGGGTAAGTGGAGAAGGTGAACACCGACTGACCTGCCGGGTGCTATCGCCAAGGCCTGAGATGTCCAGGGCAGGCAGAGGACAGTGCAGGGGCTGTGTCCAAGGATGGTTTAAAGCCTCAAGGACATGGAGTTTCAACTGGGTGGGCCTCAGGAATGGGCTGGATTTCAGCAGATGGACGTGGGCAGGGAAGAGCATGCCAGGATGGAGGAACAGCATGAGCTGTGGTCTTTTTTATTTTTTAATCCTCACTCGAGGATATGTTTATTGATTTTTTTAGAGAGAGAGAGAGAAACATCGATGTGAGAAAGAAATATCGATCTGTTGACTCCCATATGCACCTTGACTGGGGATCAAACCTGCAACCTAGCCCTGGCCAGTTTGGCTCAGCACTTAGAGAGTTGTCGGCCCACGGACCAAAGAGTTGCGGGTTCGATTCCGGTCAAGGGCATGTACCTCGGTTGCAGTTCGGTTCCCGACCCTGGTCGGGGTCATGCGAGAGGCAACCAATTGATGTGTCTCTCTCACATCAGTGTTTCTCTCTCTCTCCCACTCTATCTGAAAATAAATGGGAAAATGTCCTTGGGTGAGGATTTAGAAAAAAAAAACATCCTGCAACCTAGGTATTTGCCCTGACCGGAAATGGAACCCACAACCTTTTGGTGCTCCAACCAACTGAGCCTGCCAGCCAGGGCTGAGCAGTGGTCTTGAGGCAGGACTGTGAGAGGGGTGTGGGGAGTGGATGGCTGTGAACGGGGATCCCTGAGGTTCGACTGGACCTGCAGGTGGGAAAGTTGCTCCAGGCCAGGGACAGGCGGGCCAGGGGCAGGTGGGGGGCTCAGGCTCCAGACTCCTGTGGCTGAAGGGATTCCTGGGGGCTAGTGGATGAAATTGCCATTTGTCCTCCTGTTTCCTTCCTCTCTCAAAGCCTTTCTGTTCGGGCTCACTTGCCTTGAAGCGTGAGACACAGCACCCTCCCCACCGGAAGTGAGTGTGACGTCACCGTGACTCCCCCCCCATGTTGTTATGGATGTGACTCAGCCTTCACCCAGCCCAGGGCTCTGCCAGCCCCGAGCTCACTCTCCCTTGGCACTTGCCCTTGTTCTGGTCTGCCCTTCTCTGAAAGCCAGCAGGCAGGACCTGGAGGCTGTCTGCCCAGGGGACAGTGGGAACGGAGGAGATGGGACCCAGCAACAAGGCTAGGTGGTCACTGCTGCTGAGAACAGGAGAGCAGGTGGGGGCCCATGTGTGCAAGCTCAGCCTCTGCTTCTGCTCACTGGGCTGGTAGGGATGACTGTCACCCTCATGTCACCATGCACACTTAGGAAACAACTTTAGAGAAGTGAGATCACACAGCCAGTAAGTGGGCAGAGATTTTCCCAAGGACTCAGATTCCAGAGCTGGGCTTTGAAGTTTTATTGAGCATCTACTATACCCTGGTTTTATTGAGCATCTACTACACGCAGGTTTCTTGAGCATCTACTATACCCTGAGCACTGTTCTGAGCACTGGGACTACCATGGTGGATGAGACAAGTCCCTGCCCTCAGGGGACAGACCTCCTAAGGGAGAGAGGAATACTCAAGGAGTCAGCAAGTGAACAGAAAATTCTCTCTCAAGACCGTGGAGCTTGGCCCAGCCTCTCCCTGCCGCTGGCGCTTGGGCTGCCGCATGCTCGCTGCCCTTTCCTCCCAGACCCCGAAACAGCTCTTCTCTTCTCCAGAAGCACTAGGTAAAAATTCTAGGTCACCCCTGAAAGTTTTGGGGCAACCTTCGATTCCTGGAAGCTCACAGGTGGAAAGGCCCTACAAGCCACCCGTTCCACCCTTCTCTTTCATGACGTACCCTCTCCACCCACCCCTGGGAGTGGTTCTCTCCCTGTGACAGGAGGCTCACTACCTCATAAGATGAACCCTTCTACACCTAGAGAACGCTAACAGAAAGGTCCTCCCTAAACCGAACCACCGTGTGTCTCCCCATCTCCTCTGCCTGCGCTCCTGGTCCTGCCCTTGGAAACACCCCATCACATAGCATTCCTCGTCAGCGAACAGCCCTTTGGTCCCCCGTAAATCTTCCCTTCTTGAGAATAAATGTCTTCAGTTTTCCCACTACTCGTCACACACCTGGCTTGTCAGTGTCTCCGACGTGTGCCGCTCTGACACTGTCCAGAAACGCTTGGCCAAGTGCCGTGGAGGCCCCTGGGCGTGCGGGACAGACACGCCTTGACCTTCAGTTCCTCCTTCTCTCAGCCTGGGGTGGAGGGCAAAGACCCAGGCAGGCGGCAGGAGCCCCGCAGGCAGAGGAGGACTGTCACCATTAAGCAGACACTTGAGGTTGCTTCAGCCCATCGTTCATCTAGGGCAGTGGCTCTCAACCTTCCCAATGCCGCGACCCTTTGTTACAGTTCCTCATGGTGTGGCGACCCCCAACCATAAAATTATTTCCGTTGCTACTTCATAACTGTAATTTTGCTACTGCTATGTCTTAGGCGACCCCTGTGAAAGGGTCATTCGACCCCCAAAGGGGTCGCGAGCCACAGGTTGAGAACTGCTGATCTAGTGCCCGCTACGTGCCAGGCAGACGCCATGGTGACTTTGTGGGGAAGGAGTAAACAAAGCGAGTAAACATCTAACTAAGGTGACTTCAGAGAGTGGCAATGCTTTAAAGGAAACAGAAGTTTCTAAAAAAAGGACCTGGCCGGTTTGGCTCAGCGGTTAGAGCGTCAGCCTGCGGACCAATGAGTCTCAGGTTTGATCCCGGTCAAGGGCACAGGCCTCGGTTGCAGTTCATCCTCGGCCCTGGTTGGGGTTGTGCGGGAGGCAACCAGTCGATATGTCTCTCTCACATCGATGTTTCTTTCTCTCTCTCTCCCCCACTCTATCTGAAGATAAATGGAAAAATATCCTCGAGTGAGGATTAAAAAAAAAAAATCCATGGAGGTGGGAGAGGGAAGTAGGGTGTCAATGGGGGAAAAAAGGGGGACATCTGCAATACTTTCAATAATAAAATTTAAAAAATAATAAATATATAAAATCCAGCCCCACAAAGATCAAGGAGAAGAGAATTCCAGGTAGAGGGCATCACCAGTGCAAATGTCCTAGGGCAGGGAGGAACATGGCACACTCGAGGCCGCCGTGGCTCCAGCAAGCTAAGCCAGGGCAGAGGGAGAGTGTGGTGGGAGATGAGGCTGGAGAGGCAAGAAACTTGAGCTTATTCTAAGTTCACGGTAAGTTCCTCTGGAGGGCACTAGATCTCAGCTATGATCTGACTATGTTTTCAGATGTTAAGAGAAAGGAGAAGCCAGTGAGGACAAGAGCTACCAGGAGAGGCTTCATGGAAGTCAGTGAAACCTTCTGCCACCGAATTAGAGAAGTCACAGTCTCCTATGAGCAGTGGAAGATTCGCCCCTTTAAAGTGGTTTCTCGTCTGGCCGATGTGGCTCAGTGGTTGAGCATCGACCCATGCACCAAGAGGTTGCCGATTCAATTCCCAGTCAGGACACATGCCCAGGTTGTGGGCCCGATCCCCAGTGGGGGCATGCAGGAGGCGGCCAATCGATGTTCTCTCATCGATGTTTCTATCTCTCTCTCCCTCTCAATTCCTCTCTCTCTAAAATCAATAACAGGAAAAAAAAATTTTTAAATAAAAAATAAAATAAAATTTCTCCAGGAAGACAGAGGAGTAATCAATAAGCACCTGCTCAACATCATTAGTCATGATGGAAATGCAAATCAAGGCCACAATGAGATGCACTTCACACCCACAAGGATGGCTATGAGCAAAAAGCAAATTAACAAGGATGTGGAGAAATTCCCACTGCTGGTGAACATGTAAAATAGTGCAATTGCTTTGGAAAATAGTTTGACAGTTTCTTTAATAGTGTGGATGGCCCAGCCCATGTGGCTCAGTGGATTGAGCATTGTCCCATGGACTGAAAGGTCCTGGTTCAGCCCTGGCCGGTTTGGCTCAGCGGTTAGAGCCTCGGCCTGCAGTCCAGAGAGACCCGGGTTCGGTTCCCGCTAAGGGCACATACCTTGGTTGCAGTTTGTCGCTGGCCCTGGTTGGGTCGTGTGGGTGGCAGCCACTCGATGTGTCTCTCTCACATTGATGTTTCTCTCTCTCTCCCTCCCACTCTATCTGAACAAAAAATGGAAAAATGTCCTCGGGTGAGGATTTAAAAAAAAAAAAAAAAGATATATGAAAGGTCCTGGTTCAATTCCCGGTCAAGGCACATGCCCAGGTTGTGGGCTTGATCCCCAGTAGGGGGCGTGCAAAGAGGCAGCCGATCAATGTTTCTCTCTCACTTCAATGCTTCTATCTGTCTCTCTCCCTTCCTTTCTCTCTCAAAAAAATCAATAAAAAATTTTTTAAAAAAAGAAAGAAAAAGTGTGGATGAAAAAGGGCCACATGCTAACCTGACAAACTCCAGGGAGGCCTGCGTGGCGGCCTTGCAAACTCAAAGACCTAAAGTAACCACAAAGGGTGGTCTGAAATTAAAATTTTTATTTTTAAATATGTTTATATATATATATATATATATATTTTTTTTTTTTTTTTTCTTTTTCTTTTTTACAGAGAGAGGAATGGAGAGGGAGAGAGAGATAGAAACATCAATTGGCTGCCTCCTGCATGTCCCTCACTGGGGATCGAGGCCACAACCCAGGCATGTGCCCTGACTGGGAACCGAAACAGCAACCTCTTGGTGCATGGGATGATGCTCAATCCACCGAGCCACACTCTAGGCTGAAATTAAAACTTTTAAACTAAAAGCAGTTTGTGACAGGTAGTCATGCCCTGGGCCAGCATCTTCCCTGACAGGTCAATCTTTGCCTTCACTGAGCCTGTCTGTTGTCCTTTTGCATCTACAATAACATATCTTTGGAATGTCAAAGTCATTGTCCTTTTTCTGGACCCCTCAAAGCACAGGCACCACTCTGCGGAGACCACAGAGCCCTCATTGTTATCGAGTTCATTGTTGACTGTTCACTGTCCTGTGCCCACCTGTGTAGGAGACGCCTGTGTCTGTCATTTTACTTTTTATCCAATCCCTGAGCCCCGCCCCTTTGCTTTCTCCCGCCTCCCTGATCTAGCACCAATGGATTTCATGTAACCCACTTGCGTATTCTCTTTGGATGATTATCTGTAAAATAAGATGCAAAACCACCATTCTCCGGAACATGATCTCAATCTGTTGAGGTTTTGCTTCTCGACAATTGTCCACAGTTTTGGCTCAAATAAACTCACACATATTCTTCACAGGTTTGAATGTTTCTTACACCAACAAAAGCTAAACGTAGATTTACCTATGACCTGGCGATTCCACTCCTGGAGGTCTACCAAGAGGAATGAAAACATTTTTCCACATGAAGACTTGTACACAGTGCTCATAGCAGCATTACTCACGACGGCTAATAAGTGAAAACAGCTCGGTAATGGGTTGTCATCAGCTCGGTCATGGGGAAGTGGTATGTGGTGTATCTATGAGAAATGCTGCTACAGGCTGCGACAGGCACGCACCTCAGACATGATGCAGAGTGAAAGAAGCTGGATGCAAACAAACAAAACAAAAACAAACAAACAAAACCCCACGCATACTGTAGGGTTCCAGTTACACGAAATGGCCAGAAAAGCCAACTCGACAGAAACAGAAAGTAGATTAGTGGTTGCCAGGGGCTGAGAGTAGAATGGAGGGTAATTGCAAATGGACGCAAGGGATATTTGGGGGGATAAATGTTCTAAAAGCAGCCCTGGCCGGTTTGGCTCAGCAGTTAGAGCGTCGGCCTGCGGTCCGGAGAGACCCGGGTTCGGTTCCCGCTAAGGGCATGTACCTCGGTTGCGGTTTGTCCCCGGCCCTGGTTGGTTGGTTGTGTGGGTGGCAGTCAATCGATGTGTCACTTTCCCATCGATGTTTCTCTCTCTCTCTCTTCCTCTCTCTCCCTCCCACTCTGTCTGAGCAAAAAATGAAAAAATGTCCTCGGGTGAAGATAAAAAAAAAAAAATGTTCTAAAATGGTGATGATTGTGCAACTCTGTACATTTGCTGAAAAGTCACTGAATTGTGCCCCTGAGCACATCCTGTTGCTTCCTTAATCTGAGCGTCAATCCAGACACAACCCTGAGGGGCCTCTCTCACCCCCATCACCTCCACCCAGCTGGGCTCAGCTCCCTCCAGGCCTTCAAGGCCCTTCCTAGGGGCCACTTGGGGTGGGGGTGGGGGCTGTCCTCCATGTCACAGCGTTTCCTACCCTCCCTTGGGACTGTTCCTTTCACTTCTGTCTCCTCGCTAGACTGAGCTCCAGGGAGGGAGGACTTGGCTGTCTTGTTCACACTGTGCCCCAGCTCCAGTGCTGGTCAGATAGCGCCTGCAGTTCTGGGCGATTTCATGGAAAAGCAGGGGATTCTGCATGCTAGGGAGAGGTTTCCGCCTGGGGCACACATGTATGAGGAAGAGTTCGCTTATCAGTCAGCTTTTCCATAGACTTCCTTTAAACCTTATTCTGAAAGTTCTGATTTCTTTTTAACTAGTACAAGATTCGGAAACCGAAGCAAACCATGACGTCCTTGCTATTTGGTCATTCCATCGAAGCAGTAGAACTTCACAACCTTGTAGCAATAGACCTCACTGAACAGCTCCTGGAAAGTATTTTAGTTAAGGCAATTTTGCCAAATTTACTTAATTCTACTTTCGAGGCTTGAACCTCTTTTACAGTGTGCCCCCTGCTGGGCAACTGCGAATTGCTTCTGGCTCTGAAGCTCTCCCTCCTCCGGGTGTGGGAAGGCACCCTCCATCCCACCTTAGTTCACATCCTCAGCTTTTCACTGCTATGCTTCCCCACCTCCTTCGTCCTCTGAACTACCTCAGAATCACCTCTCAAACAACACCAATCTTCTCACTCTACTCCTCAAAAACACTCAATGGCTGCCTAGTGCCTATGGAATTTGTCCAAATTCTTTGGCCTGGCATCCAAGATCCTTCATAATCCGGCCCTGACCCATCTTTCTGAAATCACCCCCCACCATTCCCTGCCTCCAATGCAGTTTCCAGTCATTCTGTTTCTTGTTTTTTAAATATCTTTTTATTGATTTTAGAGAGAGAGGAAGGGAGAGGGAGACAGAAACATTGATGACAGAGAAACATTGATCGGCTACCTCCAGCACGCCCACCACTGGAGATCGAGCCCGAAACATGGGCATGTGCCCTGACCGGGAATCGAACCAGCCACCTCCTAGTGCCTGGATGATACTCAAACAACTGAGCCATAGCGGCTGGGCTCCAGTCATTCTTTAAGACACAACTTGAGCCCAGCCAGTGTGGCTCAGTGGTTGAGTGTTGACCCATGTACCAAGTGGTCACTGGTTTGATTCCTGCTCAGGGCACATGCCCAGGTTGTGGGCCTGATCCCCAGTGGGGGGCATGCAGGAGTCAGCCAGTCGATGTTCTTGCTCATCGATGTTTCTATCTCTCTCTCCCTCTCCCTTCTTCTCTCTCTAAAATCAATAAAGAAAAAATTTTAAGCCCTGGCCAGTTTGGTTCAGCGGTAGAGTGTTGGCCCGCAGACCAGTGAATCGCGGGTTCGATTCTGGCCACGGGCACATACCTCGGTTGCAGTTCGTCCCCGGCCCTGGTCGGGGTCGTGCGGGAGGCAATCAGTTGATGTGTCCCTCTCACGTCGATGTTTCTCTCTCTCTCTCTCTCTCCCCTCCCACTCTATCTGAAGATAAATAGAAAAATATCCTCGGGTGAGGATTAGAAAAAAAAGAAAGAAAAGAAAAAAATTTTAAAAAGACAGAATGAGAGGAAGCCAGCCCCCATCACCCAGCCAGCCCAGATCGTGGCTGCTGAACCGGACACACTGCACGCCGCCTGTGTAGCACCAGGTCTGTGCTGCCTCTTTCACTGCTGTGTATGTCTGGCCTTACAAGGAACACTTTATAATCAATTTGAGGACAGGCAGCAGGTCTTAAAACAAAAGTTATAGCGAAAATTACAACACTGGTTTGGCACTTTCGCCATTATCATCTTTCCTTCCTCCGTGGGGGCCGTGGGGGGCAGGTAGCGCCCAGGTCACGAGCTCCACCTGGCAGAGGAAGGAGCCGAGCTCAGAGAGGCGAAGGTGACTTGCAGTCACACAGCAAGCACAGGGCAGGGAGAGGGCCGGGTCTTCGGACGCCTTTCTGCCCTGGTTCCATTCCCCGTGCAGTCGCCCTGTGCACTTCTGATTTCCCAAACCTTAGCGATGACAGGTGACGGCCAATATTTGTCAATTTTATAATCTCCCGTTTGAATCCCTGGACACGGCCCGGTTGCCATAGTGACCTGGGGTTTCCCTGCTCATGGACCTCCATCACTGCCTATTCCACAGGAGGCCACACCCTGCCCTGGAAAGAGCCAGGTGGGACGCCTTATGCCCCAGGTCCCAGTGCAGCCTCTTCCCTTCAACACCTGTGTAGGGGGGCCCCTCCCCTGTGCAGGACTGGGCAGCATCCAGGGCTCTCAAATTAGGTGCTGGGAGCTGTTTGCTTGCTTGTTTTTTTAATTTAGCAGGCCCTTAAGGCTTTGTGAGAACTGTAATTTGTAAGTTTAATAACGACACCGTGGCCTCCAGCAGCACCTGGGCCTGCCTGGTTCTCCCCCGACCTTGCAGTAAGAAGGGCGGGTGTCCCTGAGCAGCGACGCCGATGCCCAGGGCCAGCTTTCACCAGGTCCCACCGTGCTTATGCCTGCAGCACCACTGAGCAGAAAAATGTGTTCACCTGTTATCCAAGATTCAACAGGACCTCTGCTGACCTTGGGGAAGAAGTCAATCTGAAGAATCAGCCACGTCAGAACTAGTGAAATGTCCCACGTTAAATCATCAAAGACTCTTATATCCTCACGTTCTCCCCGCAAAGACGGCCAGGAGCCCCCTGTGGGTGAACGGTGGGTAGATCTCGGTGCCCAGAGGGAGAAGGCACCCTGGCAGCCCTGGGCGCTCAGTAAGAGGGTGTCAGAGGGGACTTAGTATGGGGTGTTGGGTGTGTGCTGGGGGATGTGGGAGGCTCTGAGGAGGAGGCTGCGCTCTGGATTGGATGCTTTCAGAAAGGGAGCGATTCCATGACTAGGTGTTCGTAATCAACTTCGTCTGCAGGGAGGGGAGACCGGAGTGAGCCCCCAGCTGGGCCTGGCGAGCCAGCAAGGCTCCTGTAGGTGTGCTCTTCAGAAAGGCCGCTCCTGGGGCAGGGGAGGAGGAGGGCTGGAAGCCATGGGGGATGCGGGTGGTAGAATGAGGGTCAGGGGTGACAGAGGAGACATAATTCAGGAGACAAAAATCAAGAAGCCTTGATTCCCGCCCGACCGGAATGAAATGGTGAGAGAGACAATGGCCCTGAATCAGACCCGAGGCACACGAGCACCAGGGACAAGGGGACTGGCACCCACTGCAGACCGCGTCACTGCCCTTCCTGCTGATGACCTGAAAACGAGGGGCCTTTCAGAGTGAGAGCAACGAGCATTTATTGAGATCCAACAGCTATTCCGGATTCACTGACTCAGGCAGAAACCCAAATAGCTTTCCAATTAGGAGGCAAAGGCAAGAGGTACTCATGAGAAAGGGAGGGGAACAATGACATTGATAGAGGGGAGGCATTTCTATCGATGCAGAGAGGCTAACACAGTGACGCTAATTCTAAACAACTTTTTAACTTTTCAGCCCATGGGGCGGGGGCGGGGCAGCATCTTCAATCCAGTAGTCATCAGTCTGCTAGTCAGAGGATCTGCTTTCTTCTTATCTTTGCAAGTGGTTGTTTGGGGCACAAAGTTGCTTTAGGCCCAGTGCAAAGGTCATCGTGCCGTTTATAACATTCCGAAGGTTTGAGGCATAGGACACGCAAGGCAGTTGCTCTGGGACGGCAGCCCTGACTCCATTCTAAGTGGCTCCGCTCGCCCTGGCTGGTTTGGCTCAATGGTTAGAGTGTCGGCCCTCGGACCAAAGGGTCGAGGGTTCGATTTCCAGTCAGGGGCATGTACCTGGGTTGCAGATTCGAACCCTGGCCCCAGTTGGGGTCGTGCGATGTGTCTCTCTCACATCAATGTTTCTCTCTCTCTCTCCCTTCCTTCCACTCTAAAAAATCAATGGAAAAATAACCTCGGGTGAGGATTAACTAACTAACTAAATAAAGTGGCTCCGCTCGGGTTATTTTTACACTGTCATTCGGGCAAGGGAGTCGTCCACAGCCTACATCAGCAATTGTATCCATGCATAGCAAGCACATTACTGAAAAAGCCCAGAGAACGCTGGCTTTCTGTGGAGCATCGACTTGGTAGTTGCTTAGGTGAGAGAGGAACTAGAGGACCGGGACACAGCGGGGCCGGGCTGCCCGGGTGGGAAGAAGTGGGAGCCCAGCCCTGGCCAGGTCACTCAGGTGGTGAGAGCGTTGTCCCGCTATGCCAGAGTTGCAGGTTCAATCCTCGGTCAGGGCACATACGAGAACCAACCAACAAATGCATGAATGAGTGGAACAATGAGTCCATGCTTCTCTCTCGCTAAAAAAAAAAAAAAAATCAATAAATAAAAATTAAAAGGAAAAAAAAAAGAAGTGGGAGCCTGAGACCTGAGAGAGAAGGTACAAAATGTGACTCTTCTCCAAGACCACACCACAGACCACCCACAGGCCACGCCACTGCACAGCCCCAGCTATGGGGCTTCACCGTGAGGCCGGGCAGAGCCCAGGCCTGGGGCGGTGCAGGCCACCTGAGAACAAGGTGAGTCACCTGTCACCAGTGGGTCACCTGGCCAAGGGGCCACTGCCTGGAGCTCTCTCTTCTCCTTACCCACTCTGCTATTTCCCTAGGGCTGCTGTAACGAGTTACCACAGACTGGGTGGCTGAAAACACCAGAAATGTATTCTTTCGGAGTTCTGGAGGCCAGAGACTGACATCAAGGTGTCCTCGGGGCTGGTTCCTTCCGAGGGAGACTCCCTGCCTCTCTTCCGGCAATGCAGGGCTTCCTCAGCTCGGGGCAGCAGCTCCCTGCCCTGTCCCCACGTGGCCCTCTTCTCTGATCGTCCTCCTCCGGTGTCCTCTCCTCCTCGGATACGCACACAGTCATTGTGTAAACCCTGACCTTGTGTTTTGTATTGTTTCTTCCTTTTTTGTGATGTAAGTGCCTGGCTTGCGCTGCAATTAGGAGACATCCACTTCAAAGACGGCTGTCTGAAATAAACACGCGGCCAGCCACAGGGCTGATAAAGAGCCAGGCCACCTCCCCCACTGAGGCTCCTTTGTTTTAGAGATTTTGGTTGATTTCAGTCACTGACCATTGGGCAGATTGTGTGTTTTCTCGTCCTATGCTTTAAATTCCCGCTCTTATGTTTTAAATTTACCAATAAAGAGTGAGCCTGTGGCCCAGCCAGTGTTGAACGTTGACCCATGCATTAAGAGGTCGCCGGTTCGATTCCTGGTCAGGGCACATGCCCAGGTTGTGGGCCCAATCCCCAGTGGGGGGCATGCAGGAGGAGGCCAATCGATGTTCTCTCTCATCGATGTTTCTCTCTCTCCCTCCCTTTCCCTTCCTCTCTCTCTAAAAATCAATAAAGAAGAAAAAAGTTTAAAAAAAAAAGAGTGAGCCTGTGAAGCCTAGGCCCCCGTCGTCCACCCCAGTGGAAGCAGAACCCCAGGCCCGAGCGCTCCCCCCATCCCTGCGACTTTGCTGTGTGGCCCCAGGTAATTTCCAGGTCTTGTGAGTAGTAAAGCCGTATTTTTTGAAAGTTCCCTGATGGTTATGGCCAAGGGTGTCCTGCAGTCCCAGTAAGAACCACTAGGGCTGATCCCGCCACGTTGGTTTTGAAACCAGCACGAAACAGGAGCCCACCCTAAATCCGCTGTGAGCTCACCCTGAGGTCCTTAACTAATTACACCTGCGAGGACTGGTTTCCAAATAAGGTCACATTCTGAGGTTCTGGGTAGAACTGAATGGGGGGGGGCATTATTCAACCCACTACACCCACCAAGACATCTGAGGGTCCCTGATGCCCCTGCAGAAATAGACACAGCAGCCAGGTTCAAAGCCCTGGCTGGCAGCTGAGGCTATTCGGGGAGGTCAAGTGCAGGGTCAAGCTTCCAACATTCCAGTGTGGAGGTTCACCGGGAACAGGCCAGCAAGGCCCGCTGACCCCTGGCACCCTGGCTCTGGGTGGCATGCCTGGGCCCCTGCCTAAGAAGCTGCTGCTGCTGCTGCTGGCGGGCCGTGCGGCCTGCTACACTGGCCCGGGCTGCCCAGCACCTTCCATGCCCCATCCCGTTGCATCCCGCACTCCTGACCCCTGGAAAGAGACTCTGCTCGGGAATTCGCTCTTGTCAAGACCCGCCTGCGAACCAGGAAGAGAACCCGGACTCCAGCTGGGGTTACAATACAGCATTTAAAAAATATATATATGTTTTTATTGATTTTTTTAGAGCCAGGAAGGGAAAAAGAGAAACACCAATGTGAGAGAGAAACATTGATCGGCTGCCTCCTGCACGCCCCCTACTGGGGATTAAGCCCGAAACCCGGGCATGTGCCCTGACCAGGAATCAAACCAGGACCTCTCAGTCCATGGGACGACACTCAATCCACTGAGCCACACTGGCCGGGCACAATGCAGCATTTTTTTTCTTTGTTGTTTAGAGAGAGAGGAAGGGAGATGGAGAGAGAGTTAGAAACATCGATGAGCGAGAACATCGATTGGCCGCCTCCTGTATGCCCCCCACTGGGGATCGGGCCCACAACCTGGGCATGTGCCCTGACCAGGAATCGAACCAGGGACCTCTTGGTGCATGGGTCGACGCTCAGCCACTGAGCTACACTGGCCAGATAACGATGCAGCATTTTTATATGAGAAAAATCAAAGGAGTTAAACTTGAAAAAGAAAGAACATTGGACAAGTGGCGGGCAGGCAACTTTGCAGTCCCCCAGGCTTGTTCCTGCTAAGAAGTGTGAGGCCCTGGCTGGTTTGGCTCAGCGGTTGGAGCGTCGGCCTGCGGACCAGAGAGTCCCGGGTTTGGTTCCCGCTAGGGGCACGTACCAAAAAAAAAAAAAGAAGTGTGAGATGGAGAGCGCTGGAATCCCAGGCCCAGAAGTATGGAAATGCTATTTTTTTTTTCCTTCCTCACCCAAGTATATTTTTCTATTTATCATTAGATAGAGTGAGAGGGAGGGAGAGAGAGAGAGACAGAGAGAAACATGATGTGAGAGAGACACATCGACTGGTTGCCTCCCGCACGACCCGACCAGGGCTGGGGACGAACCGCAACCGAGGTACGTGCCCTTGACTGGAATCGAACCCTCGACTCATTGGTCCGAGGGCCAACGCTCTAACTGCTGAGCCAAACCAGCCAGGGCTGGAAATGCTATTTTAAACTTAAGAGCATATGAGGTACAATATGGTTCGGAAGGCTGGGACAAATCAGAAAAAGACATAAAAATACTTCATCTTCCTAAATGAGAAACAAGAAACAAAATTGGATAGTGCTCCTCTTTCCTCACAAAGGGACCTGAAATGCCCCAAGGGCATCCCACTCGGGCACAGCTCATGTTAAATTGCACCGTGGACACCCTGAAGGTATCTGGTCACCGAGCAGCAGCAGGCGCTGGGCCCAGAGGTGAGCTGGCCACAGTCTCTGCAGCAGACCCTGCCTCTCTGGACCACGAGAGGCTGATGGCCTGAAGCTGGGAGACTAAGGGCCAGGCAGCTCAGGCGGCACTGCCCGCTGGCTGGGAGAGACAGCAGAGCTGGAAATGGGACCTGGAAGGAGGCCGGAATTTGCCAGTCTCCTGGGGGGAGAATGACGTGGGCAGAGAGGTCAGGTGAGTTTGGGGCTGCTGGACAGTGCGTACGGAGGGCCTCCGCAGACGGGAGGCTGTGTGGAGTGCTCGGAGGAACCAGTGTTGGGAGGAAACAGCCACAAGTCAGAAAAACCCTGCCAGTCAGAGGGTGGAGCCCAACTGGATGCCACAGGGAGGGAGACTGAGACTGGGGGGGCTCCAGGTGGGAGACCCAGTGAGGAGCCTGTCACCTGGCTTGGGGACTGCTGGGCTGGCAGAGGGGGGACCTTTAGGAAGATACCTTTGTTCCTGGCTGGAGCACCCACCAAGGAATATGGGGGAGCACCGATGTGGGAAGCAGGCAAATGATGAGTTTACCCTCGGAAAAATCAAAGAACTCAAACAAGAATCATTGTGAAGATGACCGGATGACGCAACCCTCATCAAAAGGAAAGCAAATAATGTGAGCTGATAAGAAAGCAGAAATTGTCATCCCGGACGAGGCCACGCCAGGGCCACGCCGGGGCCACGCCGGGGCCACGCCGGGGCCACGGGGCAGTGATGCACGTTCTGTTTACAGCCCCACACGTTCCCAAGGCCTATTCCG
Source organism: Tadarida brasiliensis (assembly GCA_030848825.1). Taxonomy (NCBI): domain Eukaryota; kingdom Metazoa; phylum Chordata; class Mammalia; order Chiroptera; family Molossidae; genus Tadarida; species Tadarida brasiliensis. The sequence goes on along the minus strand of CM061263.1, from coordinate 5,074,354 downwards.
GACTCCGCTCTCTTCCTCCCCGTGTGTGTTCTGGAAGTGGTGGGAGGAAGCATCTGCCCAGAACATGACATCACTAACGTAACAGTCAATATTTGACACAAATCTATTTAGCAGACACTTGTCCTCACCTAGCAACCTGGTCATCAGCAAACAGAGGAGGACTTCACTGCTCTCCCCACTCAGACCGAGGCCCACATTCCTCACCAGGGACTCCACCCTTTCCCGGGTATGCCTAAGAGGCAAAAATAAAACAACCTGCCCTGGCTGGTTTGGCTCAACAGTTAGAGCGTCGGCCCGCAGACCAAAGGGCTGCGGGTTCGATTCCGGTCAAGGGCATGTACCTCGGTTGCAGTTCGGTCCCTGGCCCTGGTCAGGGTTGTGCGGGAGGCAACCAATCAATGTGTCTCTCTCACAGCGATGTTTCTCTCTCTCTCTCTCTCCCCCACTTCCTCTCTTTCTAAAATCAATAAAGAAAAAAAAATAAAAACAAACAAACAAAAACCAACCTAACCAGGAACCTGGGTTGTCAGAACCAGCAGGTGGACACGCTGTGTGGAAGCCAAGGTGGAGGCCGCAGCCACAGGGATGACACCGCCTCCTGGCTAGGAAGACAGTCGCTGTCCCTCCGGCCAGGCGGGGCAGGCAGTGGCACCTGCGACTTCTCAGGCACATGGAATTGACACCCTTTTTTTTTTTTTTTTTATCCTCACCCGAGGACATCTTTTCAATTTTTGTTCAGATAGAGTGGGAGGGAGAGAGAGGAAGGGAGAGAGAGAGAAACATTGACGTGAAAGGGACACATCGAGTGGCTGCCACCCGCACGACCAACCAGGGCTGGGGACAAACTGCAACCGAGGTACATGCCCTTAGCGGGAACCGAACCCGGGTCTCTCTGGACTGCAGGCCGACGCTCCAACCGCTGAGCCAAACCGGCCAGGGCTTGACACCCTTTTTATACACTTAGGAAACCAAGGTCCAAAGAGCCCCGGCAGCCTTGGGACAAACTAGTGAATGGCAGAGCCAGGCCTCAAGCCCAGGTCCGACTCAGGCTCAGAGCCACACCCACAGCACCAACATTCGTCCTAAACATCAAGGACACACAAAAGACACAGACAAGTCAGGTCAGTAAGTTGGAACAATCTGAGGCTTAAAGTAAACAAAGCAGACAAATTCCCCCCAGACTGTGATTTATGTGGATTCTGGCTAAACACCATTTGTATCATGCTTCTCTCCCTTTATATGGTACTATCTCCCTAACTGGCAGTGAAACGTCATTAAACGTACGCGAGCACCCACGCACACACGACCTGACCTGTAAACGTGACGTGTGTTCACACGTGGGTACGAGAAAGACCTCTATCTGAAGTGTGGCCTTGGCATAATACTGAGAACAAACTCGCATTACTAACATCATCACAAGAAACAGAGGGGGAGTGTCAACGTCAAGACAGTGAATGAAGCCGAGTAAACGGGGTCACTGTGAACTCAGTCAAGGCTCACGCCCATCTCGGGGGTTACTCGATGCCTCCATCGCTCTGCCCAACCAGCTGGGGTTTCCTCCCAGACTCTCCTGTAAGCCACCGTGTCCACACACAAGGGCTCGTTCCCGCTGAAGGCTGCCAAGGGCGCCCACCTCCCCTGCAGCCAACCCAGGCGCTGACGTCACACAGGCCCCACGGCAGCACAGTCTGGCTCCTGGACAGAGTGGCTCACCTACAAAGCTGAGATGACAAGAGACTGCTGTCTTCCGAGAGCACCGAGACAGAGGTCTTTGTAAAGGCAAATTACTGCGAATATTTCTAGCTGCCTGTTTCCCTCAAATCATAGTTATAAGGACTGAAACCAAAATAGCTGCCGGGTTAAAAATCCTTTCTCACGGCAGCATGGTTCTGTGAGAGGGTTAGGTCTCAGTTTTGTTTTGAATTCAGAGCAAAATGTTTATATTTATTTATTGTCAATCCTCACCTGAGGATATTTTTCCATTGATTTTTAGAGAGAGTGGAAGGGAGGGAGAAAGGAAGGGAGAGAGAGAGAAACATCGATACGAGACTCACATTGATTGGTTGCCTCCGGAACACACCCTGACTGGGGCCGGGGATTGTACCTGCAACCCAGGTACGTGCCCTTGACCGGGAATCGAACCCGAGACCCTTCAGTCTGTGGGCCAACCCTCTAACCACTGAGCCAAACCGGCCAGGGCTAGAGCAAAAATTTTAAAACGGGATAAACTAAATTACACGCCAAAGCCATTACTTTCTGCTGAAAGAGCTAGTTTTATACACTTGAGTCGGTTCTTTCAGCCCTCATGAAATGGACCATGAAGCCCTGGCCAGTTTGGCTCAGCGGTTGGGGCGCCGGCCTGTGGACCAGAGAGTCCCGGGACGCGTTCGGTTCCCGCTAGGGGCATGTACCAAAAAAAAAAAAAAAAGAAATAGACCGTGATATTGTGATTTATAAGAAGAAATAAACACATTTGCTCTTCACCCCTGTCAGGGTACACAGCCCCTAAAACCTTTGTAATTTCCTTTCTTAAGAGCTACAGAGCCATCGTGTTATGCTTTTGTTCCCAGCTCCTGAAACAGCTCCAGCACATATAGGTGAAATGGGTGTCTCGTCATCCAGGACAAGCCCCTTCACTTCCCAGAGTTTGTGCTAACGAATGACTAGCGTGGGGCCCTGGCCGGTTTGGCTCAGGGGTTAGACCGTCGGCCTGAGGACCAATGAGTCGCGAGTTCAATTCTGATCAAGGGCACGTACCTTGGTTGCGGTTCGTCCCCAGCCCTGGCTGGGTCGTTCGGGAGGCAGCCAGTCGATGTGTCTCTCTCACATCGTTATTTCTCTCTCTCGCTCTCTCTCTCCCCCTCCCTCCCACTCTATCTGAAGATAAATGGAAAAATATCCTTGGGTGAGAATTAAAAAAATAATAAAATGAATGACTAGCATGGGGACTAGAATAGCCTGAGGGGGGGGCGGGGAGCTAGTTGCCAGGGGAACCAACCACGTGATCAGAGGGTTGGCCCTTTCGGGCCCACCCCTCAAGCTCCAATAGGGGAGAGGGGCCAGAGGTTGAATCAATCACCAACGGCCAATGATTTAATCCATCACAAGTATGTAATGAAGCCTCCATAAATATCCCAAACTATGGAATTTGAACAATGGAATTCGGAGAGCTCGCTGGTTGCTGAACACGTGCAGGGCCTGGAGGGTGGCCCCCAGGGGAGGGCAGGGAAGCCCGTGGCCCCGTCCATACCTTGCCCTTCACATCTCTGCCATCTGGCAGTTCCTGAGCTGGATCCTTTATAATAAACCCGTAATCTAGTAAGTCAGCTTTTCCTGAGTTCTGGAACCGCTCTGACAAATAACCCAACCCTTGGAGGGGGTGGTTCCCGACGATTTACAGTCTGTAGGTCAGAAGCACCGGGGGCAACCTGGACAGTGAGGGAGCAGTCTCAAGGGACCGGGCCCTTCCCCTGCGGGGTCTGCTGCCATCAGCAGGTGGACAGTGGCAGAACGGAGTTAAACTGCTGGACGCCCAGACCCGCTGGAGGATACAGAAATGTTTGGTGCAGGGAAAATCCCCACACATCTGGTCTCAGGAGTCTGTGAGTATGAGAGCAAAGAAGAAACAGTTTTTCCCTAGGCATAGACTCCTTAACTTCCCAAAGAAATGTCTTTATTTATTTACAGGGCTTAGGAAAAAAAAAAAAAAAAAAGCTCTAGAAAAAGGAAATTTCAAAATAGGTCTTGGGTGAGGGCCTGGGTGCAGCAGGTGGTGGGCCAGGCTGGAGTCTCACCCTCCCCGGTGCTCACTTCCAGGTGGTGAGGACCGTTCTCCCCGAGTCTCTCGACCGGCCCCCTCTGGGCCCTACTGACTGGCCCGAACGACTTCTCAGCTCACGGTCAGCCCCGTCACCCTGCGCCAGCTCTTCATCGTACCTAGGAACATAAAAGAAAACAAAATCTCCAGGATCTGGCGTCAAGCGGTCGTTGGGCTGCAGTGTGGCAAATCCTACGTCACCCAGAGAAGGTCTTAGCAGCCCAGAGGCCATGGGGCACAGGGTACAACTTAATTAAATGATTCCTGTGGACAGTCCCAGCCCCGCAGTTGACATTTTATACAGGCCACCATATGGAATTTAGCAATGACCCCAAAAGAAACATGAATGAGACATCAGGGGAGTGAAGGAGAATGATGTCTGGAAACACTACATGTGGCATCTGCGGGGCAGGTGAGACTAACCCCACTCCGACAGGGCTCAGGGGGTACCTAGGGCCTGGCATGTGGCAAGTGCTTCATTAACATTTATTACACAAAGGCCTGGTCTTTTCTGCGATGACATGATCTATCCCATAACATCACTGAAAATGAGATGCTCTGCCCCCATGAGGTAAGTCCACACATGGCCAGAAAGTCCACGCGGGGCCTCGGCCACCCTCAGTCTGAAACACCCAAGGACGATGGCACAGTCACACGCAGACTCACAGAACTTCGTAATTGCCCAGAACTTCCTTTGGGGGGGACTTGTTCCATTTACAGTCTGGAATCTCGCCATTAGGGACCGCAATGTTGAGGGTGTCGTTGATCAGGTTGTACTTAAGGATCCGATCGTTGGCGGTGCTGGAGGTGAGCGACGGGGACGCGTTAACCTACGAGAGGAAAGAAACCGCGTCCTTCACTGCATCGCTTACTCCTTCGGCACCAAAGTGTGCGGCGCAGAAGAGAACACAGCTACCGGCACTGAGGTCAAGTTGCGTCTCGTACTGTCAATATCCAGCATCTTCAGGGTACCTTCGGAGGAAGCAATTTGTGATCTACTTTTATTAGCGGTTGGATGAAACATAAATAATACTTAAAGGCAGGATTAGGACTGTGATCTACACATCATTCATCACACACATGAAAATGTTAGACCAATGGATACCACAAACACATCAGTGTCTGACTGTGTGATGAGCTCGTCCTAAGTACCAAATGCCACCCAGAGCTTTGCTAGACCAGCGAACCAAATGACCCTGAGCAAGCCGCATCATGGGGCTGAAGTAAACAGTAATGGGCCCTGTTTTGCTAGGAGAGTAACACCTCACCCATAAAGCAACATTCTGACCCAAATGAGGAACCCACCCGATATATGGGAAGTTGGTCTCCTAAGGCCTCACAAAATCCACACGTTCAAAGCAGACACTGACTCCGTGGAGAGTCCCCGGCCCTCAGTCTCCCCCTCCGTACTCTTGTTGCAGGCCCAGTGGCAGGAACCTGGGAGAGCACAGGCAGCAAACCCGCACGCTGCTCGGGGGCTCCCGACAGCCAGACTGTCTTTGTGCTGCTGGCAGGGTGTCGGGACTGCGTGGGCCTCAGGTGCCCCTCAAACTGCTCCTGTACCACAGCATCAGACCACAACTCTTATTACAAATGCGCTAAAATCCAGACGTTACTATGTCAGAAGTAACACTCTCGATTAAGATCCTAGCTCATCAAGGAAAGCTTGATTTCCATTCAATACTCTGTTTAAGATGGAAGGAAAGAAAACATAAATATTTTATGCATATCTCCCCATCTCACCGTGCACACACACACACATGCACACACGTGCACACATGCTCACATGCACACATGCACGCACGCATGCACGCACGCATGCACAGCTTTGGCAGTGTAACCAGCAGCCTGGAAAGCACTGGCGTGGAGCACACTCGCTCTGACAGCCTGGCTCTCCCGGCAGCTTCCTGCAAGGGTCCCCTCGGACTCCCGCCACAGACCACTCGCCACAACTTGCTCTGAGACTTGGCGTTCCTGGCTCAAAGTGGGCTCGGGCTGCCCGCCTCTCAGTGAGCATGGGGAGAAGACACGTGCTCAGAGGCTCACGGAGGGGAGCCGAGTGGACGGCCTTCATTCTCGCGGCACGTCTGACCCTGTGTCCCCTCAGAGGCCTGAGCTCCTCTTCCTGGCCGCAAAGCGAAGCAGGACAACCCTGCAAGGTGGGCTCTAGGTCTGGGCCCCGGGTGTGCCAGTGCCCACGGCCGCGGAGGCAGCATCACCCAGGCCTGTCATGGAAAACGGGTGTATGCACCTCGCCCTTTCTAGAACTTTCTAGAGCAGCCACCGCTACATCTGTCAATGCCTTGAAACAGGGAGACAAATCCACTTCTGAACTCTGCCTTCATCCAAAGAAGAGAAGGTTCCTTATCTCTGGACGGCATGCCACCACTTCCCAAGGGCTTCCGGATCTGTGAGCTCCGTTCCCGAGTGGGGGCGGCATCCCCCACAGGAACGCGGCAGGGCCTCCGAGCATGGACGAGTCCGGAAGCACCCTGGAGCACCGGGGCGTCCGGGTCACGGAGCTCCTGCCTGGGCCACCAGCGGTGACAGACCTGGGATGGGCTCATCTTCAACCCCCAGCAAACGGACACACCTGGCCATCTATCCCCATCACACTTGAAAACTCATCCGAGGCCTCGTGCTGCCGCCGGCCTGAGCGCCGGGAGGCTGGGTCAGCAGAGCCTGAAGCAGGGCAGCGGCCGCGGGCGGGCTGCGGCCGGCGGGTCTCGGTGCGCAGTTACCTCGATCAGCCAGGGCTTCAGCCTGTCGTCTATGATGATGTCGTAGCCGTAGCACTCGAAGCAGTGCTTGTCATTGTTCATCACCGGCTGCAGAGAGAGGAACCGGGTTAGACGGCCAGCATCCGAGACGCAGGACGTGACAACGGCAGGACCCTCTGCACAGCCGTGACGTGCCATGTCTCTCTTCGGTGACCAGTGGGTCCCAACCTCCAACCTCACCCCACCTCCTTCCTTTGATCCCCCTCTGGGGCTCAGAAGTGGACGCTTTCCGCAACGCCAGAGAGGGATTTGTGAAGCAATCACAGTGTCCCCAGCTCTCATTCATCAGAGGCTCGGTGACCAGCAGTGAACGTCTCCGTCGGCACGAGACTGTCGTTGGAGTAAGCAGAAGTCCAGCTGCAGCCTGGGCACCCGGAGCGAAGGCTGAGCAGCCTTGTCACAAACCAACCAACACTGTCCACAGCTATTAGTCCCCTCTCGGGCCCTCGGGGAAGCGGGGAGCCAGGTTACGAACCTCCATTCCCTGTGACAAAAGTCAGTCTGTTTACTTGAATTTGGGGGTTTTCAACGTTCTGTTCCATTCCATAAACTGGTCTCCAGGTGCACAAAACCCCCACGCGTGCTTGCTTACAATGCACACTCTGGGGGCCTCCCCGGGCTGCCTGGATTAAAGCTGTGGCAGAGGCCCAGTGTGACACAGTGAGGGAAGCCCACAGACACGACAGTGAGGCCGTCCGATACGCCAGTGGACACGTGGACTGGACTGCATTTAACACAGGAAACCCCTCAGGTGGGGAGAGATCCCCATCCAGCCCCTCCCTCACCGCCAGAGGAAAACTAGGCTCGGTGGGCTGTCCCACCCCGTGACTGAGAGGAACTGCACTCCCACTGACAGCCTGGTGTCCCCAGCCTGGCCAGGGCTGGCACCATAGTCCCAGAAAGCCTCTGCAGGACAGGAAGTCGCTGACCCTTCCTCATTCTCTGACCCTGCTGTCTCTGGCCCTCTGAGCATTCTGCCCCCCAGGCTGTGGCTCCCCGCTTCTCTGTCCTGTCCCATGTTCAGGGTCTGGGGCCCTCCCACGTGGGCCAGGAGCCCACCTCCCGCCCTGCACCAGGCCCACTTCACGAGTCACGGCAGCCAACTACCCTCTCATAGGTTCTCCAAAGGCAACACGCCTGGTAAAAACAGGGCAACTAGCCCGGCCGGTGTGGCTCAGTGGATTGAGCGTCGCCCCATGGACTGAGAGGTCCCAGTTTGATTCCCAGTCAGGGCGCATGCCCGGGTTTCGGGCTTGATCCCCAGTGGGGGGCGTGCAGGAGGCAGCTGATCGATGTTTCTCTCTCACACCGATGTTTCTATCTCTCCCTTCCTCTCTCTCTCTAAAAAAAAAAGAAAAAAATCAATAAAAACATTAAAAACAACAAAACAGGGCAACTAAATATTTGGTAAGTGAAGAAAAACTGAATGAATAAACCCCTGCTCCCCAAACCCTTGGAGCCTCAGAACTCCAACAGCTTCTCAGCTCTGGAAGCCGAGGCCCAGGAGGAGGCACGCAGAGGCCTGGCCAGAGGCCCCAGCTGTGAGACAGGTGACGGCTGGGCCAGCACACAGCTCTGCCAGAGCAGGGGCTCCCAAAGGGATGGAAAAGCTGGCTGAATAAGGCACGAAGAGCCTTGTCACCTGTATTAACAGACGGCCAGCTACACCTCTGCCCCAATCATTAAGGCAGCCTCTGCAGAGCATGGTCACACAACAACCCCGTGACATCGGTGCCTGGGACGCTGTTTCACAGAGGAGGCCTCTGAGGCTCCGAGAGGGTGGGCACTAGTGCAAAGTCGCTTGTCAGCACATGTAGGGTTGGGGTTTGGTGGATGAACAAAATGTAACCTTGAGGTATGCATTCTCGCGGCCTGGCCAGCCAAGGATCAAAGTATACACGTGAAGAGATAAGGTATGCATGTTGGAAAGCCGCCCTGTAAGTATCGATCAAAGTATGCACGATAAGAGCTGGAACACCGCCCTAAATGTACAATATGCATGAGAATAGATAAGGATGCATGTTGGGTTTGGAAAGCCACCCAGAGAGCGGCAACGGGCTTATCACCCAAGTGTGAATGTGTTTGTTATGTATCTCCGCTGAAAACAGCGAGAGACAGCTGAAACAGGAAGTACGCTGGGCTTGGCTGTAAGGTCAGCAGAGACGCGATACCTCAAACACCATGTAACCTAGGGAACCACTTTGCAAATAAATTGGGCGGCATCCGGAGATCTGAAGCATTTGCTCCCTCGCGATGCTCCCTCTCACTCCAAGCAGCGTCTGCTTGTAGTTCATTGCGTTGCAACGAGCCCCGGCAGGCTGAGTCGGCAAGCACATGCTGGGGCCCAGCTTGAAATCTCACCGGAGCCGGGAACTCCGTACTCACCCCCCATGTGACCCCCCCACCCAAGTCTTCGAGGTACAGGAAGGCTCCCGTGTGGGGTAGGAGAGGTGGCACAGACCCCAGGACGTCTCCAACAGTGAACTGGATGAACTAGGTCCTGGCTGTCCTCTCCCATGAGCCTCCCTGAAAACCAGACACAGAAGGAACCCACGAGGTGCTTCGCAGCACTCTGCGAAACGGGAAGCGCTCAGCCCGGGACATGAGAAAGACTTCTGGGGTGCCCACCAGAAGTGTCGCCTCTGGCTGTCCGTAATTTCCTTCACGTGGTTGTTCCAACAAAGCTTTTCACATACAGGGAATCAGTGTAGTTGGGGTGTTCTTTTTTTATCCTCACCTGAGGACATTTTCGCATTTATCTTCAGATAGAGCGGGAGGGAGAGAGGGGGGGAAGAGAGAGAGAGAAACATCGATGCGAGAGAGACACATCGAGTGGCTGCCACCCACACGACCCCAACCGGGGCCAAGGACAAACTGCAACCGAGGTACGTGCCCTTAGCAGGAACCGAACCTGGGACTCTCCAGTCCGCAAGCTGACGCTCTTACCGCTGAGCCAAACCGGCCAGGGCTAGTTGGCATTTTCAAAGGTAAAAATGAGAGAGAAAGTCTTAATCTTCCACTGAGAAGGCTTCACGTAAATATTTCACACGGCTGCCAAAGCCGTACCACGTTCTCCAGAGCAGCCGTCCACACGTTCCTGACCTGGGGAGTGGGTCAGAGGGCTGGGGAGCCCCGCCCTGCCAGCATGGGGGACGCCCACTGCCACCTGGCCGTGGGGACCATTCTTTACGCATCTGAAGTTTTATCAAAAGAACAGGAAGCTCCCCACTACACGCATAAGCACTCCACTGGACCTGTCCCCAACTCCGGCCCAGGCCGTGTGTCCTCAGGTCCTGCACCCAGTGGCCGGTCTGTCAGGAGCCCCCTCAGCAGGCCGGGGCCAGTGCCCCAGCGCTCCGGGCAAATCCCTCCCTGCCTGGAGAGGGCCCCACACCTGCTGTGGAGAAGCAAAACCAACCAGAAAACCCACACCAGCAACAAACAGGAGGCCTGAGCTTAAGAAAGACCGGACATCTCCATCCTTAAACGTCTATGAAATAGCAAAGCAAGAAGCCTGAAGATCAGGAGGTTGCTGAAAGTCCACCTCCAAAGCATCAGTTTATGCCAAAACAGTCCTTATCAATTCAGTGGGCTCAGAAGAGCTGACGACTGTGACGTCGAGGGGACTCTCCCAGGCCCCTGGCTACACAGGGGGCACGGCTCCGGGCCCACCCTGGGCAGCACCTGGCTGGAAGGGGCCCCTCCCCCTGCCGGAACCTGCCTCAGCCTTGAGCAGATAAGTAGGAGGGGAGACCCTGAAAACAGGTATTTTTGGCAAAGAACAAGCACTGCTAGCTCCCAAACACCTGCCGGGCTGTGTCTTCCCCTCTCTCGCTGTCTGCTCTGGGCAGCCCGACCCCGTGCCCTGCACTCACCGCCACGGCCTTCAGCGACTGCACGATGATCCAGTGGATCTCGTCGAACAGCTTGCTGGTCACCTCCTTGCCTCGGGTGCTCTCCAGGTACAGCCGCAGGTTGCTCACTGTCCACTTGCCCCCGTGGATGTGGTTGTAGTCCTCCTGGCCATGGGAAAGGGGGCTTCAGGCAATGCCCCCCAGAGGAACTGAGTGCCCTTCTCTCCTCCAGGTGGACCTGGCCCCAGGGGCGTCTGGGCCTTCTACAGTGTATGGTTTTAAAACACTCAGCTCTGGAATATTCTCGCAATCAATCATGTACACCTTGTAGTGCACGCTGTGGAGGCCACCCAGACCCCCCCAATTAAGACCAAGGCACCTCTACTCCACACTTACGTGCTGGGGGCTCCAGCCACCCTGACCTCCTCTCAGCTCCTGCAATGCTCCTTCCTGCCACAGGGCCTTGGCACATGCCTCACCCTCTGCTAGAAGGCTCTTTCCCCACCTACCCCTGGGTAACCCCTGCTTGTGCTTCAGGCCTCTGCTCAAGCTCGTGCAGGGTAGCCTTCTCCAACCACCAGGACAGGCGCACCCCGCCATTCCACGCTCTTCCAGAAGTGCATTCCGTACCCTCAGAGTACACGTCTCAGTCCGTGACTACATGCTCGTCAATGAGACCATTTGATGGCTGTCTTCCCCCCACAGGCTCTGAGCTCCATGAGTAGGGACCAAGGTAGTACCTGCCTATCACTGTATAGCCCCAGCACTTAGCAGGGGACCAACCCAGGTAGGTGCTCAGTGCGTGTTTGTTGAATGAATGAACGACGAGGCACGTGTGTTCTCATGTTATCCTCCCAACAACCCTCTAAGGCAATAACAGCATCCCCTTTCACAGCTGGAGAAACCGAGGCTCTGAGAGGCCAACTAACTTGCCCAAGGCCACAGAACTAGAAGGGCAGGGCTTGCTCCTGGCTTCCTTGGTCCTCGTGCCCCCCTCCCCCACTCCAGACTGGCCTCTTAGGGCTCCCACTCCCGGTCAGTGCTAGGGTATCTTGCCATCACTCCCACACCCACCCCACCCTCTTCTGCAGAAACAGGAAAAGGAAGAAACCCACAGAATCAATCCGCTCCCTTGGGCTCGAGGGGAAACACACGCACCCCGTGTTTCTGAATGGCCACGTTGGTGAGGTGCACGAACATGTTGTCCAGCTCGCTGGTGCTGGGGGTGTACTTCACTGTGCAGAAGCGGCAGAACCCGAGCTTGTACCTGGGGGGGAGTTCAGATCAGCTCGGTGCCGAGGAGAAGCACGCAGAACACAACACTTGGTTCTCTAAAAGGAGCTGTGCGTGTTTTGTTGTTGTTGTTTTAAAGTTCTAAAAGCACAGCCCTGGCCGGTTTGGCTCAGCGGTTAGCAGCGGTTCTCAACCTGTGGGTCGCGACCACTTTGGGGGTCGAACGACCCTTTCACAGGGGTCGCCTAAGACATAACAGTAGCAAAATTACAGTTATGAAGTAGCAGCAAAAATAATTTTATGGTTGGGGGTCACCACACCATGAGGAACTGTATTAAAGGGTCGCGGTATTAGGGAGGTTGAGAACCGCTGGGTTAGAGCATCAGCCTGTGGACCAAAGGGTCACGGGTGCGATTCCTGGTCTAGGGCATGTACCTGGGTTGCAAGTTTGATCTATGTATAAAAATCAATGGAAAAATATCCTCAGGTGTGCCCAGCCAGTGTGGCTCAGTGGTTGAGTGTCAACCCATGCGGCAAGAGGTTGCCAGTTCGATTCCCGGTCAGGGCACATGTCCAGGTTGTGGGCCAAATCCCCAGTGGGGGGCATGCAGGAGGCAGCCAATCGATGTTCTCTCTCAACAGTGTTTCTTTCTCTCTCCCTCTCCCTTCCTCGCTCTCTAAAAAATCAATAAAAAGAAAAAAAATATCTTCAGGTGAGGATTAACCTAAATAAATGAATAAAAATAAAAGCACTGCTTTGAACAGCATTATTAACATATAATTCACACATACCATCACCCACCCGAAGTATACGATCCCATGGTTTTTGGTAAATTCAGAGTGGTGCAACCATCACCACAGTCAATTTTACAACATTTGCATCACCCCAAAGAGAAACCCGGTGACCACTAGCAGTCACTCCCCACCCCAGTGGGAGGCAGACACCGATCCACCTTCCATCTCTACAGATGGCCTGCTCCGGGCATCTCACAGAAACGGAACATGAACTACACAGCCGCCTGCATCTGGCTTCTTCCCCTGAGCGCGTCTGCATGGTGAAAAGAGCCGCTTTTTCTGTGCAGACTCACGTGAGCATCAAGGTTGACCGCTTCGCTCACACGGCCGCGTGCCAGGCGCTGTGCCCGGCGTGCCCCAGTCCCCCTCCTCCCGACACAAGGGGGCAAGCAGCGCATCGCGGCACAACCTTACGATGGAAACGGGACCCCGGGGCTCTTACATGTAACAGCGCAGCGGGCGGTACGTGGACACCAGGACGTACAAGCGCAGGTCGAACTTCCTCCCGCCGATTAGTAACGGGTTGTTGATGTAGAGAGAGATCACGTAGGCTTCCTTTGTGGACTGAGACACAAACCTAAACGTGGCAGAGAAAGCCAGAATTAGACGGCAAAGACCAAAGGTGCGTTTAGTCGGTTGGGAACCAGCTCCCATGAAGTGAGAAAGCAGGGGTGAGATGCTGTGAGGAGGAGCCCCCAGCCCTGCCCCAGGGGACAGTGGCATGGCAGCAGCTCCTAGGAGCCCATCAGGTGAGTGCTCCTTGGGCTGACAATATGTCACCAGATTTAAACGTACTACACAGGAAGGCGTCCCCGCCAGTCCTGGGGACTGCTGAAAGGTGAGCCACCGTCCACAGGAAAGGATCACAGTGACAGCAGTGGAGGCAAAGAGTGAGCCGAAATGCCCTGGTTTCCTCAGTTCCAAGGAGACCCCCAAACCCAGGGAGGAGGCTGGATCTGACCCAATGCAACTCTTCCCACTGACCGGAGCTCAGGTACGGATCAACCCGGTCCACCCCCAACCCACCCCTGTGAGGGCGACGCTGTCGGTGTCCTCGGTGCACCTAGAGGAGGCCAGTAAATGTCAGGGAGTCAAGTCCCAGGTCTTAAGCAGATGCTTCACCACCACAGAAAGACTAAGACTGGACGGGTCGCACAGCAACTTCCAGAACAAAGGCTCCTGCTCTGTGACCTTGCACTGGTTCTCGTGTCATTTCCCACTGCCTCTCCTCAGGGGAGAGTCTACGATTAATGACACTCTCGTAGCCACAGGGCCTTGCCCTGACGCCACAAGACAAATGATGTACTACTGCAAAAGCAAGCGAGGGCCACCCAGCTTGTGACCGACAGATGACGGATGACAAGAAACGGCCAGGGAGCAGGCACACGGAATGGGAGTGGTCCCCCACTCACGAAGATGTTTTGCTGTCCCGGGACCACTTTTTGATTTGCGAGAGCTTGTTGATCAGAAAGATGCCCTTGCCCTGGGCTTTGCCACAAGGTTTCATGATCCAGGTGCTGGAGGGGCTTTTCCTGAACTCCTCCACGAACAGGTTGTAGTCGGCAGGCAGCATGTAGGTGACTGGGACAAAGTCTGAAAGGTCAAGGAGAGGGGACACGGTGAGCCACGAACAGAAAATACTGCCACTGCCTTTCCAGGGGCCTGTCATTACCCACCCCCACCCGACCCGACCCAGCATCTAACAGAACGAGGACCTCTGCGGTTCAATTCCTGTCCCACAACTCACCTGTAGTACCTGCGTGCTAAGCACTTTACAAGTCTGTGCCCTCTACTCCCCACAGCACCTGTGAGCTACAGACTGACAACATTCCCATTCCTCAGATGTGGACACTGAGGCCCAGAGACGTCCCTTACATAATTGTGCCCAGGTATGTGAAGGGAATCTGAAACTACCCGACAGTCCAGCTTTTATCGCCACACAGGCCAGGGACACTTCTCCCTGGTTGTCGCGGGATCCCTCACGGCCCTTTGTGGCTCAGGAAGTGGTCACACGTGGACATTCTCTCCCCCACACAAAGCACACTCCTAAGGCAATCACTCAGATTGCGAACTTGAGCCCCCCCACCCCACCCCAGACGCTGGCTGGAAAGAGGCGCCCAGCGCCCTGTGCACAAACATTCACCCAGCAGAGCGCTTCCTGGTGTCCCGTGCGGCTGGAGTTAGAAACCTCCCCCGTCTATATTTAAAACGCGAGGCCTGTGAAGGAGGCACACACCCAGATAGAGGTATTTTCCATTCTCATCTTTTTCTGCCAGAGGACTCCCTTCTTTCTCCAACTCTTTCCTGTATCTTTTAATGTTCTTCACCATCAGGTCCTTCCGGGTCAGTTCGTAGTGGTTGGGGAAGTGGTTCACTATCTGATCGTCTGAGAGCCGATAGCCAGTTTCGACACTGAAGATGTTTCGGATGGTCTGCACGCTCATCCTGAAAGGGAAGCACAGCAGGGCCGTGCAGGACGGACGCTCGTGTCTGTCCACGTGGAGGGGTTTTCATTACAGCCGGGCAACTCCCCCAGAGCCCTTACCCACCCCCACCCAGCGCCTGGGCCAGGGGCGCCCGGCCCACAGCCCACGGCGCACGGCGGCGCAGGAAACACGCCCCGTGACCAGCGATGACCTGGACTGTCTGAGGCAGGAACTGCTCTGACTCCACCCTGAATGGTTTCACTCTGGCACACAGTAGGTGCTCAGTAACTGTTTCTCAATTAGTGATAATATTGATTATTGACAACAAACTAACGGAAAACAGACTCTGAAGTCAGGAAAGGCATCTACACAATATTTCCCCCAAAACCAGGAAGGACAGGGACCCCTTACAGACAGAACCCCAGGGGTTAAGGGCCCGCGTCAGCACCAAGCTGGGCTGCAGCCTGCTGACGCGAGGAGGAGAAAGGAATCCTCTAGGAAAGCCAGTGGCCCTGCCACACCCTCCGCCCTCACAGCCCCAGAGGCGGGGAAAGAGGAGGAAGGAAGGGCTGGCCCCCACAAGGGAGCTGGAGGCACGAAACAAGGCACTGGGGGCTCCTCACTCTGGGTCCCGCCCGGCCCGCACCCAGCGCACCAACCTAGAGGGGTCTGGAGCACCCAGGATCACTAGGAGATTTTTTTCTTACTTTTTATTATGAAAAAGCTCAACCTTACACGAAAGCAGGGAGAAAAGTATAACAGAACAGAACGCCAGGACCCAGCTCGCAGCTGTCGGCTCCCAGCCAGCCTTGTTTTGTCTGTACTCCACCCAGCTCCCCACACACCCACCTGCTGTTTTGTCTCCTCCTTTTATTTTTTAATTATAGTTGACAGCACTGTCTTGTTCTGAAGCAATTCCCAGACATCATATCATTTCATCCAAAATGTCCCTATAAGCCCGGCCGGTGTGGCTCAGTGGCTGAGTGTTGACCCATGCGCCAGAGGTCGGCGGTTTGATTCCCGGTCAGGGCACACGCCCAGGTTTCGGCTCGATCCAGAGTAGAGGACGTGCAGGAGGCGGCCGATCGATGTTTCTCTCTCACTGATGTTTCTCTCTCTCTCTCCCTTCTTCTCTCCCGCTCTCTCTAAAAATAAAAAACAAAAACAAAAAAAACAAACGATGTTCCTGTAGGAACCCCTAGCAGCTAAGGACTCCTTTTCACATCATACAATATCCATTTTATATTGTTATCGCAACTAAAAAAGCAGCAGCGATTCCTGAACATCAAGGAACCAGTGTTTAAATTTCCCTAATTGTCTGTTATGTTCTACAGCTGTGCAAATCAATTGTTCTTTCTCTCACATCTTTTTAAAAAAATTGATTAGAGAGAGAGAGGAAGGGAGAGGGGAAGAGAGAGAACCGTCTATGCACGAGAGAAACACTGATTGGCTGCCTCCTGCACAGCCCTCCACAGGGCTGGAGCCGCAACCTGGGCATGCGCCCTGACCGGGAATCGACTGGTCACACCAGCCAGGGCTCTCACATCTCTTTCTTTCTTTTTTTAAAATATGTTTTTATTGATTTTTTAGAGAGAGAGGAAGGGACAGAGAAATAGAAGCATCGATGTGAGACAGAAGCATCCATCAGCTGCCTCCCGCACGCCCCCTCCTGGGGATTAAGCCCGAAAGCTGCCCATGTGCCCTGACCGGGAGCCGAACCAGGACGTCTCAGTCCGTGGGACGATGCTCAGTCCACTGAGTCACACCGGCCGGGCCTCACATCTCTTTAAATTCATGCGTTCTCCCTCCTTTGCTTTTTTCCTATTAACTTATTTGTTGACGACACTGGGCCGGCTGTCCTGTCGGGTTCTCACGTGTTCCGTGTGCTCCCCTGGCCTGGGACCCTGTACATGGGGGGTCAGACCGAAAATCGGCATGAGCTGTAGGTCAGTACTGGGGCAGGGCCGAGTCTTGGCTGCTGGACATGGCCACTGGCCGGCGAGTGACCGATGAGCACTGGCCAGAGCAGCGAACACAAAGAGACCCATAGGTAACTGTGACTCTTCTGGTGGCCACATTAAAAATAAAAGGTTAAAAGAAATAGGTGAAGATCATTTTTTAATAACATATCTCATCTAACCTGATATATCAGAAATATTACCATTTTGATATATAAGCAACATAAAAATTAGTGACGAGAAACCTTGTAAACCTTGTGTCTCTTCACACCAAGTCTCCGAAGCAGGGCGTGCACATCACACGTGTAACGCTTCCCACGGGGACCAGCACGGTTCAGTGCTCAGCAGCCCTGTGGTCAGCGGCTCCTGTCGGGACAGGCCCGGATCTGTATTTCTTTATTTTATTTTTGTTAATCCTCACCCGAGGATATTTTTCCATCGAGTATTAGATGGAGTGGGAGGGAGGGAGAGAAACGTCGCTGTAAGAGAGACATCGGTTGGTTGCCTCCCACACAACCCCGGCCGGGGCCAGGGACCGAACCTGCGGCTCTAAGGGCTGAGCCACGCCACCAGGGCCTGCATCCGTATTTCGTCAGGGTTACAAAATGGTGACATTCTACTCTCACTCCTTCAATTATTAGCGGGAATGTTTCTACAAGGAGAAACTTCCCTTCATCAACAAAAAATAGTTCATACAGGAAAGACTGACTAAACCTCCGTGATTCCTTCCCTTCCCTGGCCCGTTTACAACATGATGAGCTGCTTCCCCACCGTCGCCAGGTGTGTGACGAGCTCTGTTCGGAACATCTGTTACTGCAAAATAAACTGCCCAGTGACAGCAACTTAGGACAACCACCACTGGATTACATCTCATGGTTGTGTGGTCGAGAGTTTGGACAGGGCTCAGCCGAGTGTCACTGGGTGGTATCCAGCCAGCGGATGAGCTGGTCTGCAGGGCACAGGAAGGCTCCACTCATGTGTTGGCACCTTGGCAGGCAGGGCCGGGCACACGTAGCACCGACATGCAGCTCCTCAGGTAACACCCCCCCTCCCCCCGATGGCAGCTCAGGGCTCCCGCACGGTTCCCTTGGAGGAAGGGGAAGCTGCTCGTTTGGTTAGGCCTGGGCCCAGACACCTATCATTCTGGCCTTGCTTTGGCCAAAGAGAATGTGGCAGAAGCGACGGCATACCCCTCCTGAGACTAGCCCTGAAAGGCCGAGAGCTCCCACACTCCCTCCTGGACCCCTGCCACCATCCCATGAACAAGCCCAGGTGAGCCGGCTGGAGCGAGGTAAAGGGTTTGTGCAGAGAAGCCTGTTGTCCTGGCCATGGGCAGCCCAGACGAGCCAAGCCCCAGGGACCCGCCAGGTGACAGCAGACGCACGAGGGGACAGGCAGGGAAATCACAGCACACGGCATTTGCTGCATGACCCCGGACGGAGGGTGTGGGGCCGAGAGAGGCAGAGGTGCCTCCAGGGCAGGCGGCACGCGGGACGGTGAACAGGGGACAGCGTGGCACCTGCGGACGGAGCAGCTGCCACAGGCCGGGCATGGCTCCAAACTCGGCTCTACGGGCTCGTTTCAACCTCAGCAACTGCACTCGCAGACACAGGTCAAGCCCCTTGCGAACGGCCACACGGACAGCAATAGAGGAGCTGGGGGTGAGGCCAGGTGTGACCTGGCTCCGTGTCCTGTGTGTGTCTCCGAAGGACGGGCCGAGGGGCTGAGGGGGCGGAGAGCACAGCGCGTCCCAGGTGCAGAACAAGAGCGACAGGGGAAACGTGTGGCCGCTGCAGGGCCGGGAAGTAGAGGGGAGGTGGCTAACAGGCCATCACACGCCTCAAGGCATCCGCAGGACAGTGAGTCTTGGGGAGGGGGGTGTGCAGGGTGAAAAAGCCCAGAGACCCTGATGTGCCCCCCACCTCAAAGGTCCACTGCGATGCTCTGATCCAGGTCTGCAGAGGGTCGGGGACGGAGGAGGCAATGACCGACTGCAGCTAAGTGTTCTCCGGTAACCCTGCCAGAAGGAGGGGGCTGCCGGAGGCAGGGAGCTCTGTCACCGCCGAGGACAGGGACTCACCCGAGGAAGGCAGAGGTGGAGGAGCAGGACAACTCCCAGGCTCCTGGTTGGTGGAGTACCACCCAGGAGGCGATGCCAAGTCACTGCTCTTCCTTTCCTAGACCAACGCACCTTCCAGGTGGTGCTTTATAACCTAGGCCAAACAGCACCCTCTCGCCACCCGAGAGGGAGGCCCACGGAAGTACAGAACCCGCCCCCCCCCCCCAGACAGATCCCGGGCGCCAGGCAGTAAGTAAGCCGCTGTGAGAAACACCCCAATTCCCAAGTGCGAACCACACTCTGGCTGTCTGATGAACAGGACTGAGGGAAGCCCCACAACACACACGAGCCAAGGGCTCTCGTGCTCGGGAGGTGCCGTGGAAAGAGAAGCGTGATGAGGCGCACGGCCACACGAGACACCCACCTCTGGGACACGGCCCTCCACGAGCTGCGACCTGGGCTTGAGTTCATGACACCGATAAACAGGGAACCAGCCCATCCTGCTTTTCATACTCACCAGTAAAAATTCCAGTCCTCGTTTTCTGTCACCTGGACCCATCCTCTCTTTTCAAAGTTATTGATCAGCACTGACTTCTCGATATCAGTGACCCACTTCACTTTTCCTGCCATAATCCTGGAAGAGATCAACTTTTTAGGGCTGTGAAACTTCACCAAGTTCCCCTCACCCCAAGGGATCCTTCACATCCCGGAGCCCCAAGTTCAGTCCCCCCGAAGCAGTTCCCAGCTGGGCCATGGGCACTGGGCAATGTCAGGAGGCATTCTGTTGGGCACAGCTGGGGGTAAGGATGCTTCTGGCATCTACTGATTGGGGCCAGAGATGCTGCCCAACGCCCTACAATGTACGGGACGGCCCCCCCACAACCAACTATCCAGCCCAAATGTCAACTGTGCCAAAACTGAGAAATTCTGGTCGCGTAGGAGATAAAGGCAGCATTAATCACCAACAGAGGTTCTATTGCAATTGTGACAGGAGCCACAAAGGAGAGGCACCGGGGGCAGGGGGCAGGAGGACGGCCCTGCTCCGGGCAGCTGGGACGGCCAGGAGCTGACTGCCGCTGGTGGGTGGCAGCACCTATCCCAGTGCCAGCACCCACCCAAGGGCAGCCTAGCCCCCTGCTTCCTCCCCTGCCCGACTTCAGTTCTCTCTATGAAGTGCGGGACCTTGAAGTGTGTATCATCACCCCTGTTTAATAACCTCCATGGCCCTCCAGTGCACTTGAGCAATACAGACCCCCGGCCCCTGCTTCTCCAGGCACACCTGGTGCACCTTCCCCTCCACCCTCCCTGTTCTTGCCATACTGGGCTTCTCTGGCAAGCTCTCTTCCACCTCAGGACCTTGGCATACGCTGGGCATCTCTGCCTACAGAACTCCCCCTCCCTCTCTGCCTGGCCAAGCCACCTGCCACTCATCTGCCAGCACAGGTGACTGTCACTTGCTCCACAGCCTCCCTGACTCTTCAGACCAGATACACAGCCCCTGGGTCCCCCTGCAGTTCTGAATCCCCTGGAGGGCAGGGAACTGGCTTTCTTTCTTTCTTTTTTTTAAAATATTTTTTTTTATCCTCACCTGAGGACATTTTTGCATTTATTTTCAGATAGAGCGGGAGGGAGAGTGGGAGGAAGAGAGAGAGAGAGAGAAACACCAATGTGAGAGAGACATATCGAGTGGTTGCCACCTCTACAACCCCAACTTGGGCCGGGGACAAACTGCAACCGAGGTACATGCCCTTAGCGGGAACCGAACCCAGGACTCTCTGGTCCGCGGGCCGACGCTCTAACCGCTGAGCCAAACTGGCCAGGGCGGGAACTGGCTTTCTTCCTCACTGCTTTGTGCCCGGCCTAGCACCGTGCCTGGCACGTGGAGGGTGCTCAGTTCAGACGGGCTGACTGTGGCCCCACAACTACCAGTACCACTGTGTGTCTTTGAGCACGTTCCTTAACCTCTCTGGACCCATGTCCTGCTATGAGAAGTCTGGTTTTCAAACTGCTCAGCAGCTCAGGAGCCCAGCGCCAGCCGGAGAAGGCTGCACTTGTTCCTCTTCTGTGCACAATTTCATCTGAAGAGGGGTTCCTCGAAAAACCAGGCTCAAAAGCCAGGGGCCCAGAGGGCCTTTTATGAACGGAGGCACCTCCAACATGGACTTACAATAGCTTTGCTTTTGAGGCAGTCTGGCAGGGCAGAAAAGGCACGTGAGGGGACCTGGGGACCCAGGGGTGCCTGCTCGAGAGAAGGACAGAGCAGGCACTCCCGTGACAGAATCCGGGCGCGCAGTGCTTGCGCAGGGCAGCCCACGCCCTCGTCACCTGCCAGCACTGGGCGTGTCACAGAGGTAAGACTGTGGGAGAGCATGGGCTCCAGAGCAGGGGTTCGAGGCCCAGCTCCACCACTCACTAGCTGTGTGACTTTGGGCAAGTTACTTAACCTTTCTGAAACTTCTGGGTCCTTGGTAAAATGAGGGTAACAACTGTATCTACACACCTCATTGGTTACAGTGAGGATTCCATGAATGAACACATGTAAAGCACTGAGAACAGGGCCTCGCACAAGGAAAACACTCAAGAAATATTTGATAGTAATATCATCATTGTCCCCACTTTATGGATGAGGAAGCTGAGGTTCAAAGGTTATAGAGCCTGTGTTAAGTACTAGACAGCCCTGGCTGGTTTGGCTCAGGAGTTAAGAGCATCAGCCCGTGGACCAAAGAGTCGCGAGTTCGATTCTGGCCAAGGGCACATACCTCAGTTGTGGTTCAGTCCCTGGCCCTGGTCGGGGTCGTGCGGGTGGCAACCAGTCGATGTGTGTCTCTCACATTGATGTTTCTCTCTCTCTCTCCTTCCCACTCTATCTGAAGATAAACGGGAAAAAAATATCCTCGGGTGAGGATTAAAAAAAAAAAAGAACCAGACCAAAGGGAGTCACGGTGCCTTGATTCAAACCCAAGAGACCCTACTTTATTTATTTATTTACTTATTTTTTATCCTCACCTGAGGACATTTTTGCATTCATCTTCAGATAGAGCAAGAGGGAGAGAGGAAGGAAGAGAGAGAAACATCGGTGCGAAAGAGACATATCGACTGGCTGCCACCCACATGACCCCATCTGGGGCTGGGGACAAACTGCAACCGAGGTACGTGCCCTTAGCGGGAACCAAACCCAGGACTCTCTGGACCGCGGGCTGATGTTCTAACTGCTGAGCCAAACCGGCCAGGGCCAGGGCTATATTTTTAAATATGTTCTTATTTATTTTTTAGAGAGAGAAGAAGGGAGAGAGATAGAAACATCGATTTTATTTATTTTTTAGAGAAGAAGGGAAAGAGATAGAAACATCGATGTGAGAGAGAAACATCGATCGGCTGCCTCCTGCACGCCCCCCACTGGGGATCGAGCCCACAACCCGGGCATGTGCCCTGACTGGGAATCGAACCGGGACCTCTCAGTCCATGGGACGACACTCAATCCACTGAGCCACACTGGCCGGGCAAGAGAACTCGCTTTAAAGTGCCTCTTTCAACACAGCCCATCCCTTCCCCCTGTGAACCTGGCCTTCACCAGGTGGACAACACCCACAGGGTCAAAGGAAGGAATAAACGGAACCTCTTTGCAAACTACAAGGCGCCATCTAACAACCATATAAGGTTATCAGCCGACAGGTCACGGTCCACGTGGAGAATCAGCAGTCCCCGCACAGAAGTGACACAGGGGCCTCCTCACCACCTGCTGTGGCCGGAGTCCCAGCACTGAGCAAAACCCACGCCTCGCACAGCCCTTCGCGGTGTCACCACCACCGCAGAAGGGAGTTCACTTTCTCTGATTAGACTTCAGCCAGCACAGCCCCGCAGTCCTGGCGAACCGTGCTCCTGTCCTGCCCCCTGCGGTCCAAACGCAGGAGCAGCGCTGCAGGTGAGAATCACCCCGCCAGGCAGCACCCACACCACAACCACCCCGGCCACACAACTCCTTCGCCCCACTTTATCAAATCTCCCTGGGTGGCCTCCCTGCAGTCACTGACCCCCGGGGATGACGCAGAGGGGGAGCAATAATGGAAAATCACAAAGGCAGCGCGCTGTAACTTCACTGAGCAGGAAGCGGAGCCTCCGGAGGTGAGGGTTTCTTCCCGGCCCCTGCTCCCTCTATCGTGACAGGCAGTCACCCAAGGAAAACATCTCAGGCTGGACCTACCATAGGTACTTATGGAGCCAACAGGAACGTCCAATTTCTCCTCGGTTTCACTGACTCTTGCCTCGTGTTCGTACCTAAAATAAAATTAACACACAGATGAAATGCACACGGTACAAGATCAAGAGACACGCTGACAGTGTTGCGAACACAGCAGGACGGTGACTAAGCACTCAGTGGGAAGCATCTTCTGCTTAACAAGTGCACCAGAGGATGCCTTCAGGTCCTTCCCCGGCCGTGATGAGTATGCCTGGATGCTATTACTTACTGGCTCCCGCTGACCCTTCTGAGACACCACGCCACGCCTTCTCACCGGTCCATTCACCTCCATGACTCTTTCCTACCTGCCAGCCTGTGCTGGCACCTTCTCTCCACCTGCAGGGCCTTTCTCCACTGCTTCTCATCTTAATTCCTGCCCAGCACATGCGCAAGGCACACTCCCCCCAGGGAGCCACCCTCAGGGCCTTCGCTGGGATGAATGTTCCCGCCCTGAAATCTTCTGTATCCTTCCCTGCCACCTCTGTGGGTACTCAGAACTTCCTGCCTCGCATCTTAGTTCTGTGTGCACTCCTCCTACAAATGCATGAAGGCGGGGACTCTCTCAATCACCTGTTCCCCTCATCCCACCGATGCTAGATTGAAGTGTGGGCGTCTGCAGCAAAGCCCGAGGTCCCTTTGCCCGACCCTGTCACCTCCAGCACCTGGGCCACTGGCAGGGGAGCAGCGCACCATGACTACTCGCTGCGAGAGTGAGTGAACGGGCAGGTCCTCAGGGTTGGTCAGTCCTTTGAACCTGACTCTTCACTTTCAATGGTCACTTCTGGAGATGTGTTATGGGCTCAACTGTGCCACCCAAAAACATACGTTGAAGCCCTAACCCTGGCACCTGTCAATGTGACCTTACTTGGAAGTAGGGTCTACGTGGTTAAGATGAGGTCATTCAGGTGGGCCCTAATTCAATGACAGGCGTGCCGATAAGGAAACTGGGACCCAGACACACACAGGTGGAGAACACCACGCACACACGGGCACAGGCACAGGAAGACGGGCATGTGAACACGGAGGCGGAGAGCAGAGTTAGGCTCCACAAGCCACGGATGCCCAGGGCTACCGGAGGGCAGAAGGGGCAAGGACTCCCTCCTCCATAGACTCTTCAGAGAACACGGCCCTGCCAACACCTTGAGCCCGCCGGGCTCTGGGCAGGTGCTGGAGATACCCGCCCTCCCAGGGTAAGTACTAATTACACATCTGCATGATCGCTAGAAATAACAGCTACCACTTAGCAAGTACTAGGAGGTGTGGGGCACTGGGCTGGGCAGCTTGTGCTTTTCTTCTCTGCTAGGTACATCGTTTATGGCTCCCATGATGCCCCAGGGCAGGCATTCTCTCCATTTACGGGGGTGGTGGAGGGAGGGGACGATGGAGGAAGGGGAGCTCGAGAGTAAGAGGCAGAGGAGAGACTGCAACCTGTTGTCAACCCACCCTGCCTCCCTCCCACACTGGGTGTCAACTGTCCCATGTCAGACTTCGACCCCCCACAGGCCAGGGGGTGAGCTGACTGACTGTCCTCAGCACCCAGCCAGTGAGGTGGCTCAGAAATCATCGCCAATCCCACAGTACAGGAGCCAGGGTTGACTCCTTCCCAACCCTAAGACATACTAAGCCCCCTCCTTTTAAAAAAAATCCTCAACCAAGGATACTTTTCCATTTATCGTCAGATAGAGTGGGAGGAAGGGAGGGAGAGAAACATGGATATGAGAGAGACACGTTGATTGGCTGCTTCCTGCATGACCCCGACCAGGGCTGGGACCAAACCGCAACCGAGGTACATGCTCTTGACTGGAATCGAACCTGAGACTCTTTGGTCCTTGGGCCGACGCTCTAACTGCTGAGCCAAACTGGCCAGGGCATACTAAGCCCTTTTACTTAGCATGTTGACTGCGTCTCTTGCCTCCTCTCCTGGGTCAGGACCGCTCAGGAGCACCATACCCCAGGCAGCGTTATGTGGCTGCCAGGGCCGAGTGTCTAGATAGAAGTATCCAGTGGGTGCTCTGACCACCCAGCCAGTTCCACTGTGGCCCTGAAGAGGCAGTGACTAGGAATTCAGTCAAGCACCAAATCATGTCAGCTCTACTCCAGAAGATTCCAGATCCTTCTGTGCCTCTCCCCAGCATCCCGGAGATCCTGGGCAAGCACAGGATCTGGTTTCCTTAGTGCCGTCCTCACCTCACTGCACCCCAGTCTCCACCCAGTAGCAGACTGATCTTTCCACACAAAGCAAATCAGGTCACTCTGCTCTTACAATGGCTTCCCACCGTACTCAGAATAAAACTAGCGGTCTGGCCCTGGCCGGTTTGGCTCAGCGGTTAGAGCGTTGGCTCAAGGACCAAAGAGTCGTGGGTTTGATTCCAGTCAAGGGCATGTACCTCAGTTGTGGTTCGGTCCCTGGCCCTGGTCGGGGTCATGCAGAAGACAACCAATCAATGTGTCTCTCTCACAGCGATGTTTCTCTCCCTCCCTCCCACTCTATTTGAAGATAAATGGAAAAATATGCTCAGGTGAGGATTAAAAAACACACACAAAAAAAACTAGCAGTCTGCCCACGACCTAAAAGGCTGCCCTGAGTGATCTGGGTCCCCATCACTTCTCGGGCCTTGTCTCCTGGCACCCTCCCCACCCATCACCACCCCTCGCCAGCCCTGAGCCTTCCTGCAGCTTCTCCCACCACCAAGCTGCATCCTGCCTTAGGCTTTGCTCTTCCAGAATGTCTGCCCTTCTCAAAGGTCAGCTCCTCAGAGTGGCTTTCCAATCTCCACCTCAACCCTCCCCACTACGGCACTGTCACTACTCCGCAGCACCCATATTGCAGGTGTGCAAATTCTTGACAAGCCCCCCCCTCCCCCCATGATGCACTGCTTCGGACTCTGGGAATGGGACCCAGCAACGTGTCTTAAGCTCTCAGGTGATTTACTTACACATGTTGGAGTTTGAAAGGCATGGGTCTAGTTCATGCATTTGGTTCCTTGGGCATTCATTACCTATCTTCAACACAGATCTGTCACATCATGAAAGCAGGAATGCGGTTCCACTTTTATCTCTTGCTGAATCCCCAGTCCCCAGAACAGTGTCTAGTAAAAGCACACACTCAATCAATATTCAGTGAATTAACACAAATAAAGATGTGAATTCCCAGCACACACCATCAGACAAGAGCTGCTTGGACCAAGCAGTGAATTCGGCCCGACCTGGCCTTGCAGGGGAGAGAAACCTGAACACCATCACCCACAAAGAGCCACAGCTTGACCAGCACATGAAGTAGGGGCCGAGAGCTTAGCTGATTTCCACTGAGTGAGGGACCACCTCAGGGAACATCCATGCCTACAACCCCACTAGGGCAGAACTCTGCCAAGAGGCCTTTCATATCCTGAAGTTATGACTACTCTCAGGCAAAAGCCAGGACAACCTTCTAGGAGAAACAGCAAGCAGGCAGTCGTCATCTCGCTCTTCTGGTCCAGCCATCTAAAACCAGAGCCCTCTCTGCCCTCATCCCACTACCCCAGCCCATCACCATCACTTTCATAAAGTCCCAGCAAGGCCAGGATTCTAGAGCATCTGGATTTGTTTCCAGCTAACATTCTTTGAAAAGGAAAGAGTGCCATCTTTATTTTTGTTTTAATTTTATTTTTAAAATATTTTTATTGATTGTTAGAGAGAGAGGAAGGAAGGAGAAACATCGATGTGAGAGAGAAACATCAACTGCATGCCCACCAGAGCTCAAACCCGCAACCCCGGCATGTGCCCTGACCAGATATCGAACTGGCAACCCTTGGGTGCATGGGAGGGCGCCCAACCAACTGAGCCATCCACACTGGCCAGGGCCAAAAGTGCCATCTTTAACAATAATAATAAAGTAACGTAAACGATTTCACATCAGCACAGTGTATTCGTTGGTAGCTGCATTGCCACCCTGCATCTCCTCACCCTTTTTGGGTGACAGTGCCATGCTCCACGCGACTGTGTACCCGTGCCTGCAACTCTGAGTGCAGGGCAGGGCCGATCTTTTGCACTGCCACAGCGTAGCACTGAAATGTGCTCGATGATGTTTCCCGAACAAAAAACCGCTTTGCGAACCCTGCACGGCTTATCCCCACACGACACTTTTACTTCTAGAATGGATCCCCTGTAATGCCCCAGCGACTCTACGAGGCGGACGGCCACCTCTGCCCACACCCACTCTAACCGATGGGGAAACAGGGCAGGGAGGTGCCGGGTCCCGACCCCGGAGAGAGGGGCGCAGAGCGGGGAACACAAGCCTCCTGCCTCCTGCTCAGCCCTCTCGCTACAGGTGCACCGCGCGCGGCAACATGCCAACAGAAACAATACAGATGGCAGCAAAAGCCTAGGAACAACAAAATGCTGGGGAAACCCATCACAAGAAGAATGCAATGAAAGGATCAGGCGGCACAAGGTAAGTCGCAGGAACTCGGAGGAGGAAGAGGGGCACTGTAGTCAGCACTGTTCCTGGAGGGCGCGGGTCCGACTCCCATTAGCCGCGCATCGCCGTAGCCGCCGTGTAGCCCGGGGCTCGCACACTCGCGCGCATGCGCAGCCATCCACCCACGCACAGCCACACCCTCGGTCCCGGGAGGCGGCAGCCCGGGCGCGGGGGCTCACCTGTGGGCGCGGGGCCTCGCCTGTGAGCGCAGAGCGCGGAGCAGCGCCAAGGGGCACAGCAGGGCGGCCCCGCACCGCGCCCCGGCCCCGCCTCCAGCCTTCCCCGCGCTCGCAGGAGGACGCCGCCCGCTGCCCGGCGGACCGGCCCGCCGCGCCCTACTTCCGGGGCGGTGCCCTGGCAACCGAGACGCGACCGCCGGCGCCACAACTGCTTCCGGGGTCAGACTTGCCCGGCGTCTCTAGGCCCCCAGAGCTGAGAGCCTGGGAAGAGCCAGTCGGTTAGCCCCCGGGTCTCGCAACCTCAAGGCCCAGAAATGAGCTTGGGAAGGGTCGGCGCAGGACTGAGCCTGACAGCGAAAGGCAGAGCGGCGTCATGATTGTGGCACTGAGTCCAGTCCGCTCCGTCCCCTCTGCTGCTCGGCTTCTCTATCTGTAAAATTGGGACTGTGCTAGCACCTACCTGGTAGGCTTTGTTATAAGGACAATAGGACGCGTTGCTCTCTGCTTATAACAATCAATAAATGGCCTACTCAGCCCTGGCCGGTAGCTCAGTTGGTTATAATGTCCATACTAGAAGCAACCAGTGAATGCATAAATAAGTGGAACAACAAATCAATGTCTCTCTCTCTCTCTCTCCCCCTTCCTCTCTCTAAAATCAATAAATTTTTTAAAAAGTACTGCCTGGCAGGTGTGGCTCAGTAGTTGAGCCTCGAACCATGCACCAAGAGGTCATCACTTCTATTCCCAGTCAGGGCACATGCCCAGGTTGTGGCCCCGCTCCCCAGTGTGGGGTATGCAGGAGGCGGCCAACTGATGTTCTTTCTCATCAATGTTTCTCTCTCTCCCTTCCTTTCTCTCTAAAATCAATTTTAAAATATTTTTTAAAAAATACTAAGTAAAGCCCTGGCCGGTTTGGCTCAGCGGTTAGAGCGTCGGCCTGCGGTCCAGAAAGACCCGGGTTCGGTTCCTGCTAGGGGCACGTACCTCGGTTGCAATTTGTCCCCGGCCCCGGTTGGTGGTGCGGGAGGCAGCCACTCGATGTGTCCCTTTCACGTCGATGTTTCTCTCTCTCTCCCTCCCACTCTATCTGAACAAAAATGGAAAAATGTCCTCGGGTGAGGATAAAAAAATATATATACTAAGTAAATAAATGACCCACTCAAAGGTCAGCTCATTTGTGAAGTGTTCCATTGAGTATGGGACAGGTCTAGTTCTTTAAACTATATATTTTTTTTTTTTTAAATCCTCACCAAAGAATATACATATATTTTTAATATTATTAATTTTCCTTTATTGATTTTAGAGAGAGGAAGGGAGAGGGAGAGAGAGATAGAAATATCGATAAAAGAGAACATTGACTGGCCACCTCCTGCATGCCCCCCACTGAGGATCAGGCCCACAACCTGGGCATGTGTCCTGACCGGGAATCAAACCCGGGACCTCCTGGTGCATGGGTTGATGCTCAACCACTGAGCCACATCGGCCGGACAACAGAGGATATTTTTCTATTTATCTTCAGATAGAGTGGGAGGGAGGGAGAAAGAGAGAGAGAGAGAGAGAGAGAGAGAGAGCGAAGCATTGATGTGAGAGGGACACATCGACAGGTTGCCTCCCACAGGACCCTGACCAGGGCCGGAGACGAACCGAAACCGAGGTACTGCCCTTGGCCGGAATTGAACCTGTGACTCATTGGTCTGCGGGCCGACATTCTAATCACTGAGCCAAACCAGCCAGAGCTCAAACTATATTTTTTAAAACTCACTCTGTTAGGAAGAAGTAGCCCGATGTAGTGAGAAACAAAACTGAAGCCAGACCTGATTGAATCCTCACTGTGGCATTTAAGCTGAAGTCATGTGTCTTAGTCTGTTCAGGCTGCTATAATAACAAACACCAGAGACAGAGTGCCTTCTAAACACCAGAAATTAATTTTTCACAGTTCTGGCACCAGAAGATTGGTGTCTGATGAGGGCCTGCCTGCTTCCTGGTCATAAATGGTTGTCTTGCTGTGTTCCCCCATGCAGAAGGGGTGAGGGAGCTCCCTGGGGTCTCTTTTATTAGGGCACTAATCCTGTTTATGAGGGCTCCACCCGCATGACCTACCCACCTTCCAAATGTCCCACTTCCTGATACCATCACACTGGGGATTAGAATTCCAGCACATGAATTTGAGGAGGCATCAACATATGGTCATTGTACTGTGAGAGTAGTTCATAAAAGAGAGAGTTTAGACATCCGACCAAAAATATTAAAGACCAACAACATTCAAGAAAGGCACACAAAAAACAGCTCTGGCCGGTTTGGCTCAGCGGTTAGAGCATTGGCCCGTAGATCAATGAGTCACAGGTTCGATTCCGGTTAAGGGCACATACCTTGGTTGCGGTTCGTCCCCGGCCCAGTGTTTCTCTCTCCCTCTCTCCCTCCCACTCTATCTGAAGATAAATAGAAAAATATCCTCAGGTGAGGATCAAAATAAATAAATAAATAAATAAATAAACCTATAAAAAATAAAAATAAAAAATCAATAAAAACATATTTAAAAGAAAGAAAGAAAGGCACACAAATCAGCAAAGGAGAACTGAATGCCAAATAAACTTCTAGATCAGAAGTCAGCAAATCACTGGCCACATCCAGCCTTCCACCTATTTTTTATAACTCAAAGCTAAGAATGGTCTATACCAATGACCATTTGCAATCAATTGATGGATGATAGGGAACACTAACTTTTAACCCCAATTAAGTGAAATTTATCCCACCTCCTCTTCAAAAAAAGGTCCATTTTCTCATTAGTAGACCTATATTGCAAAAGAATTATACTCAATTTTTTTTAATCCTCACCCGAGGATATTTTTCCATTGATTTCTAGACAGAGTGGGAGGGAGGCAAGGAAAGAGAAAGAGAGAGAGAGAAACATCGATGTGAGAGAGACACATCAACTGGTTGCCTCCCACACGACCCTGACCGGGACCGGGGACAGAACCTGAAACCAAGGTACATGCCCTTGTCCAGGAATCGAACCCAAGAGTCTTGGGTCCACCCTCAGGCGAACGCTCTAACCATTGAGCCAAACTGGCCAGGGCCAGTTATACTCAATTATTATTATATTTTTTGTGTCTTGAATTAAAAAGTTGTAAAATTTTGTGGAACGTGTAAGTGACAGAGCCTGGATTTGAACCAAGAAAACCTGCCCATTCACACTACTGCCTTTCTGCAAAGTATATAGCGAGCTGCCTTCTGGAAAGACAGTGCATTTTCTGGGTGATGTTCTGAGCTGTACTTACAGGAATTCCTGAAACCTCCCACAAGCCTCTCCAAGACTATTTCGTTCCTCTCCAAGACTATTTCGTTCGTCATCATTTACCTTTTAGCACCATCTAGTGGAAACAGCACTCATCTGGAGGCTGACTGGCCAAATTCACACCCCACAGCTGCCACTGTGCCTCCGTGGCTCTCAGCCTGTGTTCTCTGCTCCTCAGCCCCAGAGAGGGGTGCTATCATCACGTGGCCTCCAGGCCCTTCTCCACCCCCACTACAGTGCATCCCTTCACCAAACTCGTCCTGCCCAAAGTTGGTGACGAAGCCTGTCCAAGGGTCTTTTTTACTAAGAACTACCAGTTTCACATTGGCTGATGGCCAGAACCAGCTACATAATTTAAGGGCCCCGTGCAAAACGAAAATGCAGGTACCCTTGTTCAAAAATTATTAAGAATTTTAACTTAGGCCCAGCCAGTGTGGCTCAGTGGATTGAGCGTCCTCCCATGGACTGAGAGGTCCTGGTTCAATTCCTGATCAGGGCACATGCGCGGGTTGCGGGCTTGATCCCCAGTAGGGGGCGTGCAAGAGGCAGCCAATCAATGTGTCTCTCTCACATTGATGTTTCTATCTCTTTCTCCCTTCCTCTGTCTGTAAAAAAATCAATAAAAATAAAAAATAAAAAAAAAGAATTTTAACTTAGCTCCAGCAGCATTAAACCCACTGCAGGGCCGGCCTGAGCATGGGGCACTCGTGCAGCTGCCCAGGTTGCAGCTCCGTGAAGGGACGCTGCCCTAAGAACCTGGCCAGAGCTCCGCTCGCCGGACCCTCACAGGAACCCTGCCCAGTGAGTGGTGGTATCCCGCTTTTTAAATTTATTTTATTTATTTATTGTTTAGAGAGAGAGGAAGGGAAAGAGAGAAACATCTATGTGAGAGAGAAACATCAACTGGCTGCCTACTGCACGCCCCCTACTGGGGATTGAGCCCGCAACCCGGGCGTGTGCCCTGACTGGGAATCGAATTGGGACCTTTCAGTCCATGGGACGATGCTCAATCCACTGAGCCACACCAGCCAGGCTTTTCCATTGATTTTTTTTTTTTTTTTTATCCTCACCTGAGGACATTTTTCCATTTTTTGTTCAGATAGAGTGGGAGGTAGAGAGAGGGAGAGAGAGAGAGAGAGAGAAACATCGACGTGAAAGGGACACATTGAGTGGCTGCCTCCCGCACGACCATCCAGGGCCGGGGACAAATTGCAGCTGAGGTACATGCCCCTAGCGGGAACCGAACCCGGGTCTCTCTGGACCGCAGGCCGATGCTCTAACCGCTGAGCCAAACCGGCCAGGGCTTTTCCATTGTTTTTTAGATAGAGTGGGAGGGAGGAAGGGAGAGAGAGAGTGATCAATGTGAGAGAGACATCAATTATTTGCCTCCTGTACGACCCCAACCAGGACCAGGATCGAACCTGCAACCTAGGTATGTGCCCTTGACTGGGAATTGAACCTATGACCCTTTGGTCCTAGGGCCGAAGCTCTAACCACTGAGCCACACCTGGCCAGGGCTATATCCACTTTTTAAACAAGTAAATAACTTGCCTGAGGCCATGCAGCCTATTAACATCAATTGGCTGTGACGTACTGAATGCCCTGCCCAAGGCATGCTGCCACCTAGGAGGCTGGTAGCTATAATCAAGGTGCCAGCCAAATGCACACTCAAGGGCTTTAATGGACCCCTAGCCCATTGCTCCCTGAGGCTATCATGAACCCCAGTGGCACCCCACGCTATGATGGAACCCAGCACCCAGCCCACCCCGGCCCACTCTCTGGCCAGGCCAGCAGGCCCTGCCCCCACACTGTGTAGGGACCTTGTGCTCCACCCAGGCGCTGCCCCACCTCAGAGCCTCCAGCAGCCTCAGGGCCACTCTCAGGCCCTGGCTTACCGGGGTCTCTAGCACCCACCTCCACCCCCATCCTCATCTCATACACGAGGGAACCAGGGTTCAGGCTGAGCGTCCACTGAGGGTCAGGGAGAGGCTGGACACTAGGACCCAGCTCTGGCTTTGCCAAGCCCATTTCTGTCCAGGAGGTGGGGAGTGGGGGGCACAGCTGAGACCCAGAGGGCAGGCTGCCTGGCCTGGGGCCAGAGGAGTGGAGAGAGACCTTGTGGGCTTGGAAATGGGTGAAAACAGAGCCCTGGGGAGAAAACTGAAGATTGAAAGCTGGACCCTGGGGGAAAGAGCCCTCTCAGGAATAGCCTTTTTCTCGATACCATGGCTGCCCAAGAGTAAAAAAGCCCCTTGGTGGGCTGTGAGCTCTGTTTAGAGGGTAGTGACCAGTATTATAAGCAAACATTAATTCAGTCAACAAATAATCACCGAGCGCCCATCCCATGCTTGGCCCCTGTGGGAACACACATTCCTGAGTCCGTTTGTACTGTGTCCCGTGTAACAGAACACAGGCCCCGTAGGCCAGCCATTGCTGACCCCCCAGGCCTGCTACGGGCCTCCTTCATCGCACTCCTTTTTGTCTACAAGTTCCTTCTGTCACAACCTCTTCCCTTCCTTATTTTCCTTCGAAATCGGTTGTGTGTCTTTGGGCCAGACCCCTGAGGACGGTCCTCCTCCGCCAAGCTGCTCCCAGGGGCGTCTCCATCCATCTCCCACAGGACGAGTCCTCCTCACCTTCAATACGGTCCAGCAGAAAAGAGCACTGGATTGGGAGTCCCACGGGCCTGGGTTCAAATCTCGACCCTGCTGCTGGCTGTGTGACCCTGGGCAGACAACGCAACCCCTGAGCACCTTGGTTTCCCAGCTCATGTCCCACATCCCAGGCCTGGAGGGGCCTAGAATGCCATGTGTCCTGGCCAGGAGCCTGGGCTGCTGGGAGGTCCCCTCTCCAGTCCCCAAGTCAGAGCTGGCACGAGGTAGCTGAATGAGGAATACAAGCAGGGGTTTGGGGACACCTGGAGTGGAGATAATGGCAGAGGGTGGAGACAATTCACCAAGGCTGTGAGGCTGAGAGGTAGGCGTACAACTTCCATGTGACTGGTGGAAGAATCTTTCCAGGCCCAGAGCTGGTGGGAGGCAAGGGAAGCCCCCCACCTGTTGTTCCTAGAAGACCAGCCAGCTGTGGGCTGCTTCTGTGGGGGCCCAGCTTTCCATCCTGTCCCCTCTGCCCCCCTTCTCCCCATTTCTGCACCCACAGGAACCCCGCCCTTTTGCCCTCATGCTGGGCTCCCTCCCTACCCCACCTGCTGTCCCCAAGCCCTGGGGGGTCCCAGGTGTTCAGACCCTCCACCAGTAAAGCTGAAGAGGTACCTTGTTCAGTGGGCGGTGGAGGAAGGACAATGACAAGAGAATAAACTTCTAGCCAGAGAGCCGCCCACGAGCTGTGGCTTTGAATAGTTAACCTCCCGGTGTCCGGTTCCTCCTCTTGCAAATGGGGTTCATCACAGAACCAGCTTCGAGGGGGTGGTGAGGTTCAGTGAGGTGACACAGGGGAACGGTTCAGCAGGGAGCCAGGCACAGAGGCAGTTTCTATTATTAATAGTAGTATCGTTGTTATTATTATACATTATTCATGAAAGAGAAGCACTGATGAGAACCACAGCCGTGTGTGTGTGTGTGTGTGTGTGTGTGTGTGTGTGTGTGTGATGAGCGTTTGGAAAGGGAGGGACTGGAGTCCAGATTTTCTCTATCAGACAGATCTCAGATCCCCGGGGGAAATCTGCCCTCGCTCCCTCCCCCTGCTAGAGTCCCCAGCACAGACCCAGGAGACAGCAGGGGAGTCAGGGCTGCTCTTCCCAGAGCCAGGGTCCTGCACGCCTCCCCAGTGCCCAGCGGGGCTCAGGAATGGCGCCCTTGAGCCAACTGCATACCCTTTGCCCCAGCCTCTTCAATACTGCCCGGCCTCACCCGCTGCAGGACCGAGGGAGCTGGCAGGTGCCTGTGGGGATTTGAGCCCAGGTCTGGGGGGCCCCAGGTTGGATCTTCTTTCTTCTGTATCAGCTGGAGGCAACTGGGCTGTGGATGGGGCAGGGGAGGTGGGGGGCAGAGGTCTGGGTGAGGGTGGGGTGGGGGTGCTGTGGACAGTGAATGGAGGCTCAGGAAGGCCATATTATGGGCCTGGCCAGTCACCTTTCTGCCCCCCCCCCCCCCCCGCCTGGGTCTGCTCATCTCTGTCCCCAGAGGCCTGTCTATGGAAGGTGACCAGTAAGGACTGGAAAGGACTGAACAAAGACTCCTCCCAGGCCTGGGGCTCCTCTGTCTCTCTCTTTCGAAGGTCTGAATCCCTGGGCCCTCCAGGTTCTTCTTCTTTTGTTTTAATCCTCACGCGAGGGCACTTTTCTATTTATCTTCAGATAGAGTGGAAGGTGGGGGAGAGAGAGAGAAACATCGATGTGAGAGGGACATATCAATTGGTTGCCTCCCACACAACCCCCGACCAGGGCTTGGGACCGAACCGCAACCGAGGTACATGCCCTTGATCAGAATCGAACCCGAGACTCATTGGTCCACAGGCCGACACTATAACCACTGAGCCAAACCAGCCAAGGCTGTTTGGTTTTTAAAAAAAAATTTTTTTCTTTATTGATTTGAGAGAGAGAGGAAGGGAGAGGGAGAGAAATAGAAACATCAATGAGAGAGAACATCGACTGGCCGCCTCCCGCATGCCCCCCACTGGGGATCGGGCCCACAACCTGGGCATGTGCCCTGACGGGGAATCAAACTGGCGACCTCTTGGTGCACGGGTGGACGCTCACCACTGAGCCACACTGGCCAGGCTGTTTGGGTTTTGTTTTTTTTTAAGAAATTATTTCCTGTGAGAGATAAAAATCCCCAAATGCTGTGTTCTCCCAGGCCCTGTTCATTCTTCGAGGCAGGAGGAGGGGCGTCGGACGGCGGTGATCAGCAGCGCTGAGACAGGAGGCCTCGGGCCTAATGAGAACCCTCCCTGCACCACCTCACCTGCCTGGCCTCAGTTTCCTCCTCTGTAAGGTGGGAACCCGTGAGGCTGTTGTGGGATGAGAGGGATAGTGAGGGGACACTCACCCACCCGTGAAGCAGTATCTATGGAGGGGCCCAGCGGTGGGGTGCAAGGGAGTGAAACTGCACGCGGACCCCGCCCTCTCGGGGCTTATGGACCAGGTCTTCCCAGGGTGTCCCCACCCCCTGAGCAGAGGTGTGGACAGCAGCGGCTGCTGACGCCGCGCGCAGGCTGCCTGAGTGGCTCGGACCCTGTCATTGTTTAGGACAAATCTGCTATCACACTGATAAACTCGGCTGTCAGAAGGGATGTTATTTCTGGATGAAAGGAGCTTCTGCAGGACTGGGGCTCCTTCCTGCCCGCACCCACACGGGCCTGGTCCCTCTCACGATAACCTGGGGCCTCGAGCCTGCCCGGGAGGGGACGGCCGTGGCCATCGGTGCAGGATGTTGGCGGCCTGCTGCCCGGGGGCTCCACAATGCTCCGGGGGCAGATACCACCTCCCCTCTGACCCGGATTCCTGGAATTGTCTGATGGACTGGAGGCCTGTTCTCTGTCCCCCTGACAGGCTGCAGGAGATTAGGTTATTTTGGTCACACAGGCCATTTGGGTTTTTGGCCCGAATGTGTGTCTATTAAATTGTTGTGGCACTGACCTGAGTGGCCAGGCTGGTTAAGCCTCCGTAATCTGTTCTGAAATGCGCTGGTCCTGTTTTCAATTGTGACACTACCCTTGTCACCAGCAAAACTGGCCTCTCGGGTTCCACCCTGGGCTCTGCATGCCAAGTACCCCTGGCAGCCGTAACGCTGGGTCTTGATTAGAATCCTCCCTCATGGCCGTTTCAGGTCTGATTTGTTGTGCTTTGTTTAATTTTTAGTTTGTAGTATCCAGTCGAGTTTTAATTTGCAAAAAGTGCCCAAATCTTAAGCATTCAGTTCAATGCATGTTGACCTATCTACAGACCCTGTGACCACCATCCACATCACCCCAGAAAGCTCCCTCATGCCCCTGCCCAGCCAGGGCGCACCCCCACCTCGAGAGGTAGCTACCAGTCTCACCTCTATCACCAGAGATTAGTTGTGCTGTTCTTGAACCTCGTATAAATGTCTGGCTTCTTTCACTGAACATACGTCTATAAAAGTTATTGTTTATGACCAGAAACAGAATACACGTCCATTGCAAAATTGCACATGATTTACAAGAGAAAGAAAAGACCACTTAATATCCACACCTGTTAACCACTCTTGACCTTCTAGCGTGTTCCTTTTTCCGCTTACACCAACTCCGATTCTATAACCTTTTTCTGATTGAACATGTCACAGGCACACGCGTCTCCCTGTGTCCACACATGTGCGTCTTCCTCTGCGTAGCGTGACAGTGCTCATCCCCTGCTGACAGTGAGGTCGCTTCTCATATTTGATTTTTTGTTTATCCATCTCTCTGGGTCCCTAGACAGTGGGCTTCAGAGGAGCAGGAATCTTGACTGTCTGTCCGCTACTGTCTTCCCAGCACATAAGGGGTGTGTGAGTCAGTGGATAGATAAGTTGCAATGGACACCCATCTGTGCAAACCACTTTGATTACATTTGCAAGAAAATTCCTAAAACTGGGATTGTTGGCCCCAAAGAAATGCCCATTCTTAATTTTTTTCGTTAGAAATTGCCCAGCTATCTTCCAGAAAGACTCATTTACTCACGTGTTCATTCCACCAATTGATACTGAACACATACTCAGTGCCAGGCACTGTTCCAGGTGCTGGGGACACTGGGGAAAGAGGTCTGTGTCCTCACGGAGCCCCTGTGCACGCCCTTGTGTACTGGGAAGGCCCAAGGCCACTGCCAGGCCTGACTCCCGTACCATGAGCTTTTGCACCCTTCCTTTGGCTGAAAAGGGACAGCTCATCAACATTTTCAGTTACATTTCTGTAATTATCCTTCAAGGGGAATATTGTTTTACTCATTGTCTAGCCATTTGCATTTTATTACTTTCTTCAACACATTTTTTTGTTTATTCATTTTGAAAGAGAAAGAGATTTGTTTTTCCACTTCTTTATACATTCATTGGTTGATTCTTGCAGGTGCCCTGAACAGGGATCGAACCTGAAACCTTCATGTATCCGGATGAAACCTAACCACCTGAGCTACACAGCCAGGGCCAACATGGCTTTTTTTTTTCATCCTCACCTGAGGACACTTTTCCATTTATCTTCAGACAGAGTGGGAGGGGGAGAGAGAGAGAGAGAAACATCAATGTGAGAGAGACACATTAACCGGTTGCCTCCCGCACGGCCTCGACCAGGGCCAGGGACCAAGCCACAACCAAGGTACGTGCCCTTGACCAGAATCGAACCCGTGACTTTTTGGTCCGTGGGCCGACACTCTAACCGCTGAGCCAAACCACCCAGGGCTTGTCTTTTTTTTTTTTTTTTTTTTTTAAATGTCTACCCTATGTCAGGCATTGTTCTAGGCTCTGCAGGGTACAGCAGTGAAAAAGGGGGGAAAATAGACAAAGATCCCTGCCCTTGTGGAGCTTGTACGCCACATGGGGGAGCAGACGCTAAACAAAGTTAAGAAGTAAACTGTTGTGTGTATGAGAGGTAATAAACACAGGGGAGGGGAATAAAGAACCCAGGGGCAAAGGATTGCCGTGTTAAATGGGAGTGTCAGGGAAGGCCTCCCTGAGAAGGTGATATTTGAGCCAAGACTTAAGGAGATGAGAAGAAGAACTTGCAGATATCTGATGGAAGAGCAATCAGGCAGAGGAAACAGCAGGTACAAAGGCCCTGAGGCAGCCATGGACCTATATTTGAGGAATAGCAGGGAGGCCAGTGTGCCAGAATGGAATGAGCCATGAGGATAGTTATAGAAAATGAGGCCAGAAAGGTAAAAATGAGGCTAGACTAGGTACGACCTTCAGGACTTTGGCTTTTATTTATCTGTTATTTAAAAAAATATGTTTTTTTTTCTTTATTGATTTTACAGAGAGAGGAAGGGAGAGGGAGAGAGAGATGGAAACATCGATGAGAGAGAACATCGACTGGCCACCTCCTGTATGCCCCCCACTGGGGATCGGGCCCACAACCTGGGCATGTGCCGTGACCGGGAATCAACCCAGCAACCTCTTGGTGCATGGGTTGACGCTCAGCCACTGAGCCACACCAGCCGGGCTTATCTATTATTTTTAATTTGTATTTTGATTGATTTTAGAGAGAGAGGAAGGGAGAGAAACATTGATTTGTTGTTCCACTTATTTATTCATTCACCAGTTGTTTCTTGTATGTACCCTGACCAGGAATCGAACCTGCAACCTTGGCATATAGGGCCAACGCTCTCACCAGCTGAGCTACCCCGCCAGGGCAGGACTTTGGCCTTTACTCTGTGTAAGATAGAGAGCCCTGGGAGGATGTGAGCAATGGAGGAACTGATCAGGGTTTTATTTTAAATATCACTCTGGCCCGGCTGGTGTGGCTCAGTGGTTTGAGCATCGTCCCATGGACTGAGAGGTCCCGGTTTGATTCCCTGTTAGGGCACATGCCCGGGTTGTGGCTCAATCCCCAGCAGGGGGCGTGCGGAGGCAGCCGATCCATGTTTCTCTCTCACATCGATGTTTCTATCTCTCTCCCTTCCTCTCTCTAAAAAAAATCAATAAAAACAACAACAACAACAACAAATTAAGTATCACTCTGGCTGCTATGCTGAGTCCGGAGGGGCAGGACTAGAAGTCGAGAGCCAGTGAGGAGACTATTACGACAACGCAGGTGAGAACGATCCAGAGCGGTCAGAGTCCAGATATATTTCACAGGGGATGCCACAGGATTTGCTGGAGAATGAGGTACGGGGTGTATTGGTTTTTCATCACTGCATAACAAATTACAGCAAAGTCTAGTGACTTAAAACAACAGTAAACAGCCTGGCCGGTGGGGCTCAGTGGTTGAGCGTCAACCCATGCTCCAAGAGGTCGCAGGTTCGATTCCCGGTCAGGGCACATGCCCAGGTTGTGGGCCCGATCCCCAGTGGGGGGCATGCAGGAGGCGGCCAATCGATGTTCTCTCTCATCGATGTTTCTGTCTCTCTCCCTCTCTGAAAATCAATAAAGAAAACAAAAAAAAGCAAACAAAAAAAGAATTAATAAAACAACTCTCCCAGTTGAAGTGAGTCAGGAATTGAGGAACAGAGTAGCTGGGTGGTTCTGGCTCAGGGTCTCCATGAGGCTGGGTCACCTGAAGGCTTGGCTGGGGCTGGAGGACCCCCTTCCCCGACGCGCCTTCACGTGGTGCCGGCTGTTCCTCCCCGCGTGGGTCTCTCCGCTGGGCTGTTTGCGTGTCCTCAGGACTGGCAGTCAGCTGTCCCCAGAGTGAGTGATCCCAGAGGACAAGAACGGGGTCGGAACCATGCTTTCAGCATCTGGCTTTGGAAATGGCAGAGCATCCTTTGTGCCAGGATCTGTGCATGAGAAGCGAGCTCCCACACCTCAGGCCCTCTGGATCCAGCTGGTCGGCCCGCCCCTGACTGGCAGCACTTTCAGGCCGAGCTGGCCTGGTCGGGGTCTCAGAACCCGGTGCCCACACCACACCAGGGCTCAGTCCCTCAGCCCGGGCTCCACGAGGTCTGAGGGGGACCAACGCGCAGAGTGTCTTGTGCGTGCCCCCAGCCCAGAGCCCCGCGGCCGAGTGTGCGTGCCCCCGGCCCAGGGCCCCGCGGCCCAGTGTGCGTGCCCCCGGCCCAGTGTGCGTGCCCCCGGCCCAGAGCCCCGCGGCCCAGTGTGCGTGCCCCCGGCCCAGTGTGCGTGCCCCCGGCCCAGGGCCCCGCGGCCCAGTGTGCGTGCCCCCGGCCCAGGGCCCCGCGGCCCAGTGTGCGTGCCCCCGGCCCAGAGCCCCGCGGCCCAGTGTGAATGCGCACAGCCGTCCTCCAGTTCGAACCTCCCCTTCTCTGCTCCTCACAGAGGGGAAGCTGTGAGTCACCACTAAGCTATTTAAAATGTCCTTCAAGGGGGAGAAGGGTCTGGGTGTTGGAGAAAGGAGGGATGGACAGAGGGAGGAAATCACCCTTATGCATTTATTTGCTCAGCAGATACGGAGGGAGCACCTACTACATGAGTAGCAAACAAGCCAGTCTCCGTGCGGGGCGGGGGTCAGACAGCAGACAAGTAAGGAGGTCAGTAGGTGCTTCAGGGGCGAGGGGAGAGGGACGCAATGGCCCCCAACTCCTGAGTGACCTCGGACGGAAATGACGATCATACTGTCTGCCATCCTCACCACAACCACTTGAGTTGGGTGCTGCCCTCCCTGTTCCCCATCAGGGGAAAGAAACTGAGGCCCGATGCATTAGGCTGTGCTGAGAAGGGAAGCCCAGCCCTCACCCCTCAGCATCGACGCCTCTCCACCCCGCAGCTCAGCTGGCCTCTTCGAGCCTCAGTCTCCTTGCCTGTAAAATAGGAACGTAATAGGGCTCCCAGAGGCTTCCCAACAGCTCAGCCTGCAGTGGGCCCCGACAGCTGCAGTACGGGCCGATGAGCAGAGTGCAAAGGGAAGAAGGTGCTGCTGGCCCGAGCGAGGGGAGGGGGCAGCCTGGGCACTTCTGCCAGTTGCATGGAGGCTGGGATGCCCCATTCAGGAGCCCTGGGCACTCTCAGAGATTCCAGGAATCATCTGCTCTCCAATACCCCTCCACGTGGCTGCCCGATCCCAATTCCTGACGATCTAGTTCCTCTCCTGCTGAAAGCCCTTCCATGGCTCCCTCGTACCCACAGAACAATAGGGCCAAACCCACCTTTCTGATCCCACAGAAAGCCAGCCTTTTCTCCAAGGTGCCCTCAAATACCTCCTCCTCCAGGAAGCCTTTCCTGATATGTTTATGGCCTCTGTAGAAGCTGGTTCTTTGTTTTCCCTCTGCTGGAGGCCTGACACGATCTGTTTGAGACCCAGTATGTC
The DNA here is from genome assembly GCA_030848825.1 of Tadarida brasiliensis. Classification (NCBI taxonomy): domain Eukaryota; kingdom Metazoa; phylum Chordata; class Mammalia; order Chiroptera; family Molossidae; genus Tadarida; species Tadarida brasiliensis. The sequence continues at coordinate 5,032,396 of CM061263.1, read as the reverse complement.
CTCTTGTCCTGGTTTTGTCTCACTTGGAGCTAGGCATTTGCCCTTGTCTCTGGCTCAGCTCTGGTCTGGGCAAGACCAAACATGGTTTTCTTCCTCTTCTTAAAAAAAGCCTTGGTGTGCCCAGCCGGTGTGGCTCAGTGGTTGAGCGTTGACCCATGCACCAAGAGGTCGCTGGTTCAATTCCAGGTCAGGGCACATGCCCAGGTTGTGGGCCCAATCCCCAGGGAGGGGGGGGCATGTAGGAGGCAGCCAATCAATGTTCTCTCTCATCGATGTTTCTATCTCTCCCTCTCCCTTTCTCTCTCTCTAAAATCAATGAAGAAAAAAATAATAAAAATTTAAAAAGCCCTGGCTGATTTGGCTCAGCAGTTAGAGCATCAGCCCTCCGACCAATGAATTGTGGGTTTGATTCCGGTCAAGGGCACGTACCTTGGTTGCAGTTTGTTCCCGCCCTGGTTGGGGTCATGCGGGAGCCAACCAGGCGATGTGTCCCTCTCACATGGATGTTTCCCTCCCTCTCCCTCTCATCTTCTCTCTCCCTCCCTCTCTATCTGAACAAAAATGGAAAAGTATCCTCAGGTGAGGATTAAAAAAAGAAAGTTTTTCTGATTACTAAGTTAAAACACATCTATACAGAAAATTTGGAAAACACAGACAAACAAAAGGAGAAAAACTAACTCACTTATCACCCTTATGCTCAGAGATGACCACTATTCCTAGTTTGTATTTCCTTCCAAGCTTTTTAGACATGGATTTAAAATTTTAATTTAATTTTTCTTTTTCTTTATTGATGTTAGAGAGAGAAGGGAAGGGAGAGGGAGAGAAACACCGTTAAGAGAGAACATCAATTGGCCGCCTCCTGCATGCCCCCCACTGGGGATTTGGCCTACAACCCAGGCATCGAACCGGTGACCTCTTGTTGCATGGATCGACGCTCAACCACTGAGCCACACCGGCCGGGTTAGACATGGAATTTTAAAAAACATGTGGCATGGTATTGAGACAGGCCAGTAAGCCAGGACAAGCGGAATAGGGAAACTGAGACAATTAAACAGCAGTTTGCAGCCAGCCATCTAGTAAATCCCACCTTCCCTAAACCAGGGACACTTGAGTAAATGGTTTGCACTTCTCCCCAACCAGAGGGTAAGTAGTTTCAATCACCCTACTCAGGGAGACAGATAACAGAAATCTAACAGTGCCATTTGCCAGCCACACCTAAGGACAGATGATGTGAAGAGAATAAATCTCATTTTGGGATATCAGCATAAAGTGGATGGATATTCTATTGAAATCCTCCCCTTAAACCTCCCCTAAATGCCCAGTCTTAAAACCCCTCAAAAGGAAGATCCAGGATGGGCTCTCCCTCTCAGGAGCACCCCAGCACCTCCCCCACCCCCTTCTTGCCCCATCTCCTAAACTCTCAGGGACCCCACGAGGCTTGCAACCAGGGCAGCAATGGGCAGCAACCCTTCATTCCAGGCTAACCCCCTGAACTTGTCCCCAAGGCCCCCTTTCTCTGACTTCTCAGTGAGCCAAAGCAGTCCCCCTGACCCCCCAAGTCTCTCCTGTTGCTTCTTTTTATATATTTCTTCATAATAATTTTTTTTTTTGTTAGTCCTCACCTGAGGATATTTTCCCACTGATTTTTAGCTGGAGTGGAAGGGAGGGAGGGAGGGGGAGAGAGAGACATACATCGATTGGTTGCCTCCCACAGGTCCTGCAACCCAGGCACGTGCCCTTGACTAGGAATCGAACCCAAGACTCGGGGCCATGTTCTAACCGTTGAGCAACTCTCCCGTGGCCTCTTAGTGAGCGAAAGCAGCCCAGCCTGGGCTCTCCTGTTGTTTCTTCTACGCTAAGCCCTTCCTTGCTTCACTGTCCCCAGCTTTTTTTTTTTTTATCCTCACCTGAGGATATTTTTCCATTTATCTTCAGACAGAGTGGGTGGGAGGGAAGGAGGAAGAGAGAGAGAGAGAGAGAGAGAGACAGCAATGTGAGAGAGACACAACCGGGGCTGGGGATGAACTGCAACCAAGGTACGTGCCCTTGGCCGGAATTGAACCCACGACTCCTTGGTCCACGGGCTGACGCTCTCACTACTGAGCCAAACATGCCAGGGCTGTCCCCGGCTTTCATAAATGTCCTCTAAAATTCACCTGGACTTGTGCTGTGAAGTTTTTCCTGAATGAATTCAAGAACCCACGCACCACTGCCGGGCCCGAGGCAGACACTCTCAGGGACAGGTCCCCTTTCCCGTAACAGGACCGGACACACTGATTTGTAAAGTGTTATTTTATTTATTTATTTATTTATTTATTTATTTATTTATTTTTTATCCTCACCTGAGGACATTTTTCCATTTTTTGTTCAGATAGAGTGGGAGGGAGAGAGAGGAAGAGAGAGAGAGAGAGAGAAACATCGACGTGAAAGGGACACATCGAGTGGCTGCCTCCCGCACAACCCAACCAGGGCCGGGGACAAACTGCAACCGAGATACGTGCCCTTAGCGGGAACCGAACCCGGGTCTCTCTGGACCGCAGGCTGACGCTCTAACCGCTGAGCCAAACTGGCCAGGGCTAAAGTGTGTTATTTTATTTACTAGGTGACACCTCCCTAAGATACAGTCACTTTTGTGAAAATGTTAAACTCCTCACCACTTCCCAAGGGGATCCTTCACTAAAAGCCTCTGGATTTACTTCCCACCTACCGCGTGCCAGGCACCAGGCTGAGACTAGCCTCGCACCCCTCCAGCAGCCCTGGGAGGCGGGGCGTCCCCCGAGGATGGGACCGAGGCAAAGACAGCTCCCACCCAGGGCTGAGTGACTCCGCTCTCACCAGGCTGCAGGTTTCCTCCCCAGAAAAGGCTTATGCCCCAACCACAATTTTGCTTCACTTTAGGGGTTCACATACTTCCCTGAAGCCCAGCCACAGACCCCAGGTCAGATGGGCCAGAGAGACCTGGGTTCAAGCCCCCACCCTCCAATTGCTTGGCTGTGTGGCCTTGGACCTGTTAGGACCCCTTTCTGAGACCTACCCTGCAGGGGGCCAGCAGGGGCACGTGGTGTCATCCAGGTGACGCCAGGCTCTAGCTGGCCTCACCCTGGGAGGGTACCCCCACGAGCCGTCCACTGGGCAGTCAGAGGGGAGATGCTGCTATGGGCCTGGCAAGCTCAGCCCCAACTCTGGAGAGAACAGCAAAGCCCTTTGATGGGTCCTTCCTGGTATCACAAGGCCTCTCTCAAAGCTGGAGCATTTTCCAGAGAAGGTGTCCCAGAGGCTGAGGACAAAAGTCGGGGATGGCAAGTGGAAAAACAGGGCCATTGAAAGCCTGCGCTGGCGCCTGGTCCCCCGGTGGGCCCCAGATGCTGAGGCCAGCCCTTGGCACAAACATGTGGCCAGCTCTCCAGCTCTGCTGCTCCCCCTCCCCTCCCTGCCCTTGGGCAGGGACTGTTCACCCCAGAAAACCCGGTTCCTCACTTCTGAGTGCTGGCAGTGTGCCAGGCTGTTCAGCGCCCTGTCTCCACTGTCTCCCCACTTCGATATGGGCCCCCTACTAGAATGTGCCATCTCTAGGTCCCCATCATCTACCAACCTGCCTGGCATATTATAGGTGCCAATCAATATTTGTTATATGAGTGATAAAAATAATCATATCAAGGACAAAACTCAACCCTACATTGGTGTCATGGAGGCCGCTGGGGATGGAGGTCCCCAGGGAAGAAAGGGGCTGTCCCATGGGGTCAAGGCCTTCTCTCAGAGGGCAGGATCCACACAGCCCGATGGCCCTGGGACAGGCCAGCAGCTCCCAATGGAGAAAGGGAAACTAAGGCAGGACGTTGAGGGGCCAGTGTGGAGGAGTGGAGAGGGCAGGAGGTGTAAGGAGACCTGGGCTTGACTCTGCCACAGGCTGGGTGAGCTCTGGCAAGTGGCCTCCTTTCTCAGAGCCTCAGTTTCCTCATCTGTACAATGGGGCTACAAGTTCTCTCTTGCCTGTGCACAGAGCCCTGTGGGTGCTTCGGTGTCTGTCACACGGGATGGCCATCCCCATGCAGCAGGTGTGAGGATTACAGGAGATCCTAGAAAGTGTTTAGCCCTGAGACAGGGGGACTTGAACAGAGGGTGGTGGCTGCCATGTTACTGTTATTGCTGTCATCATTGGCCATCTACCCCAAGGCTTGTTTTGGCCTGATAAGAAACCAGGGTCTTCTACAAGCCCAATTCTTATTCAAAAGGTGTTTTCCTCCTCTGTCCATTTGATCAGCATGTTATCTTGTTATCTTGAGGCCTTGCAAGGCAAATATTCTCACCCACCCCTTCCTTGGGCCTTCCTAGGCCTCATCTGTCCCCAAGCTGTCCTCCCTCCATCAGTTTTGCTAATGTTTACTGAACACCTACTGTGTGCCTGGCACTGTGCCTTCAGCCTCCAGACGCTCCGGAGGCATTCTCCCACACTGGGGTCTTCTTGGCCCAGGAGCTCCTGCGTCATTGCCTCCTCCGTCTGTCTTTTCATCTGCAGAGTGAATTTGGAGACAGGCCCCTATTTTTAGGCTTCTCACTCCTGCCTGGAAGACACCCTGTGGCCACTAGGGAGGGTCAGCGCTGTCCTGGCTTTGTGAGGCTGGGAGATAATGGGATTTTGGGAGGGCCCTCAAAGAAAGGATTAGAAAATCTTACGAGGCCAGGAGAGCCCCCAGGGAGGGAGGGGCTTTGGAGCTTAAATTTTCAGAGTTTACTAAACATTTAGGATTATCTCCTCTGACTCTCCCTGTCCCAGTTCTCGATGGGAGTGGGTGGGGGCTGGAGGTGGGGGGGGATGTCGCTGTTGTCATCCCGTTTCTCAGATGAAGACACAGAGGGAAAAGTGGGTAACACTGTCACCACTCCAGAGGTGGGAAGGGGTGGGGGGACAGGGGTGCTGCTCCCTGTCCTCAGAAGCTCCAGGACCGAGGTAAACAAGCCTTGTTGTTGTTGTGTTCTTGGAACAATGGTTACTTTGTAATCCTAACCATCCTCCACCTCCAACACAGACCCTACCCACCCCTCCGGAGCCCACCCCTCTGGAGCCCACCCCTCCCTAACCTGCCCAGGGCCTCCCACCCACCTGGAAGCTTTCTGGTTTCTCCTCCCTCTCCAGGGCCTTTAGGGGTGGTCTCTGCCCCCCATTTCCCCTTGGGCCCAGGAACCCCAGAGTAGGGCTGATAGACCCCACTGTGGGAGGCAGGAAAATGGGGGTGCTGTGAGTGGTGCAGCAGGAAGGGTAGGGGGCAGCAGGGAGGGAGGGGAATGGGGCAGGGGAAGGCGGAAAGGGGGTTGTTTCATGGGTATAGAGTTTCTTTTACTAGATGGAAAGTTATGGAGATGGATGGTGGTGATGGTTGCACATTTTGGATGTATTTATTAATGCCACTGAACATCCAGATGGGCCCTGGCTGGTTCTGCTCAGTGCTTAGAGCATCGGCCTGCAGACCGGAGGCTCAGGTTCGATTCCCAGTCAAGGGCATGTACCTCAGTTGCAGGTTCAATCTCCGATGTTTCTCTCTGTCTCCCTCCTTCCCTCCCACAATGGAAAAATATCCTTGGGTGAGGATGAAAAAAATGGTTAAGATGGCAAATTTCATGTGTATTTTACCACAATAAAAAAATTGGAAACTGCCCTGGCCGGTTTGGCTCAGCAGTTAGAGCGTCGGCCTGCGGTCCAGAGAGACCCGGGTTCGGTTCCCGCTAGGGGCACGTGCCTCGGTTGCGGTTTGTCCCCGGCCCCGGTTGGGGTTGTGTGTGTGGCGGCCACTCGATGTGTCCCTTTCACATCGATGTTTCTCTCTCTCTCTCTCTTCCTCTCTCTCCCTCCCACTCTATCTGAACAAGTAATGGAGGAGTGTCCTCGGGTAAGGATAAAAAAAAAAAAAAATTGGCTCTCTCTCTCTCTCTCTCTCTAGAGCACATCCTCCCCCCCCCCCACACACACACCTTTTCCTTAGGCACATATCCTTGCTTTCTTTCTCCTAAGCAAAAAAAAAAAAATAAAAAAAAATAAAAAAAAATAAAAAATAAAAAAAAAAATTGGAAACTGAAATAAAACCTAACCCCCAGAGCTTCCAGCCCAAAGAGTACAACTATTGGAGGTCTGAGTTCATGCTGTTTTTTTATTTTATTATTTTAATTTTTTTTTATCCTCACCCGAGGACATTTTTTCATTTTTTGTTCAGATAAGAGTGGGAGGGAGAGAGAGGAAGAGAGAGAGAGAGAAACATCCATGTGAAAGTGACACATCGAGTGGCTGCCACCCACACGACCAACCAGGGCTGGGGACAAACTGCATGGCTGCCACCCACACGACCAACCAGGGCCGGGGACAAACTGTCTGCAACCAAAGTACATGCCCTTAGCGGGAACTGAACTGGGGTCTCTCTGGACCACAGGCCAACGCTCTAACCGCTGAGCCAAACCGGCCAGGGCATTCTTTCTTTACTTTTTAGAGAGGAAGGGAGAGGGAAAGAGAGATACAAACATCGATGACATCAATGGGCTGCCTCCTGCATGCCCCCCACGGGGGATCTGGCCCACAACCTGGGCACGTGCCCTGACCAGGAATCAAACCAGCGACCTCTTGGTGCATGGGTTGATGCTCAACCACTGAGCCACACCAGCAGGGTTTATGCTGTTTTTATTTAGCAAATCATTTCGTCCTCTCTGAGCCTCAGTTTCCTCATTGGTAAAATGGGCATGAAAAATACACCCAGCCCTTAGGACTGCTTTTTGGACCAAGGGAGGAATCCATGTAAGGATGCTGGATTATATACCCCAGTTCAGCCAGTGGGTTCATCCACAGGTATCCCCTGGAGGCTACCGCGTGCACACTCGCCCTGGGAAAACAGCGCGCGCGACAAAACAAGCTTGCAGAATGCAGAGAGGTATAAACAAGGAGACAACAGTGTAGCAGTTCTGTGGCTACTCGTACCCGGTCCTGGATTAGCGTGCTGGGGCGAGAGAGGCGGCCCCGGGGGCGGGGCGGGGCGGGGCGGGGCGGGGCGGGGCGGGGCCGGCGGTTTATACGGTCGCCCGCTGGCCGGCAGCTGCACACAATACGCCTCCTCGCTGGAGCGCTGCGGGGATCCGCCACCACAGGCACCGCCGCCACCGACGCGAGGTGAGTCCGAGCCCTGCCTCCCCTGCCGGGACCCTAATCCCGCTGTCTGCCCCTTCGCCCAGCCCGAGACCCCCAGGGTGCCGCCCTAGGTGGCGAGCGGCTGGAAAGTTGGAGACCTGTGATCTGGCTTTTCTGCCCCAAGCAGCTGTCGGGTGTGTCACTTGCGCGACGTTTCCAGACCCCGGCCCCGAAACGCCCCCTCTCTGGCGTGGACTCCGGGTCCCCGGCGGGCGATGGTGCCAGCCGCAGCCCCGTGGGCCTCAGTCTCCGCATCTGAGCGATGGGGCGGCCCCTGTGCGCCCCGCCGGGAGGACCTGATGCCCCGTCGCCCCGCTCCGCCCTCCGGCGCGGCCTCCCGGGGCCGGGCACCCATGTCCTCCGGGGCCTTGCGCACCGGGCCAGAGCGCGGGACCGCCAGCCCGGGTGTCCACTAAAAAAGGGAAGATGGCGTCGGGCACTGTCCCCGCGGGACCGGAGGTGCCGCGAGTCGCCGCGCACCTGCCAAGAGCAGGAGACAGGCTTGATTACGGGACGCGGGGGAAGTCCGGAGCAGGAACTTGGCGAGCGGGGCGCGGCCGCCACCCCACCTGCCCGCGACCTGCACAGGTGCGCCCGCGGGGGGCGGCGTAGGAGCCCGCTGGGCGCCCAGGCCTGTTCTTGCGAGCCGGGAGCCCGCCGCCGGGCCGCGTCCATCCGGTGACCGGCAGGGGTCCTGCCGCCTGCCCCGCGCGCCCACAGCTCCGCGCTGAGGGTTCTCGCTGCTCGCTCAGGCCTCCTGGTTGCGAATCGTTTTGTAAACCGTTAATTGTTACTGTAATTTTCGCTAGCACAAGCCGTCCCGGGGCTGGACGTTGTTGTTGTTTTGTTGTTGTTGCTGCAGCCGTAACATTTTGTCCGAGCACCTGCTGCGTCTGCGTTTGGGGTTCTCACTACTCTCTCGGGCCTCGGAATCGTTTTGTAAACCATTAATTGTTACTGTAATTTTCTTCGCTGGCACAAGCCATCCCGGGGCTGGACGTTGTTGTTGTTGCTGCAGTGGTAGCATGTTGCCCGAGCACCTGCTGCGTCTGGGCGGTGGAAAGCATTTTCTCGGTCAACTTAGCTTCAGATCCTTAGGAAGAGGGGTTCTCAGCCTCATCCTTCCCCCATCAGGAAGGGACAGACTATCCAGCTCTGCTGTTGGGCCTCAGGATCGGGTCTCATTTTATAGATGGAGAAACTGTGACGTTCCAGGAGGCAGCTTAAATGCCGTCTAGTAAAAAGCCCAGAGTCCGTGTTCTGGAAGCCAAGCAAAAAGCCTCTGCACGGTCACTTTCCATCTGTGTTATCTTAGATGGGCTATGTCACCTGCGAGCCTCAGTTTGCTCATTCTGTAAAATGGGTCCATGAGATTTCCGACCAGTGTTAGCTGTTAGTGGCTTCCCTGGAGTTAATACATGAACCTCATTCTACTTATTTTGGGCACGCCTTAGGAATAAGTTCTTAGGAATGGCACATTTTTGTATTATTGGTACCGTTTTGCACTAGTTGCCTAAGTGGTCTGAGGCAGGATCTGGTGCTGGCCCCCGGCTGCTCACTGAGTGCTATTCTTCCCCACTGCCTCATCTCTCCTCCACGATTCCCCTCCCTTCTCGCACCAGGATTTGGGAATTTCCCACCATCTTCTGAACCTCAAGGTCACAGGGTTGTCACGGATTGATTTAGCTGTGGCTTCTCCAGTCTTACCCACCAATGTTGGGCTGTGCCAACTTATTTTTGCTAGTTTTTGTTTTAGTATGTCTAAAGTAGGGAGACTGTCTTCTGAGCTGTGGGCTTTCAACCAGTGCCTCAGAATGCCCTCCTGGGCAGGGAACGTTTGGTTTTTTTTGGTACGTGCCCCTAGCGGAAACCGAACCTGGGACTCTCTGGTCCGCAGGCCGGCGCTCCAACCGCTGAGCCAAACCGGCCAGGGCCAGGGGAATGTTTTTAATAAACCTTCTCAATTGGCCACCAGTTGATCTTGTTTTTGGTGGGAACTATCTTAACAGGTATATTTCTCCAAGCACCAAGGATCCTGTGAGGCCTTCCATGGGATGGTGTAAGGCTTAAAACAAGTGGAGTGATGCGCTCAGCGCGCTCCCTATCCTTCTTTGCCATCTCAGCTCAATTGCCGCTTCCTCTGAGAAATCCTGTCTCATCTTTACACCCTCCCTCTGCCTCCGCAGACTGTCTCACCTAAAGGTGCTGCCCTTCTCCTCCCAGCTCTTCTGTCCTAGGACCTTATTTTACTGCCTTCAGGACACTAAAGACTGTGAAATGGCCCATTTGGGCTCACTCGGTGTGACTTAGGCCAGCCTGCGTTTCCATGAGAACAGATGCACTAAATGTCACAGTCTGGGCACTGGGGAGAAGCTGGACAGAGGCTTGTATGCATGTGAGCTATTGTCAGTTTTAGATGGTTAGTAGGTAAAAAAGCTGAGCTTGCAAAGAAACCAGAGAGCGCTGTTAGCCCATTTCCCCACTTCTGGTCGTCTCTCTACTACACTGAAGGGGTTTAGGGAAGGGATCCATTCAGTTGTGTCTTGAAGCTGACCCTGGAGGCACTTCCCCCTCCTGGAAAGCATCCTGTTTGTAGTGATCCTATTAAGTGTGTAGACAATTAATGGCGTCTTGCTTCCCCTGCCTCGGACAGAGTGGACCCCACGAGAGTCGGGCTGTTTTTCTCTCTGCTCAGAACAATTCCAAGAGGTTTCAAGGAAGTCCCCGGCACGCTCGGGTTTTGTTGTTGGCGGCCACCAGGAAGCCTGCAGCGGTCCGGAGTGGACGAGTGCAGCCGCCCCCTCGTCCCTTTGTCCTGCCGAGGGTTGGCTGGGGCCGGGCCCTGCCCAGGGAGAAAGGCGGAATGTAAGCAGATAAGGCCACTGCTGGCCTGTCTTCCTTGTTGGCCCTGAGGCAAGAGTAAGGCCAGGTCTGGTGACCAGGGCACTGGGCGGGCTCAGGGAGAGCAGCTGATTTTCCTAGTGTCAATATAGGATGTGACAACACAAAACACCCGCTGGGCTCTCGGGCACTGCTGGTAAACCTGTTTTTCTGGAGGCGGAGAAGACACCAGGTCACCCAGACTCCAAGGAGCTGAGCGAAGGAAAGCCCACCCACCTGGCTCTGGGGAGGCTCACTGTGATTTGGAGATTTAAGATCGAGAGCTCTTGATTTTTTTCCCCCAAGAGATGACCTGTGTGTGTCTGGCTTGGAGCTCAGAAGAGGCTCTGTCGTGGCAGGGCAAAGAGATGTGTGGACTCCTCACGGACAGACACCCCGGTCTGACCCTGGGTGCTCAGCACGCGTGGAGCCCAGGCTCACTGAAGTTAGCTCCCCGTCAGTGAGCACTTGCTGTGTACCCTGCGTGCAGCGGCTGCCTCCTTCTCACAGCTACCTCCCCACTAGGTTCTCACGCCCACCCTTTTACACAGGGTGAGGGTGTGCCCCGTCTAGGGTCCCCCAGCCAGGCTTGCCTGGCACCGTGAGCCCAGCTCCCTCATTCTGTTTTACAACGTACTGTCCGACTCCTGGAGCTGTCTGTGTTCACTGGGTCCCTGCACCAAGCCCGGGCAGACAGACAGGTAAACATTTAATGAGACCATAATGGGCTAAGTGCCCAATCCAGGTTTGTTTACCCAAGGCGCTGGGACAACGCTGATGAGGAGCAATTGATTCTGTCCTGGGGAGGTGGGCGGAGCTGGATTCTGGGGTGGGCCTGGAGGAGGGGGCAGTCCCCCCTCCCCGTGCAGGTCTGCGGAGGCAGAGGGAGGGTGTAAAGATGGGGTTGAGGCTGCAAAAAGGCTGAGGCGAGGCGGGGGTGGAGGGCCTTGTCCCAGGGAGGGAATGGGAGCCACCAAGGCTGCTGACTGGAAGGGGGTGGTGGTGTCAGAATCTGGTGAGTGATTGAGACCCCTCAGAAGGCACTTCAGGGAGACCCCAGACTGGGAGGAAGGAGACCCTGAGGGCTGTGTCTGCCTCTCTGAGCCCCTCAGGGTCTGGGCCCAGCAGGGTAGTCCCTTGGTTGCTGTACATCCATGCTCTTTGAACTTAAACTGCAGACCAGATGGTATCTTGGCACCCTGACTTTCAGATGGTGATGGCAAAGCACAGGGGTCCGCTTGCTGGTGTCCCCGAGGTCTTGGTTGACTAGGATCCCCCTGTGACTTGCAGAACGTGGTCCCCAGGTTTTTCTTGCCTTGTCCCCCCCACCTGTTTTCTGTTGAACTCATTGAACTGTTTGTTATAACAACACCACAGACTGGGGGGCTCATAAGCAACAGGATTTATTTCCCGAAATTCTGGGGTGTGCAGACCTCGGCATCCTCGGGAGGATGGGGAGGGCGCGCTCTTGGGCCGCTTTCCGAAAAGCGCTGTTCCTGTTTGGGGAGCCGCCAGAGGCCCCCTCCTAACGCCGGCCCCACGGCCCTTAGGTTTTCAACATGTGAATTTGGGGGGACACAAACATTCAGATCAAGCTGACTGGTTTAAAATTACCTTCAGAACCAGTCATCAAGAGAACTGTTAATGTTACACTGTTAATGTTTGGAGTATTTTGTAGCTATCTGAGAAGGAAAAGACATGAAAGAATCTCCCCAAGGCTTGTTTCACACAGGAGGAGTTGGGTGTCCGGAGCTGGGTTAGGGTGGCCGAGCTGGAGGAGAACCCAGGCGGCCCCCCACCGAGGGCCCCTTGGCACTGCCACTGTCACCCACGCGGGGCCCCGACAGGCTCTTCACTGCTTGTCTGAGTCCGCACTGCGGCGAGTCGGCCTTTGGTGAGGGGGGCACAGTGGAACCACTGGGCCATTTTTCTCCCATATACCCGACAGACTGAACGAAACAGCTTTGTCCCTGGGCCGTGTACAGGCGGCACACACACAGGTACACCTGTGTCTTTTCACGTTCCTGAGGGGTGGCTACCAAGAAACACTCAGGGAGAATGGGAAATGTGAGCGCATTCCCTTCTGTCCTGCCTCTGTAATGCCCTGAGGGTTTCAGGGGTTGACATCTGTACTCCTCTCCCCAGCCCGAGGCTTGGGTCCTCCCCTGTGAACTAGAGGAAGTGGCCATCAGGGAGGTGGTCACGTGCCCAGGGTCATGGAAGACAAGGTCCACAAACGAACTGCTGGGGTTTGGGTGAGGGACGATGTGTTTAATTAGAGAAATAATTTATATACTCATTAGAGATAACACTGACGTCTTCATCCATCCCTGACCAACTACCCCGTGAATTCCATGGACCCCTCCAGAGGTAGACGAGACACGTTTCCTTTTGGATCTCCCATTCATCTTCCTTGGGTACACAGAATGTACCCAACCACTGATATGTACACATTTGCATGAATGGAGTCACAGCTGGTTCCTCATCTTGCTCAAGTCACTCAGCAGCTAACCACAGCTTCTTTCCATCTCCCTGCGCAGGGCTGCCTCCCTCCCTTGCGCACTGCCCACCTGCCCACCGAGTGTGCATTTGAGGGCCGGAAGGGGGTTCCGGTTTTGCCTCAAGCTAACATTTCTGAGCTCACTTAGCCAGGTCCCCAGTGCGACCCTAGCTAGGACTTGGCATTGCATCTGGCGTGAGCATTTCCTGCCAGACTTTGATGCGAACTGGGGAACTGTGGTTGTAGAGAAAGCGCCCTGGAGGCGGAGGCCAGCCTTAACGTGGCTCTGGGGATGTGCGACTAGCCCTTCGCTGCTGCACCTCTCTGTGAGGAGGGGTGACGTTCCTCCCTCCTGCAGGGTCGAAGCTGTACCTGTGCCCGTGCGCACTGTGCCCTGTGCCAGCCCTGCTCGCGTGCGCAGAGGCAGGATGCTGCCAGGTGGAGCGACCGGTGTTTTTCCGAGGGTATTGACCCATATTGCTGGGTCAGTGTATTTCTGGTCCCGGATGTGAGTACTGTGATTGTGTTGTGAAGACACTCTGAATTTCCATTCTCAACCCTCTCAGGTCCCCATCTGTGAGATGGGGCCAACAGTCCCCCTTCTGAGGGAGGTTGGACTCTGCAGATGCAAATAAAAAGGATGTGGGGAGTGGGGATCACCAAGAGCGTGAAGTCACCGGCCCAGAAAGGGCAGCCCTTGCATGAGGCCACAGCAGGCAGTGCCCGGGTTCAAGGTGGGCCCTGCCAGCACCCGCGCTGCTGTTCAAGGCCGCAGGTGGGGTCTCAGGACCAGTGGTCCCGGCCTCAGGAGTCCGTCCCAAGCCACGATGTTCCAAATTAGTAAACAACACCCACCCAGCCCCAAGGTGAATTTCCAAAACTTCCTTTTGCTTGAAATACCTTTCTCACTCCTTACTTTTCTCTCCCTCTCTTCCCCCCATTATTTCTCCATCACTTGAGGGAAGTGGACCCTGCCCACCTAAACCAGCTGCCTGGGCGTCTTCGGGGTCCTGATGGCGGAGCCTGGAGGCTGGACTTCCCCTCCAGGTGGGGAGGGAGTGGGAAGAGGTGGGTGGAGGGTGGGGGCTGGGAGGGTTGGGCACTTGATAACTGAAATAGACCTTTTAGACAAACAGCCCTACCTCCCCCAGATACCCAGGTTTCTGATTCCGTCCCTGGTCAGGGCACGTACAGGAATCGACCAATGAAGGCACAGATACATGGAACAACAAATTGATGCCTCTCTCTTTCTTCCCACCTTCCTCTCTCTCAAATCAATAAAATAAAATTAAAATAAACAGAAGACAAACAGCTCCATTTCAGACCAATTCAAGCTATCGACTTGAAACAGTCCTTTTTGCTTTAGTTTTGAATCAGGATGCCCTCATGTGCCTGGAGGTAAAAGTTCAGAGCGCAGAAAAGCATGTGTAGTAAAAATCAGGTCTCCCTCTGGACTGATCTGTGCAGAGAGATGTGCCTGTTCGAGTCTGCATCTGCATTTTCCCACGCAGCACAGTCTGCACAGTTACAAACTAACTGTTCGCCCCCTGCCTGGCCCTGTGGCCCTGCGCAAGGCACCCGCAGACCACTGTGTATCTTTTTCAGGGTTGCCGGGTAGGGGTGTGTGCAGGGGTTTGTGTCGGATGCATGTCTAGAAGGCAGAGATTATGTGCCTACGTGACTTTGGGAGATACTGATTGAGGGGACCCGGCTGCGCCCTGCTCCTCGTCTCTGCTCCCTCCGGGTCTGTGGATTCCTTACCCAGCTTCGGAGCCCCTGCCAGGCAGCGCTGAAGGGCCACGGTTACATCTTTCCTTTTCTCTTTATTTTTAAAAATCCTCACCCCAGGATGTTTTTCCATTTATCTTCAGATAGAGTGGGGGAGAGAGAGAGAGAGAAACATTGATGTGAGAGAGACACATCAACTGGCTGCCTCCCGCATGACCCCGACCAGGACCAGGGCCAGGACCGAACTGCATCCGAGCCCCAATCGAATCCTCGACTCTTTGGTCCGAGGGCCAACGCTCCAGCCACTGAGCCAGACCGGCCAGGCGCACAGCTGTGTCTCCATCCTCTCAGTCCCGGAGTTTGTGCTGGTTCCACACAGGAGAGCCCTGTCTGAGCTCTGCTCAGAGGTTTAGGTCCTGGTCGCACCGCGTGGCAGAGCTGGGACCGGAACCCAGGCCTGTCCTGCTGAGGTCCAGGCCTTTCTGCTGAGCGTGTGCCGATGTTTTGAGCACTGGATGCTGTCAAATGGCATCATCCCACTTGTGGGTGAGGGCAGGCCTGGCGACTGGGACAGGTGTGGGCAGAAAGCCCTCCTGGAAAAGACTGGGTAGGGACCAGGGTTTCCCAGCTAGGTCCACCCAGCAGCCACTGGCCAGGCACCCAGGACTTCAGTGACCAGGTGGCGTTGATGGGGCCCCAAAGGTATCATCACCTGTTCCTGCTTTGCTGACATGTGGCAAGGCTGGGCTTGAGGAGACTGAGGGTCCACACTCCAAAGAGGGGCCAGCTGTTTGTGTCCCAGTGTGTGTGTGTGTGTGTGTGTGTGTGTGTGTGTGTGTGGCGGGGGTCACAGGCTAGGAACCAGCAGCCTGTTGGAAGGAGCATCTTCCTCCCTCCGCTGACCCCTTCCCTATGACCCATCTGGTCCCCTCCACCCTCTGTACCTTGGTTTGCCCATTTTCGAAATAGAAATTGTCTGAGTCCTGTCTGGGTCTGCAGGTCCCCACCAGGAGGTCGACACCCCTCCCCCGCCCGCTCCTGCAGGCTTGGCCTTGCTGTCTTTGGCAAAACAAGGTCTCTACTCACTCAGCTTGGATGCATCCCTGGGAGGGATGGCATTTCCCCATTCCCCCGTTTGGAAACTGAGGCCAGGCCAGGGGCTGGTGGCCTAGGGGCGGAGCTGTTTACATCCTGGCGTTCTCAGGGTCATGGGGGCGGCTGTCTTCTGCACAGGGGTTAGAGTTGCACCCTGACATCTGTGGGCAGAATAGAGTTCCTGGCTGGTTTTTCCACTGAGAACGTAGGAGGGTTAAGGTGTGGGCTGCCTGGGTGGGTGGGGATGCGCATGGCTAGTGCGCCTTCCTTTCACCAAAGAAGGGTTTAAACCACTCATTTGCAAATCTGTTGTAAAAAACATGCTTAAAACCAGGCCGGGCTCCTGGATCTGCAGCCGCCACGGCCTCAGCACTGGCTTCTGCTGGTCATCTGACGGACGCTGCTCCGTTCTGTGCTGTGCGCCGTGGACCGCTGTTACCTGCTGACTCGGAGTCTGGCGCTTGAATACGGATTCCGTCCGTTTGTCCTCGCAACAGCCCAGGGAGGTCGTTGTAACTAGCATCAGTGAGGACCGAGGACAGCGACGAGCTGGACACCCAGCAGCCTGGCTCCGACCCACGTCCGTGCTCTAAACCACAGGTGCAGAAGCCCGTGTGGTTGGCTGGAGGTAGAAGGGAGCAGAGACAGGCTTCCGGAGCCCTCGGGGGCCCCCAACCTGATCTGGGATCGGGGACGGGGATGCTGGAGCCGAGTTCTTTAGGGACAAAGAGCAGTGAACCTGTGAGCCAAGCAAAGGAGACAGGACGACAGCCACAGGCATTGCCCACGCGAAGCCTTGGAGGCTGGACAGGTCGGGCACAGTTACAGCAGTCTCAGTATGACAGGGACAGGGTCCAAGATGAGGGTGGCAGGGCTGAGGCTGGTGAGGTGGCCTGGGGGAGAAGAGGGCGTCACAGCAGTGCGGCATGACTCCCGTGGGGACTCGGAGCCGAGTGGAGTGGTGACAGGGTCAGATCTGCGGCTGCTATCTAAGGATAAGATTGGAGAGAGCCCAGCTGGAGCGGTGCTAGGCAGGAGATGACTGGTTCTCCCTCCGCCCGGGTGCTGGGGCCGCTGCGAGGGACCAGGGCTGGGAGGCTGCTGCAGGGTCCCTGCCCCCAGTTCCTAGCCACCCTCTGAGTTCTCCCGCTCAGATCGGGAGCCCCAAGGCCTGGCTGGTGAGCATTTAATGAGAATCCATACGCAGGGCTTAAGGTAGGCCTCGACAATAGTAGATGCTCAGACGTCTGCCAGGATTAGAAGAGTTCATGCTGGTTCTTGCCTGGAAAAGGAACTGCATTGTTTGGGATCATTATTCCCATTTGACAGATAAGGAACCGGCGCCTCGACGAAGACTGCACTGCAGGTGACGGCCGGGGAAGGATGTCCACCCAGATCCCCCTGCCCTTCTAGGGTGTCTTCAGTGCCAGTATGGAGACGGAGGAACGCTCGTGGCCGTCCCAGGCCAGCAGGGTCTGGGGACCCACAAAAAAGGTGTAGACTCGGGCTTTGCCCCCAAACAGTTCAGTCCACTGGGGGAGGCACCACCTTACTGCTCACGAACCCTGGAGCTGGTCAGACAGACTCAGGCCGCAACCCCAGCCTGGTCAAGCTGCCAGCGGTCACTGTCCCTGGCCAGGCACCTGCCCCTGTAGGACTGGTGGGGTGGTGTCTCCCCATTTGGTGCCAGAGGGTTCTGGGATTGTCTGTGGGGGATGATGGGACAGTGGGTCAAGGTGAGGCTGCGAGGCCACAGGCCCAGGGACGTCCCCTTGAGGCCCTTGCCTGTGGGGGCAGCAGGGGTTTCCACCGGGCACACAGCAGCCTCCGGGAAGAGAGCAGCCCCGTGGCGGGGCGGGGTGCAGGGAGGGGGATAGGCAGGCAGATGCAAATGAAGACCTGGAGCTTTCCCAGGGAGATGGTCGTTTCCATAGCCGCCAGCGCCCTGGGGCCTGGGGCAGCCAGAGCTCCTGGGCACAGTTCCGTGACAATCACCCTGATGCCAGCTCAGCGCCCGCCTTCACGCGTGCTCACAGCCTCCGCAGTGTGAAAACTCTCACCCAGGAAAGTCTGCTCCATTTATCTGGGTCCTTTATGTCTTTAATGGAGTGTTACGTTTTTCTCCAAAGATGTTAAGCGTGTTTTAAGAGATTCATTCCTGATCCCAAAGCTGTAAAGATGCGTTTCTTTTCTGCTGATGTTCCCTTGCAGGGATGCAGTTGATTTATGTTGATCTGGGATCTGGCCACCTTGGGACTCCTGGTAGTTCCAGTGGATGGTCTGTACGTGAATGCTTGTATCTGCCAGAAGCTTCCCTTCCTGTCTTTTACGATGATCACGTTTTCTTCTGCTGGTTTGAATGGTGTACCTACCTTTCGATTCTCTTAGAGGCTTCCTCTGACTGCTAAGTTTTATTGACACTTTTTCTCTGTTCAAGTCTAACTGAAGTCATCTTTCCTCTTGTACTAGTGCCCCCCCCCCACCTTTTCCCTTCTCCGTTCAAACTAGCAAAGTTGGGGAGATGAGCGCCTGGAGGTCAGCGCCCCTGGCTGCCTGGGACCAGGGTTGGCCACTTTGCTCAGCCCCCCCACCCCCTTCAAAGGCTAATAAGTCAACTCTGGCTACAGAAATGGCTTCAGTCTGGCCGGTGTGGCTCAGTGGTTGAGCATCGACCCATGCACCAAGAGGTCGCCGGTTTGGTTCCCGGTCAGGGCACATGCCCAGGTTGTGGGCCCAATCCCCAGTGGGGGGCATGCAGGAGGCAGCCAGTTGACGTTCTCTCTTATTGATGTTTCCACCTCCTGCATGCCCCCCACTAGGGATCAGGCCCACAACCTGGGCATGTGCCCTGACTGGGAATCGAACTGGCGACCTCTTGGTGCATGGGTCGACGCTCAACCACTGAGCCACACCGGCCGGACTGGGCCTAGGTGCTTTTAACGTTTTGCCGCAGGTCCCCTCAGCGGGCGGCAGTGCCCCTCCCCCCTTGGGTGCGGGTGCTAGGTCTGACCTGCCAGCTCCTTTCAGGGGGAAGGTGCTGTCCTGACAGGTGCAGGTGGCATATGTCAGGCCGCCGGCTCTTTGTGGCCATTGTGGCTGTGTTTACATGTCTGATTTCTCCAGCCCCAGCTCCCGGATCCTGCCTCGTCGCCTTTCCCGTTGGAACAGATGTAAAACTCTGCCGTTTCCCTCTTAGGAAAATCAAACAGCCATCTCTCTTTGAGACACATTCTGGGCATTTATTCTCTCTAGAACAATGCTGTCCTTATGCGGTCCCCTCCTCAAAGGCCAGCGTTCCCCGACCCCTCATACCTGTCTGCGCCAGTGATGATGTCACGACTTGTCCATCTCTTGGCTTGCGTTTTGGGTGCATTGTTGAGACTAATCTGTCTAGACTCGCCCGAGACACCTGGAGGGTCCGCAGCTTCCGTCTGTCCCCACGAGCCCCGGCGCTGCCTTCGCCCCCTGCGCTGTCACCCTGTAACGCTGAAGCCAGTGGTGAGCACACTCTTGTCAACCTCAGTGTCCCCGCGGGGTGCCTGCGTATATCCTGCTGCCGTCCACCCGCTCCAGGAGCGGACAGATTTGGGGTTCTGTTCCTTTGTCCAGTGCAGGCAAATGTGCAGAGTTAGACATTTAAAGAAACCCAGGACATGACTGTAAGAAAAGAATGAGTAAACACAGAGGTCATAATGGTTAGCGCCTAGTTCCTCAGCGTCCCAGGCTTGCTCAGGGTACTTGCAGGACATGCCTCCCGTCCTCCAGCAACCAAGCCAGGGGCTGCTGGTGCCTTACAGACAGACAGCGGCGGCGTCACACAGCTAAGTGGCAGAGCTGGGATTCGAACTCAGACCCTTTGGTTCCAGAGACACATTTTTCATCCTTCTCTTCTGGACCTAAGGCTGTCTGGTACAGTGTGGGGTAAATGATGTTCAGCCAGGTCACAGAGTCTCACCCAGTTATCACAAGCAACGATGTAACGTCTACAGTTGTAATAGTTAGGTCGACCTTTGGCTGCAAGGAACAGGAAAGTCCGTGAATGGTGATTTGAACAAATTGGGTTTTTTTTTTTTTCTTACACATTAATCAGTCAGTGGCTTGTATTTTTCCTACTGTTCCGACAGTGCCATCTGAGAGCCAATTCCCCACCCCTCTGCTCTGTATCCTTAGCTTTTCTTGTCCTCAGCACCTGTGTCATTAAATGGCTGCCGCAGCTCCGGCCCTCACTTCCGTGTTGAAGGCAGCCAGGAGGGAGACGAGCTGCCCGGGCTGTGTCTGCTTCCTCTCAACCCCCACATCAGACTTCTGAGATGACGTTGACCAGGACTGGGTTACATGCCCACCACTAGCTGCAAGACATGCTGGGAAAGTGGGGAGCAGGAAGGAGTGGCATGACTGGCCTAGATGAATAAAGATTCAGGGCCACCCTGAAGAAAACGGGTTCTGTAGCGGGGGAGGGGAGAGGTGAACCCGAGCCTTGCCAAGACCGTGAAGAAAGGAGGTTACGGCACTGCCTAAGGAGTGATCCCAGTTTGGAAATTGTGTGTGGTGTGCGTAAGCGCTTAGAAACAAAGACTGGGAGATTAGCAGGTCCCTCCGGGCTCTGGGCATTGGGGCTGCCCGCGACCATTCCCCACTGAGCTTATTTGCAAACAGCAATGCCAAGGAGTTGCCCTCCAGGTGGAGCTCAGCCTTCGCCCACTATTTTGACAACAGACACCTGGGTTTTTCAGTTTGCCAACGGGGCTCTTGAGGGGCCAGCATTAGAGCCTTTCTTATATTTATATTCTGATTCTTTTTTTCACAAAGAGAAAAGCCAAGAGCCCTTAGGAATCATCTCCAGATCCCTGACTCTAGAAATGTATGATGGAGAACAGAGAGGCACAGTGACTTGCCCGGAGGCACACAGCCAGCTTGTGGCAGAATTCATGCCCGGGGGAGCTGGGTAGGGGAGGCTGACGATGGAAGAGTGGGCTAGGGCAGAGGTAAGGCGACAGAGAAACTCCAGGTCATTGTTCTGGGCATCAGTCCGTTTTGTGTATGTCTTTTTCTCCAGGGAAGAAATGTCTCAGGCAGGACCCCTCTCCAGGAACCTCATTTTGTGCACCTTCCTTCAGGAGCATGGCCTGCGAGCTGTGGTGGTCCCCGGCGTGACCAGTCTCCTCCAGTACAATCCTGATCCCCTTGGGTAGGTCCCAGCAGCCCTCTGTGGGTCCTGCCCACCCCCAATCCTGGTCAGTGACCTTTGGGGGGTGTGGTTAGAAGAGCAGGCCTTCTGGGTTCTGGGCAGGGCTCCAGCGTGGAAATTCCCCAGGTGTGGTCACGGAGGCACGTGCCCTGGGCAGGGAAGCTGTGCCCTGATACCAGTTCACCGAGGGCGCCTTAGCGCACCCAGCATGTCCACAGCCCCAGGAAGGACCTTGGGCCCCAGCCATCAAATGGCTCAAGCTTGTGGCCTTGAGTGCCTCCTGGTCCCCATGGCCATGATCACCTCATCAAGGCCTCTCAAGAGATGGATCCGAAGTAGCCCGAGGCCACTTCCGACTCAGCGGCAGCTCCTGGCCCTGGCTGTTAAGCAGCGAAGAGGGGCTGTTCCCAGGGTCGGTTCTGGGTTCCGGATGCTCCCTGCTGCTCTAGGCCCCAGGATTCTTAGGCAGTAGGTCCTGGACTTGGGGATTGGGGCTGGTTGGGATTTTAGGGCTGGAGGGACCCCAAAATGTGCCTTTTCCCTCCACACTGCTCCCTTTGTAGATGACGAGGGGGACGTTCGGCCTGGCACAGTGTTTTCCTGAGGTCCCACAGGGTATTGCGTACAGGTGGGACCTCAGCGCCCCCTCCCTGATTTCCAGCCACCTCTCCCTCCCCACCCCCCTTGCTCCCGGAGGAGAGAGAGCATGGCCCCGGAGACGAAGCAGGGGGCCGGGGCTGTGCTGAGCTGGGCGGCCTCCTGGTCTGGGAATTCCCAGGCAGCTGCCTAGTCACCGGGATGGAATGTGTGGGCAAACCCCTGAGAGCAGGGCTGAAACCCGCCCAGGTGCCCAGAGAGGGGCAGGGGGCAGGAAAGAATGTCGGCTGGGAGTTATGCCTCTGTTCCCGTGAAGGACTCCATTCAGTCAGCATGGGGGCCCAGATGGGCTGATAGCACCTCCTTTCTCAACGAGGTGATGACATGGAGGTAGTGTCAGGATTGGGGACCAGGGACAGGTCCCAGAGCTCCTCCCCATGAGGAGGGGGCAAGTTGAGACCCCTGTGGGAAGCCAGCCTGTGATCCAGGGGGGCTCAGAGCCCCCCGCCTGCCCAGCTCCGTTGCCCAAAGGGTGTCCCTGTCCTCTGACCCCGGCTGAGTGCTCAGACCAAACCCAGAAGCCCCCTGGCTTCCCACACTTCTGGGAGTCCCCCCGTGTTTGCAGCGAAGTGGGAGCCAGAGGAGAGGCGTGTGAAGGTTCCCTGCCCCTCGCTGCTCTGCGCCCCATGACCCTGTGGCCCAGTTGGCTGGGTGGGACTGGGGTGAGGGTCACCGGCGGCACAACCCACCCCTGACTTCCTGCACCCTCCCCACAGTGACATCCCTCACGAGGTGGCCACGCGGCTGGCCTTCATTGGGGACGAGTTGGAAGTGAGATGGATGCTGCCCCGCATTGCCCAGGTGCCCTGGATGGCCGTGTACAGGTGACCAGCCCTGCCCGGCGCCCTTGGTCCTTCCTGCCTTGGCACAGACAGCGGAACCCCAGCCCCTCCCTCCCCTCGGCGAGCCAAGGGTCTTGGTGTGAAATGACATGTCAGTGAGCTCAGATGGGGGTGTCCGTGGGTCCTCCTTGGCAGAGACGCTCCGCGTCCACAGGTCGCTGGCATCCCTGTGGGTTCTCAGGCCTCACAGACTTGCTCCGGGTGGGGCCTGGGAACCTTCCTCGAGACCAGGACCGAAGTGGATGCGGGCCCTTGGTCTCCAGGGGGGGAGCCTGCTTTGGGGGAGCCCGGGCCTGTGTCCAAACATAGCTTCTCTGAAGGGAGGACCTGCTCCCTGGGACCCACCTCTGGGCCTGTGGACAGTGGAGCATTTCCACGCGGCCAGCTCCAGAACGAGAGGCCAGACGCCAGTGGCAGGTGGGGGAGGAAACAGGAAATCGGATGAATTGAGGACCAGACACGGCCCATGGAGAGAGGCCCTCGCTGCAGAGCCACCAGGGAAGGGGGTGAGGGTGGCAGGGGAGGAGGAGCCGTGCCCACTTCCCCCACAGCTGTCAGCTGAAATGAGGGCCATCTCTGCCCTGTTCGTGCAGTGACGGCCGGTCCCTCTCCCATTTGTCTTACAGCTTGACTTTCACCTACAACCAGACAGCCCTGAGGAGTGTCCTTAGAAGTTTCATGAGTGGTCTCATTACCCTCAGGGGGAACAGAAGGTTCTGGAGCTTCCTGATCCTCAGGGACAGGGTAAGCCTTTGCCATAGTACCCACCACTCCCTGCTGTCTTGCCTGCTTCACCTGTTTCTTCTGCCCGGTCCCAGAGGCTGCTGGGGTTGAGACTCTGGGCTCATTGTGCCCAGAGTAGCGTCACACCTGTGTCCACGGTGTCCCCTCTGCCGGGAGCACCTTCGTCTGGCGGGCACGTCTGGTTCCTTCTCACCTGCCCAGGGCAGGTGCCTCTTGTCCTGACCACTCCCCGTTCGTCCCACCAGCATAGCAGACTGTCCCTCACACCACTTCACCCTGTCATCCCAGGTCCCAAGTGACGAGAGCCTGGTGGCCTGGCCTCCCTCCTCTGCCTGTCCTCGGGGACACTTTCCTCTCTACCCCTCCTGCTCCCACCTCTCTGGACCCTCGTCCCAGAGCCCTTGGATTCCGAGGTGCTCTTGGTCCCCCCCTTGCCGCACCGCTCACGCCCACAGCGCAGGCTCAAGAACAAGAGGCGCGTTGTAGGAGCCAGTCCCTGCCGGCTGGGGGTCCGTCCTCACCTCTCCCCACCTTCCTCCCACAGGTGTCCCCCAGCTGGGGGCGCAAGCTGCCGGTGCTGCTGCTGCTGGCGCTGGTCCTCCACCTCCTCCACTGACACGCTGCAGCGATGGGGGCGGGCCGGCCCCTCCCCCGGATCACCACCCTGGAGGTGGCCTTGTTGGTTCTGTTGTCTTTTTAACTATTTTCTTATGATCCCTTTTTTATATTTAAATTCTGAGTGCTGGGACACTCCTGAGGTTTCATACTTGTTTTTTTTGTTGTTTGTATTTTTTTTGTAAGAGAAATGAATTATACCTCTGGGGTCTTTGTAGTTAACTGCTCTCGGTCCCCAGAAGGAGCCCTCCTCTGGTGGGTGGGTCAGGCAGCAGGCCGAGGGGGGAGTGCTGGCCACACCCTGTGTCTGAGGCCCACAGCAAAGAGTGCATCTCTGGAGTAGAGTTCTGAGGGCCCAGGAGAGCTCAATAAAATGTTGGTTTCCATCTGTCTGGGGTCCTCTCTGGGGTTCGCAGTGTGGGCTCCATCTTGCCCCTTGGAAGGGGGTGGGATGCTGGGGGCGGGTGCTCCTAGCTGCTTGCCTGGTCACAGCCTCCGGGCTCAGCGAGTGCGGCTTGGGCCCCACAGAACTCATTTACTCTGGCCCTGTCGAGCCTTGGTGTCTGAGTCTGCCGTTAGGGATTATTTCCTTTGGGCTGCTTGCCCTCCCCTGTGTGCTCATCCAGCACTGCCCGCTGGCCTGGCGGGCACCGGCGGGGCACTCGGGAGGTGGGGAGAGGCTGGCAGAGCGCAGCAGGGGTGCTCCCCCCGGGGCTAAAACCAGCTGCGGTCTGAGTCCATGGCCATTGTGGAATCACTCTCCAACCCCCAAAGGGAAGGACCGGAAGCCTGTCCCTCCCAGGAAGGGGACGGGTGACACTGACCACCCAGTGGCCTCAGGATTCCTAAGGAATTTCCACACAGTGCTCCCCCATCACCTCCCACAGCAGTTCCACAACAGGCCCCAGGGCACTGCAGCAGGGTGGACACGACCCCTTTGTCCTGGGGACCTGAGGCAGAGGCGGCTGGGGACACTGAAGCACCTTCCCAGAGCAGGTGACAGGCTGGGGGGGAGGGGCCCCATCTTTTTCCATTTCAGGGGCTTTTGCACAAGGCGCCTGGTCTGGGCAGGATATCTGGGGATAAAGCAAGATGGAAGCTCAGAAAGGTGCCCAGGGCAACCTGCTTCTGCCAGGGCCGGAGTGCAGCACCCAGTTCCCGCAGACCAGGGAATCGGGGTTCTCCAATGATGGGACCCAAAGATGGGGCAGGGGCCCACCCCCCCAGCCCTGGGCTCCGTCATGGAGGCAGAACCCTGCCTGCCCACACCTTTGGGGTCCCTCCTGCACCACTGCCCTTTGCTTGCTGTTCCTCCCCCTCCTGTGGCTTGAGGCATGCGTGGACCCATGGCACCCTTCCTAAGGAGCGGCCAGGCCTGCCACACCCCGCCGCGCCCCACTGCCACTCCAGCTCCCTCTCCTGGGCTTCTGGAGCCGGCGGACTCCGGGACACCGTCCTGCCTCAGTGCAGCCCTGCCTGGAGCTGGTCTCCCAGGACCGCTCGCTGCTCTGCGCGCTCAGCAAAGGGGAGTCAAACAACTGGCAATTATTTTAAAATAACGGGTCTTCGTGCACGTTAGAGTTTTGACAGGTAGTTTTGAGAGGTAGTTGTGTCTTCATTGTGCTCCAAGGAACACCTGGGGAAGGTCGGGTTCCCTGGTTGTATCCCAGTGGCTCTCAGCCAGGGCGGCGGAGACATGGGTGTGTTTGGGGGCAGGTCACAGCGCCTGGTGTGCCGTGGCCAGGACCAGGGCAGCTGCCCACAAGCAGGGAGTACCATAGGGAAGGCCAGTTCTGCCCAAGGCCCACAGGGCGCCTGTTGAGACACACTGAATTAAACAGAAGCCCAGGACCTGACGCGAGACTGCGGATGAACAACACTGAAAGACAGACGCAGAGGTTTACTCCCAGTAAGTTCCGCCCACTGTCACCTAGTAATGAAAAAGCCCCCAGGAGGCACGGGCTCACTCGTGATACCGACGCGGGCTGCTTCTGCAGGGCGCCTGTGCTGGCTCCCGGTGTGGGGCAGCAGACGGCCTGAGCCACAGCAGGCCACGGGCACGCGGCGGGCACTCGGTACTTGCGGAAGGGATGACTTGGGGGAAGGAAGCAGGCCCTCGCTGGCCCGCCCTGCACCCCGCCCACCTTGCTAAAGGACCCTCTTCCTGCCAGGGCAGAGGCCACCCTCTCCCTGGCACACGGCTGGCACTCGATACTCTGTTGGGTGAGTAAATCAGTGTGGGACTGGGTCTCCCACCTCCTGGGTGATGGCCGGGGTGGAAGGGCCGCCAAGGCCAGCTGGGTCCTCTGGGTTCAGTGACGGAGGAGCGAAGCTTCTGGTTGAGGGCAGCCCCGCCTCTGTCCCCGGCACTGGCCTACCTTGCGGCCATGCCAGGGTGCCCACGCACCCGCCGCGCAGGGTGTGACAGCGGCAGGCCGAGGACAGGCCCGCCAGCCAGGCTGTCTCAGTTGTCCCAGAGGAGCCCCTGCGGAGGCGACGCCTGCCCGTGCAGCCGCGGGGAAGGCAGCGAGAACGCGGCGGTCTCCTCACATAACCGGCGCTGCCGCGTCCTTTCCCCAGCGTCCACACGTGTTTCGAGGAGAAGTGGACTGTTGCATAAAGAAACGCTCCCTTTCGGTGCTACAGTCCCTCCCGGTCACTGGATAGGAGAGCGGGGCAGGAACGGCCTCCGGGAGGACAGGCTGGCTCGGCTCCCTGCAGCCACCCCAGGCCGGCTCACCGGGAAACCCTACAGGTCCCGGCCTGGGGCCTCGTCCGCCTCCAGCACCTCCACGTGGCTGTAGGACTTCCAGGCCTGCAGGTTACAGCTCTTCAGGATGGCTCCCAGCTGCTTCCCAGGTCCCACCTCGAACGTTTTGGGGAACTCGGTGCCCTTTTTCCTCTCATACAAGGCGTGCATCGTCTGCTCCCACTTCACCGGGGAGACCACCTGCTGCACCAGCAGCTTCTGGATGTGCTTGGGGTGCCTGTAGCGGTTCCCGTCGACGTTGGAGTGCACGGAGACCAGAGGCTTCTTGACGTCAATCGCCTTTAAGACTTGCGCCAGGGGCTCCAGGGCTGGCTCCATGAGGCGGGTGTGGAACCCACCGCTGACTGGCAGCATCCTGGTGCGTCTGAAATGATACTTAGAGGAATTCTTCTGGAGAAACTGCAGAGCCTGGAAGAAAAAGAGGAGGGCTAAGCCAAGCCAACCTGCAAACCAGCAGTGACAGACTCAATTCACCTCTTTTGTTTGGTTAATCCTCACCAGAGGATATTTTTCCATTGATTTCTAGATAGAGTGGAAGGGGGGAGGGATGGGAAGAGAGGGAGAGAAGGGGCAAGAGAGAGAAACATTGATGTGAGAGAGAGACATCGATTGGTTGCCTCCTGTACTTCACCAACTGGGGCCTGGGATTGAATCTGCGATCCAGAGACGTGCCCTTGACCAGGAGTCAAACCCGCAACCCTTTGGTCTGCAGGGCGATGCTCTAACTGCTGAGCCAAACTGGACAGGGCTTACCTCTTTATTCCAGTTAAAATCACTCCTATAGCCAGTGTCCCAGGAGTCCTCCTCTGGGGATCTGACCGTGCACATGGTCCCCCAGGCAGGTGACCAGTGTTAGCTGAAAGATCCGAGGCTGGAACCCCGGGACCTGGGTCCTGTCCCTGCACCATCAGTCACCAGCTTGGTGAACCCAGGTAAATCACTTGGCCTCTCTGAACGTTTCTTTCCATCTATAAAAGGAACACAATTTCATCGACCTCACAAGGTTGCCGGGAAGTGATCAGATCAGAGGTGTGTGTCTGATACACAAAAAAGCACTATATGGCCCTGGCCGGATTGGCTCAGGGGTTAGAGTGTCGGCCCGCGGACCAATGAGACCCAGGTTCAATTCCGGCCAAGGGCACGTGGCTCGGTTGCGGGTTGTCCCCGGCCCTGGTCGGGGTTGCATGGGAGGCAACCAGTCGATGTTTCTCTCTCTCTCTGTCTCTCTCCCTCCTAATCTGTCTAAAGTTAAACAGAAAAATATCCTCGGGTGAGGATTAAAAAAAAAAAGCCCTGGTGGATCTCAGGTGGTTGGGTGTCATCAGGTGCATGGAAAGGTTGCTGGTTCGATCCCCAGTAGGGCCCAGTAGGGGATGTGCAGGAGGCAGCCAATCAATGCTTCCCTCTCACATTGATGTTTTTTTTTTAATCCTTACCCGAGGACATTTTTGCATTTATCTTCAGATAGGGCGAGAGGGAGAGAGGGGGGAAGAGAGAGAGAGAAACATCGATGTGAGAAAGACACATCGAGTGGCTGCCACCCACACGACCCCAACCGGGGCCAGGGACAAACTACAACCGAGGAATGTGCCCTTAGCGGGAACCGAACCCGGGACTCTCTGGTCCGCGGGCCGACACTCTAACCGCTGAGCCAAACCGGCTAGGACTCACATTGATGTTTTTCTCTCTCCCTTTCCCTTCCTCTCTAAAAATCAATAAGAAAATCTTTTTTTAAAAAAGCACTATCTAATGTGTTTGTTTTCAATCATTGTCCTGCCACCGCTCATCCTCTTTAATGAGCCTGTTTACAAGTTACCACACAGCCTTCAACATAAACATTCAGGACACTCCAAGCTACTTCCGCAGCGCAGGGTCTTTCCACCAGAACCCCATCTGGGGCTTCTCTACGGAAGAAGAGAGCTCTCTCCCCGAGTCCAAGCCTTCCCCTGGTCTCCGGAGCTAACAGGCCCAAACCAGGAACTGTTTGCAAACAACATGATTTGCAAATGTAGATATATATATTTTTTTAATTTAATTTTTTTTTTGGTACGTGCCCCTAGCAGGAACCAAACCCGGGACTCTCTGGTCGACGGGCCAATGCTCCAACCACTGAGCCAAACTGGCCAGGGCCGATATTCTTTTTTTTTTTTTAAATATTTTTTAAATTAATTTTTTACAGAGAGAGGGAGAGATAGAAACATCAATGTGAGAGAGATACACTGATCTGCTGCCTCCTGCACGCCCCCTACTGGGGATCGAGCCTGCAAGCTGGGCCTGTGCCCTGACTGGGAATTGAACTGGGACCTCTCAGTCCAGGGCACAACACTCAATCCAGAGCCACACCAGCCAGCAGCCAGGCTAAAACAGTAGATATTCTTTTATTTTATTTTTTTATCCTCA
This sequence comes from Tadarida brasiliensis, assembly GCA_030848825.1. Lineage (NCBI taxonomy): Eukaryota > Metazoa > Chordata > Mammalia > Chiroptera > Molossidae > Tadarida > Tadarida brasiliensis. The sequence continues at coordinate 5,003,812 of CM061263.1, read as the reverse complement.
CCCAAGGACATTTCTGCATCTATCTTCAGACAGAGTGGGAGGGAGAGAAGGAGGAAGAGAGAGAAACATCAATGTGAGAGAGACACATTGAATGGTTGCCACCCACATGACCCCAACCGGGGCCAGGGACAAACTGCAACTGAGGTACGTGCCCTTAGCGGGAACCGAACCCGGGACTCTCTGGTCCGCGGGCCGATGCTTTAACCGCTGAGCCAGACCAGCCAGGGCAAACAGTAGATGTTTTTCAGAGACCCTTTGTTCTCAGGACACAGTCCAGGGCCTGCCACCCTGATGACCCTCCCCTGGAACCTGCTGAAGGGCTCCCTCTGCACTAACCTGCCCGCCATGTCCCTGTAACCGGACTCCACCCACGGGCTGCTCAGGGGCCGGGCCAGCTGCTGCCTGGAGGATTTAAGGTAAGCCTTAAAAAGGTCACGGCAGCTGTATGACCTTGGGCAATTTCACTTTAGCTCTCGTGTCTCAGTTTCCTCCTCTATAAAATGGGATAACAGCAACAGTTACGGGGCTACGGTAAGAACTAGGCTTGGCACATAGTGCGACAAAGGGTTAGCCACTGTGACCTTGAACACCAAGCCCATCCATGTCCACTGGGAACAAACATAACAGGATAGCTAATTTAAGCCCCCACAGGGTAGGAGGGATTGCTGTTTTGGGTGGCACGGCACCTCACACCCGTGGGGACCACTGAGGGGTTTAGGCTCTGGCACTGCGGCAGAATTGAGCCTGCCCTGACTGACCTGTGCTTCACGTCCATGACCACCCTCCATCCGTCCCCGTCTCACTGGGGGACGTGCCCCAGGAGCCTCTGAACGGGGGCCTGTTGGGCTCGGAGCCAGGCCTCCCTATGCCGGGATGTTCTGATCACCAGCACGTGTGTGGACGGCCCTCGGCGCACGTCCTGCGTCATCTCAGCCGTCTCCGAGTGCTTGCCACGTAGTCTCTGGACTCGCCCAACTCGAGCCCCAGGTTAGAGACGCTGCCGCAGGGTCCGGCAGGCTCCTGTGTGGCTGGCCCCAGCCCAGGTGCTGGTCCAGCAGAGGCCGTGGAGTTTTTTTCCCATCGGTTGAGGACCCCGGCCCTCCTGAGTTCTTGGCTGTGGCCTTCCAACAGCACCAACAGGCCACACCTGGGCCTCTGGGAACCATCACCCGGCCCAAGGCCCACCTGTCTGGGCGCCTGAGAGGGAGAGGTGTCCGGGCTGGGAGCCCTCCTAGCCCACTCTGGGCTGCGTTCCAAGGCTGTAAACGGGAATGAGCAACCAGCTGCGGGACTACTTGGGGGCCACGGTGACAGATCTCCTCATCCTGACTCACAAGAGGGCCTGCTGGCTCTCACGGACTCACAGATGTCCAAGGACACCTGGCTCACGGGCAAGGCCTTACAGAGGAAGAACTGAGCCTTCTCGTGGAGGAAACAGGTCCAGAATGAGACAAACTTCAGTTCCAATGCTGCCTCCATCACCTCCAAGCACCTGCCCCTCTCGCTGCCTCAGTTTCCTCATGTGTAAAAGGTGGGTCAGACTCCCTTCCACAAAGCACAGGACTCGCTGGACTGGGTGAGATGTGTGAACACTGGCCCTACACGCCAGCCCCTCACTCTGGCTCCTGTCTGCGCTCAGGACACCCGAAGCAGGCACCCGGGACAGAGCTGTCCTTTCCATCCGGCGCTGCCTGCCTCTGCGGGGATGCCCTTCTTCCTGGCACTCACTTCCTCCAGGCACCGCCTTCCGGTGCCACCTCCCCAGGCCCACTGGTAGACAGCTTGACCTTACTGTGCCCCGAAACCTGGGCTCATCTGTTCACAGCAGGCCTTCCTTTGATGGCAGGAACTTATCAGCCAGGTGTGCCCTCAGCACTTGTTACCTAGGAGCTGATCGGAAATGATGCCCGGGAAGCAGGGCATGGAGGAAAGAAATGCACTCGGTGCAGAAACAGACATCTGAGAACAAGCAGGGCAGGGCGGGGCACCCAGGAGGGAACGGCTCTCCTCTCTAAGGGAGCGACCACATCAGAGGCTGTGAGAAGCCCACAATGTTCTGCAGGAAGGCCCCAGAGACCATCTGGCCCAGCCCTTTACTTTGTAGGTGGGCTGGGGGATTTGCCCGAGGTCCCTGTCTACGTGGTGAAGTATGGACGCACCCCAGCCTTTGGCCTCCCTCTGCGGTGCTCACTGCACCCCACTCCTGGGCCCTCACATACTCCCAAAGACCACCCGTTACACTGCTGTGGGCTCAGGTGTGGAAGAGTTCCAACCTTCTGTCTGGACTAGGGTCTGTAAGGCTGTTCCTGTCAACACCCACCTCCAGGTGTCCTGAAATGACCCTGCAGTCCGGAAAGAGGTAGTTGGCCACCTCACACACAGGGTTCTCTATGCCCAAAGTCTCGCAGTGCTCTCGGGCTTCCAAACAGGCGAAGGTGAACTTGGTCTGAGGCTGGCCGAGGACGGACAACATCCCACTGGGGACAGCTTCCGAGGCTTCCTGCATAGCCTCAGCTCGGATTTTCACCGCATACAGACCTATCCGGAGAGAAGTGCATTGGGAAAAGTCAGGGCACGTAACAGAGGGAAGCCCAGACCTGTGAGACAAAGCACCGGTTCCTTACTGGGTGCTGACACTGACTGACATTTGTCACCAGGCCACACGGCCATCGTTCTATGTGTCTGTGTCTATCACACGGGGATGTACCACTATCATCAAAAGTAGGGTGCTGTCCTTGGCACGACACAAATGAACCCACTGAGCTCCTGCCTTAAAGCTGGCTGGGTGTAAGGTTTGACCAGGGGTGACTTTGCCCCCAGGGCAGTGTCTGGAGACATTTTTTGATTGTCACAACTGAGGGAGGGATGGTTCTACTAGCAGCTGGTGGACAGAGGCCAGGGACTCTACTCAACATGCAAAGCACCCCCCAAAAAGAATTATCTGGTCCAAAATGTGAACAGTGCCACTGCTGAGAAACACCGGTGTGCAGCGAAAGGAAGACTTTCGGGCTCCACTGCTTTGGGCGAGTCATCTCCTTCCAGGTCCAGTGTTCACTTAGTAAAACAAGGATAACAGTATGGAACCTGCCTGGACTGTTGTGAAAAGTGGGAAGTATTATTATTATTTTTTTTAATTTATTTTTTCTTTATTGATATTTTAGAGAGGAAGGGAGAAGTAGGGAGAGATAGAAACATCGATGAGAGAGAACATCGACTGGCTGCCTCCTGCATGCCCCGCACTGGGGCCCACAACCTGGGCATGTGTCCTGATCAGGAATCGAACCAGTGACCTCTTGGTGTATGGGTTGACGCTAAACCACTGAGCCACACCGGCTGGGTGGGAAGTATTATTATTATTATTTTTTTTTATCCTCACCTGAGGACATTTTTGCATTTATCTTCAGACAGAGCGGGAGGGAGAGAGGGAGGAAGAGAGAGAGAGAAATATCGACGTGAGAGAGAAACATTGAGTGGTTGCCACCCACACGAACCCAACCGGGGCCCAGGACAAACTGCAACCAAGGTACGTGCCCTTAGCGGGAACCGAACTCAGGACTCTGGTCCGCGGGCCAACGCTCTAACCACTGAACCAAACCGGCCAGGGCGGGAAGTATTATTAACTCGTTTATTATTTAAGTGAAATCATGTTGAAGATGAAAACAAGAGCCATGAGATATCTGGAATGATGTACAAACTACAAACAATTACATGAATTTCAATAACATAATTATTATAGTCAACACCACTGCCCTCACTCAGCGCTGGAGGACCTGCACCGCCAAGGCAGACGAACTAGAACACAGGGCTCCGGGTTCAGTGGGCTCCAGTACAAGGTGAGAGGACTGGGCTGGACCCAGGTAGGCAGCTCCAAAGGGCGTGACACAGGGATGACCTGTAAGTACTGGACATCCATCGTCCTCGTCCTGGGTCTGCCCCCTGGCTGGGAGGGAGATGACCAGACCAAGGAGAGGTTAGGGGACCAGTCCTGGATTCGGGGAGACAACGGAGAGGGTCTGAGGAGCAAGCCTGCCCTGTCTCTCTAACACAGCCTCATCCACTCCGTACTGACACTCTTAGCCCCGTGCTGTGCAGCAAATCCAGAAGAGCCTGTGGAAGGAAGTAGTGGAGACACACAGGCACGTGGAGAGAACGTGGGGCAGCCCGCCCATGCAGGCATCCGGTAAACGTGAACACAGAATGTACACCTGCTGCAATTCTGCAAATTACTCACACATAAAACTGTGTCCGTGTAAAAGAGTTTTATTAGTGTGTGGAAATATGAAACTTTTTTCATTTCCTCAATAGTGCTATATTAAAAAAAACACCAAGGTGAAATTCACATAAAATACAAGCAGTTTCAAGGGTATGACACAGTGGTATTTGTTGTATTCATAATGTCTGCAACCACCAGCTCCCTAGTCTCTAGTTTCAAATCTTTCCACCATCCCATAAAACACCCCGACCCGCTAAGCGTGATCACTCCCGGTTTCTCCTTCCCTCCACCCCAGGAACCAGGTATTTGTGGTCTCTCTGGATTTGCGTATCTGGACATTTCATACGAAAGGGATCACACAGTGTGTGACCTTTGTGACTGGCTTCTCACTGAGAATGTCTTTGAGGTTCATCCATGCTGCGGCCTGTGTCAGTGCGTCCTTCCTTTTCATTCCTGACTAATATTCCGTTCCACCGAATCACAGTTAGTTTATCCATTCACCTCATGGGCATTTGCACTGTTTCCACCTTTGGGCTCTTATAAACAATGCTGTTTAAACATCGGGGTACAAGCTTTTCTGGGGGGACATAGGTTTTCATCTTAGGTACAGACCTCTGACTGTAACTCTTGGCTCATATGGTAACTATGTTTCGCCTTTTGAGGAGCCACCAAACTTTTCCACAATGGCTACACCATTTACATTCTTACCAGTAATGTGTAAGGTTCCTATTTTTCTTTTAATCCTCACCTGAGGATATTTTTCTATTTATCTTCAGATAGAGTGGGAGGAAGAGAGAGAGAGTAACATTGATGTGAGAGAGACACATCGACTGGTTGCCTCCCACATGACCCTGACCAGGGCCAGGGACAAACCGCAACCGAGGTACGTGCCCTTGACTGGAATCAAACCCGCAACTCATTGGTCCGCAGGCGGACGCTCTAACCACTGAGCCAAACCAGCCAGGGCTAGGTTCCTATTTTTCTACATCCTTGCCAACACTTACTATTTCCCCTTTTGTTGTTTAAGTTAATGCCATCCTAGTGGGTGTGAAGTGGTATCTCACTGTGGTTTTGGTTTGCATTTTCCTGATGACTAGTGATGTGGCACACCTTTTCATGTGCTTATTGGCCATTTGTGTATCTTCTTTGGAGGAATGTCTACTCAAGTCTTTTGCCACAGCCTCTCTCTCAGGTTCCTGTCTGCACTCAGCATGCCCTGAGTCAGGCACCCAGGCCAGAGTGGCCAACTATAAGCAAAAATATTTAACTTTTAACTATATGCAAAACTCTTCAGAAGTGAAACTGATATGGCTCAAGATCAAACATCCACTTACTCTTTCATTCAATGAGTATGTGTGGAGCTTCTACCATGTGACAGGCACTGAAGGTGTGTGAGTGAACCAAGAACGCACAGGAGTGGGAAAGACAGCCAAGCAAGCAGATTTCATGAGATTACAGAAAGAAAGGAAATCCCTGGTGAACCCTTCAGGCTTCAAAGAGAACCAAGGTGGCCCTGGCCAATTTGGCTCAGTGGTTAGAGCGTCGGCCTGCAGACCAAGGAGTCCCAGGTTCGATTCCGGCCAAGGGCACGTACCTCAGTTGTGGCCCTGGTCGGGGTCATGCGGGAGGCAACCAATCGATGTCTCTCACATTGATGTTTCTCTTTCTCTCTTTCTCTGTCTTTCTCCCTCCCTCCCTCCCTCCCACTCTATCTGAAGATAAATGGAAAAATATCCTCGGGTGAGGATTAAAAAGAAATAAATAAAAAAGACTATCTTTAACAACAACAAAAACCAGAATCAAGGTGAAGTCTGGTTCTAGGGTTCCAATGTCATCCCCATCCAAAATGTTCCTTCTCTATCACCCACGCGGGTCCAGAATTATCTTTGGCAGTGTTCCTTATCCCCAGTGAGCCCAGCAAGGTAACACCCCTGTACCAAACAGACCCCTTTCTGTGTACCTTCAGAAAACTCCATGGCTCCGGCAAACACTAGGGCTGCAAACTCCCCCACGCTGAATCCAGCAGCAGCGACACAGTTCTCAATAACCTGCAGTGACAGAGCAGAATGTGAGGCCCTGTTCTCAGGAGCTCCGTCCGGGCTCTGCACTTGAAAGCTGGCAGTGACTCAGTGAGCCAGGTTCGCCTGGTGCTCCAGCTAGAAGAGGACACACAGAAGTGGCCTTGACAATCGCTGGTCCCTGGCAAGTGAAAGCCCACTGCTGACTCGGAGGTAAAGCGATGACTCCAACCCAGAGTCCTAGGTTCTCTTGCCTCTGCCCTAGAGCCGCCTCCCAGGCCGACTGAACCGGGAGGAGCTAAGCACAGAAGTTAAAAAGTATGACTTTCAGAGTCACAGAGAGTTGGATTTGAGTCTTAGCTTGGGATAGTCCCCTAACCCCTCTGAGCCTGTTATCTCATGAAATGAGGAAACAGCAGGACCTAAGTCACAGGGCTGCTGAGAGACTGGATGAAGATAATGTCTCTAAAGCACTTAGCACAGACCTGGCCCGTAAGCACTCAGTGAATGTTATCACGACTCAGCAGGACCACTGGACTACAAGTGGCCCTTCCTCACCCACAAAAGAACAGCATTTTCCTCACAAGGTTGCTGAGGATGGAATGGAGGATAGGATTTAAAGTACTAGCTAGCCTGGCCCCTGTGGCTCACTGAGCGTGGACCCATGCACCAAGAGGTTGTCGGTTGGATTCCCAGTCAGGGCACATGCCCAGGTTGTGGGCCCAATCCCCAGTGGGGGGCATGCAGGAGGCGGCCAATCTCTTATCAATGTTTCTATCTCTCTCTCTCTAAAATCAATAAAGAAAAAATATTTTAAAAAATAAGTATTAGTTTAACATTTACTGTCTTGATAGTATTAAATCATAATAGCAATCAGTGCACACCTTCAAGTGAAGTGCCATTCTCAGATATTTTCCCAATGATCATTAAGGATGGTGTTCAATCCTTCCAAAATCATTTAGTAATTAATTAAATTATTAAGGACCATTTAAAATCGCAACCGGGCCCTTGACTCTCCAGCCCCTTTCCCTGCTCTATTTTCCTTCCTATAACACTTTAACACTTATCATCTTAAACATACTGTGTAATGTACATAGCGCATTTATCCTTTATTATCTGTCTCCCTCCCCAAACATGCAAGCTCTCCGGGGGCCGGGATCCTTGTTTCTTTGTTGATGGCTGTGTCTCCAGCGCCTGGCACACCGTGGGAACTCAGAACCTGCCCACCGTGCCACACGTGGGAGCACGCGGCTGCCTGCGAGAGCTCGAGCTCGGGCCTCACCGCGGGCTGCAGGTGCTGCAGTTTCTCCACGGCGGCCAGCGAGGCCACGAAGACAGCGGGCTGGCAGTGCGCGGTGCGGTCCAGGGCCTCCTGCGGCCCGCGCAGGCTCAGCTCCAGCAGGTCGTAGCCCAGCACGCGGCTGGCGGCGGCGTAGAGCTCGCGGACGCGCGGGTAGCGGAGCAGACCGCGGCCCATGCCCACCACCTGGCTGCCCTGGCCCGGGAAGAGCAGCACCGAGCACTGGCCCGGCCGCCGCCGCGCCGCCGCCTCCCGGGGCCCCTCCTCCGCTGGGGTCGCATCTCGCAGCAGCTCCGCCGCGTGCACGGCGCCGGGCGGCGGCCGGAAGTTCGAGGCGCCGCGGCGGCAGCCCGCGCCCCAGCCCCAGGCCCTCAGAGCCCGCGCCACCCGGACGCTCATGCTGAGGAGCCGGCCCCACGCGCGTTACCGGGGCGACCGACGTCCGACTGCGGCGGCGTGCGCGGTCCTTGACGCATTTCCTCCCGGGCGGCCCGGGGCACCGGGGGCGGGAAGAAAGGTTCCGCCGTTCCTGGTTCCGCCCCGGCTCCGAGACTCCTCGCTGTCTTAACCCCCACGGGGAAGACCGGAACGCGACGCTGCACCACAGTGACACTCAGAAACACTTAGTGACTGCTCAGCGCAGCGCAGCGCAGCCTTCACTCTGCACCTAGCACGCGAAAAGTGCTTGGACCGCTTCCACATTCTGTCTGCGTGCTTATGCGACTCTCCCAGCTACACCGGGCGGTGAGCAAGGCAGCAGCTTTGTTTCCTGCAAACCAGGCACGGTGCCTGGCACATAATACACGCCCGATAAAGATTTGCTCCATTGCACAAAGCCCTGGATATTTTTCACACATTAGCTTGTTTAATTTCTCACAGCAACACGACGATGAATAGGTACTATTATAATCTTCAGTTTATGGGTGAGTAGACAAAGGCTGTAAGACTGAGTGACAGCTGGTTAGTGACAGAAGGGGAGGAAATTGGAGTTCCCTGGCTTCTGAATGCTGGTGTGAGGGTGGGTCAAAGAGAGTCTAACTCTTGACCTCCCCCCTAACCACACGCACACCCCTATCCCCCTGCTTCTCTCTCATTTCCTGCCAGCCTCTTCTAAGAAGCCCAGGACACACACACACACACACACACACACACACACACACACTCACTACACACCTCATAATGAGAGAGATCGAGGTAGAATGACATCAGCAAATCTTCAGTGAGTCTGTCCTAAGGAAACAATTAAATGAGCAAAGCCTTAACTCTCAGGACATCATGGCAGCCTTGCATTCGACAAGGAAAAAGTGGAAATAAGCTGTGTTCCCAACTAGAGGAGATGAAATGAATCATGGAGAATCTATACAATCCTGTGGTCATAAAAGATATGGAGGAGTTTCATGTTGAGACGTGAATGGAGCGCCCACTGCCTCCAGAAGCCCATAAACCCACAGTCTTTTAAAGACATAAACCCACAAGGACAGGGAGAACAGGAAAGGGGGCCCAGCAGCAGAATCTCTGGAAGCTGGAAAGCAGGTAGACCAGTACTACCGGCCTTAGCAGATCCCAGGCTACCAGATCCCTCCCAGCAGTGGAGCTGAGAACCAACCCTTATTCATACAACAGGATCCTCAAAAGTCCAGGAACTGGTAGCACTAGCTGCTTCTAGATCTAAGGGTGAAAGAAGGCTAACGTAAAGAGAACTATTTGAAGGTGTCTTTGAGGAACCCTTAGATCTCCCCCCCCCACCCCCAGCCACTGGGTGATGCCCCTCCCCCATTCAGCAAACATCTGGGGGTTAGCTCTGGAAAGGGCTGGGCATGCCAGGGACAGTGGTGAATGTAGGTGCTCTGCCAAAACAGGTGGGTACTGATGCTGAATGCAGAGATGTCCTCCAGTGTTCTCCCCCACTAAGCTCCCAGAAACCTGGAGCCAGGACCCTACCCTCCAGACAAGTGGCTGGAGAACCTTGGGGAATCTGACCAGTCCAAGAAGAAAATCCTAAAGATATTGACAGTCCAGGAAGTTTCCAGACAAATAGCCCACCAGCTTCAATTTACAATGAAGCTAAACCAACAGATAGCATCCACAGACTTATTTTCCTCCTTTTTTCCAATCATGAGTACCCATCTGAAGATTCCCAGGTATCCGAGGAAATCCTCTTGCAAACAGAAAGCAAAAACTGCATAGGATTCAGAGACTAAAGAAAGCTATCATTGCCTAGCTGGTGTGGCTCAGTGGATTGAGTGTCCTCCCATGTACCAAGAGGTCACAGGTTTGATTCCCGGTCAGAGCATGTGCCTGGGTTGCAGGCTCGATCCCCAGTAGGGGGCATGCAGGAGGCAGTAGATTGATGTTTCTCTCTCACATGATGTTTTTATCTCCCTCTAAAATATCAATAAAAACATATTTAAAAAAAGAAAAGAAAACTATCATTGAAGTAAGAGAAGACACTGCATCCATGAAAAAGGAACAGGAAGTTATATTAAAAAATAACATTCAGTCCAGCCAGAGTGGCTCAGTGGTTGAGCGTCGACCCTTGCACCAAGAGGTCGCCAGTTCGATTCCCGGTCAGGACACATGCCCAGGCTGTGGGCCTGATCCCCAGTGGGGGGCATGCAGGAGGCGGCCAATCGATGTTCTCTCTCATCGATGTTTCTATCTCTTCCCCTCGTTTCCTCTCTCTGTAAAATCAATAAAAAGGGAAAAAAAAAAGCATTCAAAAAACAAAAGGTAATCTCTGGAAATGAAAAATAGGAGAGTAGAATTGAAAAACTCAAGAGAAGGCCAGGAAGAGAAAGTTGAGGAAATATCACAGAAGGTAAAGCAAAAAACAAAACAAAAAACCTTAACATTCTCACATGAAAAATAGAAGAGAAAAGGAAGTTAGAAGACCAGTCCGGAAGGCCCAGGGTATTGTCACTGGGGTTCCAGAAAGAGAAGTGAGAAAATGGAGGGAAGGAAATTAGCAATTTGTTTTAATTTCTGGAAAATAAAGCATATGAGTTTTCTGTATGAAAGACCCCTGAGTGCTGGCATGATGGATGAATTTAGGCCCATACAGAGGAATATCAGTGTGAAATTTTAAGACTCTGGAGACAAACAATCTTAAAATCTTCCAGGAAGAACAAAATAGGTTACATACAAAGGCTCAAAGCACAGAATAGCCTCGGCCTTCTCATCAATACTGGCAGCTGAAGACCATGTCTTCATGATGCCAAGGGACAAATATCTCCAACTTTGAATTCTTACTCATCCATTCCCTGGCCAGTTTGGCTTAGAGCGTCAGCCAGCAGACCAAAGAGTCGCGGGTTCAGTTCTGGTCAAGGGCACGTACCCCAGTTGCAGTTCGGTCCCCAGCCCTGGCTGGGGTCATGTGGGAGGCAATCAGTCGATGTGTCTCTCTTGCATCGATGTTTCTTTCTCTTTCTCTTTCCCTCCCACTCTATCTGAAGATAAATGGAAAAATATCCTCAGGTGAGGATTAAAAAAAAAAGAAGAATTCTTACTCAACCAAGCATCAATCAACCATGGGGACAATGCAAGCTTTCCAAACCATACCGCCTATGCAGTCTTTCTCAGGAACTCCTAGAGGATGGGGTCATCACAAACACGGGGGGAGGGGCAAGAAAGGCATGGAGGTGGAAAAGGTAGGGTAGTCAGCCTGACCCCAGCGTGGCAGGGCCTTGAGTGCCAGGTACAAGGCTTGGATTGGCTCCTAAGGCAGTGGGAGCCATGGAGGGTTCTGAGTAGAGGGAAGGCGTGGAAGGGAGCTATGGGCCAGCTAGGGACTGTGGCTGCTGCCCAGAGGAGGGACAGTCACTGCTGCCCAGGTTCAGGATGGGTCCATGGGTGGGAGAGAAGGGAGGCAGAAGTCATGGGAGGCTGGCAGGCAGAGCAAGATGGGGCATACACATCTGTATTCAGACCTGCAGTGTGAGTCCCTCAGGCAGCAACCCCCCTCCCGGCTGCAGGGTCTCACTGGTGAAAGGGTGTTAGCTTTATGAGGGCAGGGCCTTGTGGGTTTGTGCTCAGCCAGCCCTCCCTTTGGCTCTGTTAGGCAGCAAGTATCTGGGGACAGGAATCTCTGTCTCCCAGGGTCCCTCGAGGACCTGGAGCCCTGCATGCAGTACGGGTGAGGCGGGAGGGAAACCACATTGCTTTCTCCCCGTGGGTCTTCCAGGGGAGGAAAGTGTGCCATTTGGCCACGTCATGGGTACCTCTGTACAGGAAGAGGGTGAGGGCTGGCAGCTCTGGGGGGGCGTGGCCTTCACTAGGAACAGAGGCACAGTGCCTGGAGCCATCATACTTTGAGGGACCCACGCAAATATTTTAATTTCTTTTAAAATCAGAAGAAAAAGGTGATAGAATCTAGCCCGGATTATACTGGTCACTATACTATTGCAGTCAAAGGGGCCCACGGAGACACAAATGCCAGAGCCTAGGAAAGTCAGACTGCTGAGCCTGGGGAGAGGAGGTGCGGGTCACCTTGGCCCCAGAGCACAGTATGGGCAGTTGTGGCTCTTGCAGGCTGGGGGCTCAGCCAGACCAAGTCAGCCCAAGGTGGCAGGGACACACCCTGGGCTGCAGTAATAAGGCCGCGTAGAGATAGGGAGGGAAGGTGCCCAAGGCTTGGGGCTGGACATGCCTGTTCCATCAGGGTGACCCTGGAAAACTGGAGGCCACCTCTGGGCTTTGATGATTGCAGCCTCCACTCACTGAGCACAGGTGTCTGTAATTCACATTACCCTGCGGCATCCTCTTAGTCCCATGAGGGTGTGCCCGTCTTACAGATGAGATGGAAGAACCAGCCACTGAGTGACTGAGCCAGGATGAGCAGTGCAGGCTGCCTCCTGCCCTGGGCAACAGCTAAAGGCTGGGGGGTGCCCCTTCGAAGATGGTGGGCCAGGCTGCTGTGTAGGTGGGAGTTCAGGTTTTGTCATCAGGCTGTGTAATTCCCCTCTGTGAGCTCCATCTCTGCTGACCCATTTTGCAGATGGGAAAAGTGAGGCTCAAGAGAAGCGACCTGCCTGCGGACACCGCTGCGTCGCGGTGGGGACCTGTGGGAAGGAGTAGGCCGAGAGACCTGCTGGCCGCGGGGAAGGCAGAAGCAGGTCTCGCTGGCAGCGCCACGGCGAGGAGTGAGCTCCCCGTCCCGCGGGCATGCCAGTGGGCGGCGGCCGGGCTCCCAGCCGAGCTGGGCGGGGCCGGGCGGAGCCCTGCGGCCGGGGCGGGGCGGGCCGGGACTTCGGGTGCCACTTCCCGCTGCGCAGTGCCCTTCCCGGAGCGAGTCCTCGTCGCTGGTGAGTGGGGACCGGGCGCCGAGGAAACTGCGAGCAAGGGGGCCCCGCGAGGGTGCGATCCAGGACAGCGCTGGCCCGCCGGCGCGCGGCCGGAGGGGAAACTGAGGCCGGAGGTGGCAGGCCGGAGTCCCGGGGCCGACACCCGAGGGGCGGCCGCGGGGCTGCACTAGGAACTTGGCTGCCCGGTCGGTCAACCGGTGCAGGCGGCGGGCGGCCCCTGCCCCGACTCCGCTGGCGCTGGCAGATTCGGGTGGGAGATGGGGAAACGGGGGTGCGGTGGGGGGAGGCTTGGGCAGCCCCGCCCATCCCACCTCCGCCCCATTTCGCCCAGCCAGCCGCATGTCCCGCGGGAAGCAGAGTCCGGGGGAGGGGCAGACACCCCCTCTTCCGCCCACAACTGGGATGAGTAAGCCGGGGCGGGGAGGGTGGGAGGGACAGAAACATCGGTTGCCTGATCCACTTGAAACACCCCATTTCTAGGGGGAGGAAACCCAGGCCAGACTCGGGAGGTTCTGCCCAAAGCCAGATGAGACCCCTAGGGAGCCTTAGAGCCTGCCCCCTAGTTCCCATTCCAGCGTTCAGGTGAGCCGTAGCCTGGACGTGGGCCTGGTGTGCGGCTTCCCTGCACGTGTGCACACCTGCCACGGAGGGAAACCGGCCCAGAGAAGCCCAGGTGGCAAGGGTAGTGGGGCTTCAGCCTTGAACACTGAGCCGCTGCCGGATGCTGTTGGCCTGTTCTGGGCTGGGACCCTCTCCCCCTGGCCTGCTGAGGCATGGTGGTACCTGTTGAGCCTCTCCTAGGGACAGGGGGCTGAGGCTGTTCCAAAAGGGTCATGGGCAGGGAGGGGATGTCAGGAGGCCGTGGACAAGAAGCAGCCACACCAGAAGGCTGAGCCGCCAGGATGTGGGCTGAGGGCCTGGTGTCCCTGTGGGGAGAGGGGCCCCCGCAGGGCAGTAGGACACAGGCATCAGCTCCTTTCTGTGAAGCAGGGAGGCAGGCTGCCCTTCCTCAGTCCCTCCGCACCCCCAGAGGGAGCCTCACAGGGAGTCCTGGGCCCCCAAGGAGGAAACTGAGGCTCGCTTAGGAACCATTGTCCAAGGTTAGAGCTACAGTGGCTTTGAACCAGTGGGATCTGTTCCCGAAGCCTCCCGGTGGGTACCTCGGGGTGGGTGAGGGGCTCACAGGCAGGGAGCCTACTTTTTACTACGTACACTTTTGCCTTTTCATTATTTTATTTTTGAATCTGGGTTTTTTTAATTTGTGTTTTCTTTTACTTGTTTTTGATTGTGCAAGCAACGCCTGGACGTGCCCTCTGTGTTTAAAGTAGTCATGCTCCACAAGCAACCCCCCTGTCGCCCCAGCCCTACCCCAGCCCAGCCCTCCCGCCTTACCGGGGCGCTGGATCCTTCCAGGCCTGTTGTCTGTTCCGCTGGACATTGTCACAGTGGAAAGCTTCACAGAGGTTATGATGAGGAGATTAGCTGCGAGTCCTTTAAAAAAATAACAAGAAACAAGTCCCTGGGACAATGGAGGCTTCTAGGGAGATAAGGCTGGGAGAGTGGGTGAGCTGGGGGGTGGGGTGGGGGGGTCAGAGACAGGGCAAAACCCTCTGTGCTGTTTCTAGGTAGTTCTGTCACCTTCTGTAGGGAGGGTCACCTATAGGGAGGCCACAGAGAACCAGGGGATCCCCCAGAGACCCACTGGTTCAGCCTCATTTAACAGATGGGGACACAGGCTGGGGAGGGGAGGCCCTAGGGCCAGGAGTGAAGCATCACAAGGATAGGAGGCCCCGAGTGCCAGGCCGGGGACAGGGACGGTTCAGATCCTATAACTGCTCCGTGGGGGTTGGCACATTGGCCTTGGGGCTGGAAAGGGTGAGGCTCCTGGCTCTGAGAGAGCCTTCTGGCACTGGTCAGTGGGCGGGGCAGCTGAGGTGGGTGAGAAAGGCCGAGGCTGAGAGGGGAGGGGACACAGCCGTCGGAGTGGCCAGCAGACTCCCAGCTCAGGGGGTGGGGGTGGAGTTGTTGGCTTCAGAGTTATACAGACCCAGAAAGTTCTGATTCCCTGTGCCTCAGTTTCCTCTTCTGGACCGTGGGAATAGTCATGAGTCCACCATGGAGGCCAAGAGGGCCGTGTGGCTCAGCTCTGAGAAGAGAGGCGCTGGTCCCCTCCCCTGCGGCTGCCGTGCAGAATAAACGGGGCGATGAGCCCAGCCTGGCCCGCAGCGCACCCTCCACCAGCACCGTGCCTGCGGGTCGTTCCCGGAGGCCTAGAACCTCCTCTGGACCCCAGGTCCTGAGCCTTCTGCGGCCGGAGGGCAGGGTGTCTGTGGAGCATTTTCACCTGCGCGGCTGGCCCGCTGATGTTTTCTCAGCCTTGGGCCTGCTCCATGGAGGAAATGGGGTGAGTGACCCCCAACACTCATACCCACAGCCCCTCACTTGTCTGGTTCCACTGGAGCCTCCCCATGACCCCATGACCCCATGAAGCAGGCAAGGCAGGTTATAGCCACTTGCCGTGGGAGGAAACTGAGGCCCAGAGAGGGGCTTTGGCCTGGGGTCGCCAGGAAAATTAGAGCCAAGGTTTGGGTTCTTCGTCACCTTCTGACTGAGGTAGAAATAAGGGTGGGTGGCTGTGCCCCTCTGCCTGAGTCTGGAGCCCCTTCCTGGTCATGGGCGTTTCCTGGCCCTCCTTGGGGTCCCCTTCCAGAGTGGATCTCTCTCAAGCCTGCCTGGTCCAGCCGACCTGCCCAGCCTGGCCCACCACGTCTCAGCTTGGGGAGCCACGCCGTCCCCAGGAGGCCCAGGAAGCTCCCTGCTTGGCCCTCTCCACGTAGGCATCTGGCCTCCCTGTTTTCTGACCCTCTGACCCTCTGACCCTCTGATCCCCTCGGCCCAGTGGAACATAAACACAGCCAGGCCCTCAAAGGGGCAGCCTGGGGTGGGCGCAGGAGCACCCAGCTCACACCCTACCCTGTCACTTCAGCCAGAGGGAGGCCGCCACTCCCTGGTGGGCCTCTGCTCTGCACAGTGGGGGCTTGGATGGTGGGCTCTAGGACCAGGTCAGCTGTATCGGGATTTCTTAGGCACTTGCTGGGTGCTGTGTCAGGGTGACATGGACACAGGCTGCATTGTGGGTGACCCTTGAAAACATTATGTTCAACACAAGAAGCCAGACCCCAAAGGCTATATCTATATCTATATATCTATATCTATATCTATATATATATATTTTTTAAACTCTTAGCTTTTTTATTTTTTTAAATCCTCACCCGAGTATACTTTTTTCCATTTTTATCTTCAGATAGAGTGGGGGAAAGAGAGGGAGAGAGAGAGAAACATCGATGTGAGAGAGACACATCCACTGGTTGCCTCTTGCACGACCCTGACCAGGGTCGGGGTACGTGCCCTTGACCGGAATCGAACCCGAGATTCTTTGGTCCGCGGGCCGACACTCTAACCGCTGAGCAAACCGGCCAGGGCCAAAGGCCGCATGTTGGAGGTTTCCTTTTACATCAGCATCAGGCAGGGTAGCGGCATGGAGGCAGAAAGCCCACGATTCCCAGGGGCAGAGGCTGGGGGGAGTGAGGAGTCACTGCTAAGGGTGCAGGGGCTCTTTTGGGGTGATGAACTGTTTTAGAACTTGAGGTTGAGAATAGTTACGCAACAGTGGGCGTGTCCTAAATGCCACTGAAGTGTGCACTTTAAAATGGTTAATTTCACATTTTATGAATTTTGCCTCAATTTGGAAAAAAACACCCAGGGAAACACCGCAAGGGAGCCTCGGCAACCTGGGAGCCGGAGGAAGTGGCACTGGGGCGGGGGGGGGGGGGGGGGAGGTGCCAACCGGGGGCCAGGGGCAGAGGTAGTGACTTACAGAGAAGTTACAAAAAAGTTACAAAAGTATACAGAGTTCTCACATGCCCTTCACCCAGCCTCCCCTTAGGTGCCAGGACCAAAACCAGGAAATTAACAGGGTGCGAGTAACTACAGACCTGGGTCGAACCCCCCGTTTTCCTACTAATGTGTTTGTCTGTCCCGGGACCCCATGGGGATTCCTCAATGCACTCAGTGATCTCTCCTTAGTCTCCTGCAGTGACTTTCTCCTCGGTCCTTCCTGGTCTGTCATGACCTTGGCACGTTTGAAGAGTGCTGGTCAGTTACTTTGAAAAACGTTCCTCCATAGTGGGGTGGTCTGAGGTTTTTCTCATGAGCACAGGAACCCCTGTGCCACGTGCCCAGCCCTTGGCAGTGTTCATTGGTGCAGTGATCGTGGGGAAACTGTCCCCACTCAACAGGCGAGAAAACCGAGGCCCAGGGAGGGAGGGATCCCAGTCACTGAGGGGCAGGGCTGGGATCTGCTGGATGCCCAGCACTCTGCCTGTCCCTTTAAAAATAGTGCTCATGCCCTGGCCGGCTTGGCTCAGCGGTGAGAGCTGTGGAGAAAGTGCTTGCGGTCCTTCCAGCACCATCTTCCTCGGATGCTAGGTCAGGGTGCCCCTCTGGGAGGGCTGTGCCCCTTTCAGGACCTCTCCTGCTCTGTCCACCTGGATCCCCAGCCCCCACCCTAGCAGGCTGTGATGTAAGTTTATTGAACTGAATCCAGTGTGTGGCTTCTTATCTTATGCAAACAGACACCCCTAGATTCTCCAGCTAGGGTCAGAGTGTGTCAGTGGGAGCTCAGCCCCCTCAATTTATAATGGGGAAGCTGAAGCTTAGTCAGGGGTGCTGACGGGCTTATGGTCCCACAGCAGGTCCCGGCTGAGCTGGCCCCGGATGCCCAGCCTGTGCTCCCCACCCCCTTACTGTCTCTCTGGACTCTCAGCCCCAGTGAGCATTTCAGCTTGCCAGGAGCATGGCATGCTGCTGGGCACCTAGAAGGTCCTCAGTGCAGTGCTTGGGGCTGCTGGGCAAGGGGGCATGGCCACTGAGCATAATGGAGAAGCCTGGTGCCTGAGTCTCCAGTTTTGGGGGTGGCAGCTTCTAGGCCTGAGACAGAGGCCTTCTTTACCCTGAGCCCTGCCAGCCTCCCAGTGCTGCTGAGGGGACGTCACCAGCCTTGAACTCTTGCGAACTCCTGCCCCTTCCCACTCCCCACCTCAGTGGCCCTGGGTGTCAGGCAGGAGCAGGTTTTCAACCCAGGCCAAGCTTGGCCCCAGAGTGCTGTGTGACCCCAGGCAGGCTGCTTTCCCTCTCTGGCATTCGGGAAGGGACGGTGATTTTAGGGTGGGCCTGTGGGGCAGGGGTGAATCACCTGTGTACACAGTCCCCACACTGGGCTGGGCCCCGGTAGACCAGGTTGATGTCCCATTCTACAGAGGGAAAAACCGAGGCCAGCCCAGAGAGTTCCCCTGATTTGCTTGAGGTCACAGCGAGTCAGTGGGGAGCCAGGATTAGAGCCAAGCTGTCTGCTACCAGTTGCCTAATGAATGAATGAATGAATGACAAGTACTAGAACCTAAAGCACAGGTGTGGACTGACACAGGCCTTTCAGAGCCCCGGGCTGGCACGTGGCCTGCAGAGGAAAGGCTGGGAAGTCTGCTTGGTGGCCTGAGTGAGGTGGCAGAGAGGAGGGCTCCCTTGTCAGGGGCCCCAAGGTCAAGGCTGAGGGTGAGAGCGCAGGACCCTGGCAGCTGGGGCAGGAGCTGAGGGGGAGCCGACAGTGGGGTCCGGGCAGGAGTTTGGATGGGAATGTGTTGGTGGGAGCCCCGCGGCTGGGGTGGCAGGGCTTCCTCCTGCCTTGCTCATCTCTTCCGCACCCCCCTTCCTTCGATCAGTCGAGTGATTGATGAGTGATGAGGGGCTGGGAACAGCCACCCCAGGACTTGCGGTGCCGCTGAAGGAGACGGTAGGCCTGACCCTGGTCTGCACAGTGGGTCCTTGGGAAATGCTCAGAGGCCTCAGCCCCGAAGCGCCCAGCTCTCACCTCAGCCTTGTCTTCTCTTTCAGAGCTCCCAGAACAACAGCCCAAGAAGCGATGGCCCCGCCCTGGGTGCCCGCCGTGGGCTTCACGCTGGCACCCAGCCTGGGGGCCTTCCTCGGCTCCTACCATGTCCGCGGAGAGGGCCTCCGCTGGTATGCCAGCCTGCAGAAGCCCTCGTGGCACCCGCCCCGCTGGACGCTGGGCCCCATCTGGGGCACGCTGTACTCAGCCATGGGGTAGGTGGGCCAGTCCACCCCGGGCGGGCGGGAAGGGCCGTCCTCCCCTTACAGAGGCCCAGGCCCGGGGCGGGGCGTCTCCTGCAGGGTTTTAACTGTCCAGTGCCCCTTGGGCAGCCGGCACCATTTCTGGGCCTCATTTGCCAAGTGAGGTGGAGAAAGCTGCGGGACCTGTCGATTGCGTCACCGAACTTTCCCCTCCGGGGCCTCCTGGGAGGGGCGGGCCCGATGGCTCAACACACACTGGCATCCTGGCTGTTTTCACAACTCCGGGGTAGGACTGGATCAGTGTGCAGAGTTCAGCCGTGGGCAGCACGCGTGCTTCCAAGATCAGCAGCAGTCACGACAGCAGTCATGGCAGCTTCCATTTGTTGAGCGTCGTTTGGTGCCAGGGCTAGAGCGTGGGGACCCCTGGACTAGACCCTGGGAATCGCTGTGGTGACAGGAAGGGCTGCGTGCGGGGGTGGGGCTAGTGGTTCCAGCGGAAACCGCACTCAGGAGCTGAGATCAGCTTCCTGCCACCTTCTGGAATGTTCCCTGGCGGCCCAGTTGGGCTCCCAGCACTCCCTGCGTCCTGCTTTCTCCTCTCCAGTCCTGGCCCCGATACCTTGTTTCTGCTTCAACTTGCTCTAGCCTCCAGGCCTCCGCAGTCCTCCTTGGCCTTCCGCCACCATGGAGATCCTGATGGAGCACAAACGTGGCCCCATCTCTCTCCTGGAACCCTTCGGAGGCTCTCTTAGGCCCCGATAGGTCAAACCTCTCAGAGTGAAGAGCCCAGGCTCTGGCCCTGGGCACCTGAGTTCAAATCCTCACTCTACCTGCCGATTGCCTGTGAAGAGATCTGAGACATTTCACCTCCCTGTGCCTCAGTTTCCTCACTGTAAAATGGGGTGATAATTCTGTCCATCTCATAGCGTTATCGTGAGGATGAATTCAGTTACTGGTTGGACAGAGCGAGAGCGGTGCCTGGGTGTGTAAGTGTTGAGGGCATTAGCTGTTACGATTGGCGGTGTTATAGTAGCACTTGAGGCTTAAGAGTCCCCATGACCAGGTCCCCATTTGCCTCTTCAGCTTCACCTCTCTGGTGCCCCCAGGACCTCAATCTGCAGTCATGTGGGCTGACTCAGGGTCTCACACGTGCCTCTAAGCCTTGGCACATCCTTGTTAACTCCCCCTGGCAAACTCCTACTCATCCTGTGAGACCCAGCCCAAGTGTCCCATCATTCTGTGCAGTGCCCTGACTGGGTTAGAAGTCTCATGTGCTTCCTTCTTCACAGCACTGATAAAGATAATCATGGTCAATACCCATTGGGTGTCCCATGTGCCAGGCACCGCCCTAAGTACCACCAGTGTATTCACTCGATTCCCCACAGCAACCCTTTGAGAAATGAAGGCCCAGAGAGGTCAGATAACTTCCCTGAGGTCACACAGCAGTCAGTGGCAGGGCATGCCTGAGTCATCACTCTGTCATCCCAGAGGTGAGCATGGCTCCCTGCCCTGTAGGGAGGCTCCTGGCCTCTTTCCCACTGGTGCCCTGACAGGTGGCCTCTGTTTCAGATACGGCTCCTACATGGTCTGGAAAGAGCTGGGGGGCTTCTCGGAGGAGGCTGTGGTTCCCCTGGGCCTCTATGCTGGGCAGCTGACCCTGAACTGGGCATGGCCTCCCATCTTCTTCGGCACCCGACAAATGGGTTGGGTAAGTGTCTCCCTGGTGCCTGGAGATGGGCCATGGAGGGGTGGGCCTCCTTGGGGGGACGTGGGCATCACCTCCCAGCCGGGATCAGGGTCTAAGGGCTGGAGCAGGGCAGCGCGAAGCTCACGGCCAGCACCCACCTGCGGAGCCTCCACGGCTGCTGCTCCTCCAGCGAAGGGGCCCCGGGGGCTCTGACGGAAGCCGGGCGGGGGTGCTGGCTTGGGTGTGGGGGAATTGTGTAGGAGAACCCACACTGCACCTGGTGCTGTGCACCGCACACATGGCGAGGGTCAAGCAGGGGCAAGTGTTCCCATTTTATTTATTCATTTATTTATTCATTTATTTTTAATCCTCACCTGAGGACATTTTTGCATTTATCTTCAGAAAGAGCGGGAGGGAGAGAGGGAGGAAGAGAGGGAGAGAAACATCGATGTGAGAGAGAGAAACATCAACCAGTTGCCACCCACAGGACCCCAACCGGGGCTGGGGACGAACCGCAACCGAGGTACGTGCCCTTGGCCGGAATCGAACCCATGACTCATTGGTCCGCGGGCCGACGCTCTACCGCTGAGCCAAACAGGCCAGGGCAGTGTTCCCATTTTATATATGGGGAAACTGAGGCAGAGAACTAGGGAGGGGCTTGGGCGGGTCGTTTGGGAGTGGAATGGAGTGATCGCTCGCGGGCGACAGATGAGCGGGCCGCTGGGACACATACTCTGGCGGGCACCTGGAGTCTCAGGCCTCCCTGTCGTCCCCCCCAATGTCTCCTCAGGCCCTGGTGGACATCCTGCTGACGGGTGGGCTGGCAACAGCCACCACTGTGGCCTGGCACCGGGTGAGCCCCTCAGCCGCTCGACTGCTCTACCCGTACCTGGCCTGGCTGGCCTTCGGGGCCATGCTCAACTACTGCATCTGGAGGGACAACCCTGGCCGGCGTGGCGGCCGGAGGCTCGCGGAATGAGGTGCCCCACCCGCCGAGGACGTGGCTGCTGCCAGACAGGCCCTGCTGGTGCTGGTGGCCCTCACGGTCTGGGTCTCAGCCCGGGGGGTCACCACCGGCTTCAGAGCCGCTCCAGGCTGAGCCTGCGCCCCAGAAACGGCGTCCTGCGCTTTCGGCATTGCTCAGGGCACGGGCTCGGAACGTGGGGTTTTATAAGCCAAATAAAGTGTTTAACCTGGCGATGGCCTTTTTCTCGGGTGGGACCCCGGTCTTGGTGGGGAAGAAGGGCTGGTCCTCCTGCTGGAGCTGTCTGGGCTGTGTCGTCCAGGTGAGGCGGCCTGCTCAGGGTGGAGTGGCCCAGGTGTGACCCGGAGCCCACACCGGCTGTGCTGCTGCCTGCAGGTCCGGACCAGGCCTGGGCTTGGGCTTCAGCTGGCAGGAGGGCCACGCACCTCCATGCCTCCAGGGGCCCAGCTCAGGCTCTGGAAGGGTGCGGCCCGCAGTCCACTTGGGCCAATTCCTGGCTCTGCCGACAGTGCCCACAGTCGGCCCCAGTCAGAATGGGGCTGGGGACACCAACTGACCTGCCCCTGGGGTGCAGGACTCATGTCAGCCTCACCACTCCCCTCCCCTGGGGCAGCCCCACAAACACCAGAAAGGGCTGTCCCCCTGCCCCGCAGACAGCAGCCCCTTGGTGGGCCAGGCCTGCCCAGGTTTGGAGGTGTCACCCCCGGCTTCAAGCAGGGAGACCCACAGCCTCTCCAGGCAGCTGTGTGCAGTGAGGCTGGCAAGAGGCCTGGCACGCAGGCGGGCTCCTGCTGGGACGCCGTTCCCGGACCTGTGCAGAGCTGCCCTGCAGCCTCCTGGGACCGAGGCTGGTGGACCTGCCGGGCCCTTGTGGTCTGTTTGGTCCCTGGTTGTTGAGTAAGTTCATTCGAATCAGCGAACTGTCGTATCTGGAGTTCTCACAGCCGGTTCAGCAGCCGGGAGTTTTGCTGCCTCTGCTCCGGCCCTGCCTCCTTTGTCCTCCTGGTTTCACATTCAGACGTGACCCCCACATTATGAAGAGCCCAGGGGGATGAGCAGAGACAGCTGACGGCCATCAGAGCAGCTGGCTCGGGGGCTGTCCCTTCAGCTGGCCGCACTCCGCTGGACTTTCATGTCCCACAGGAGCGTGTCTGCGGGACCCAGCCGTGAGCACCTGCCTGCGCCCCGGCCTGCTCCCCACGCTGCGTTTCTGAGGCTCAGCAGAGCAGGGGTCGGGGGGACTCCAGGCACATCCATTTTACTTATTGATTATTCTAAAGTCCTCCACGGTAGTCGGGGCACCGTGGGCACCACGCCTGACAGCGCACCGGGACTGCTGGGATCTTCTCAGTGGTGCGCACGCAGACGGTTTCTTGCCCATTCCATACACCTGTGGGTCGGCCCAGCTCTTCCAATACCCCACGTACGTCCTTCTGGCTACAAAACGTGCGTCGCCACAGAAGTGCCAGGAAAAACGGGCAGGAGGCGGCGGCATTTTGCCGTTTTGTC
Source organism: Tadarida brasiliensis (assembly GCA_030848825.1). Lineage (NCBI taxonomy): Eukaryota > Metazoa > Chordata > Mammalia > Chiroptera > Molossidae > Tadarida > Tadarida brasiliensis. Next base: position 4,980,653 of record CM061263.1, on the reverse strand, counting down.
TGCTGGCTTTCGTTGGTCTTCATGGCGTTCTCTCCTTTTTTGAGCTGTTACCATCCACCAGGATCGAGGGTGCCGACAATTCCCACGTTGGTTTGCCAGGAAAACCCAGAGCTCACAGATGTGTCAGGTGCTCTGGGAGCCGCTTCACACGGTGGAGGGGGGCTTGGATCTGAGCATTTGCCGCCTCTGCAGCTGCCCGGCCACAGGGGACGCAGGCCCAGGCCGCCCAGGCCCCGGGGGCTCGGCAGGGAGGGCTTCGGGAGGAAGCGTGGCTCTTTAGGGGTTTGCCGAGCACTTTCCTGTCGTGTCCGGCCACCCTGGACTCGGCAGGCGGAAGGAGGCCCTGCCTCGCCTGTTCCGAGGTTCTCTCCGTCCGTGCCTCTCCACGAGAGAGCTGCCACGTCTGGGCGCGTTTGTGTCGCCGCAGAGCATCGCCGAGGACGTGGCAGCTCGACCTTTACCCTTTGGGTTTCTTCTGTGTTGCCCTGGAGAACTTTGGTGCATTTAATCCCGCTACTGGGACTGTCCAGTCACCTCCCACTTACAAATTCTGGCTTTTGATGAAATCTTTTTGTTGTTGTTAATCCTCAGAGGATATTTTTCCCCCCATTGATTTTAGATGGTGGGGGTGGAGAGAGAGAGAGATCGATTGGTTGCCTCCCACACGACCCTGACCAGGGCTGGGGATCGAACCTGCAACCTAGGTATGTGCCCTTGACTGGAATCAAACCCATGACCCTTTGGTCTGCGGGCTGGTGCTCTAACCGCTGAACCAAACCAGCCAAGGTTTGATGAATTCTTAACATGGAGAAAGCGACTTGGGAAGCTGAGTACCAGAAAGATGTATGTAGAAGCCAAGAACCGTCTCCACACAGGGCGCCGTCTGGCCTTCCGGACTGTGGAGGCCCGGCATGACAGCCTTCCGTGGAGGTTCTCTGGTCCTCACTGATCAGAGGTGCAAGATTGGGGGAAACATGTTTATAATCCAGGGATCATGGGGTCCTCCGATCCCAGCGGCTGTGCCCACTCGGAGTGTCCTGGGCAATCAGGTGTCAAGTGAGCTGGGAGCGAGGAGGACAGTCCCTGTGGCACCTGGATGAATGAATTAACCTGGTGTGAGCACATGCTGGGGCCACAGGAAGGCCCCTCTGCGCAGCTCCTGCGAGAAGCTGCATGTGGTCTGGCTGCCTGGGCGTGTGTGGGCTCTGCCTTCCGGTTATGATGTTTTTATTAATCTTCACCCAAAGATATTTTTTCCATTGATTTTTTTAGAGAGTGGAAGGGAGGGAGTGGGAGCGACAGAAACATCAATGTGAGAGAGAAACATTGATTGGTTGCCTCCCACACACGCTGGGGATAAAACCTGCAACCCAGGTACACGCCCTTGACCCGGAATTGAACCTGCGACCCTTCGGTGTGAGGGCTGATGCTCCAACCACTGAGCCACAGCGGCCAGGACTGCCTTCCAGTTTTAACGCCCAAAACCACCAGGGGGCATCACTGTGCTGGCCAGAGGCAACCAGGCACCTCTTCTGCGTCAGCTGGCAGGGCCCTCTGGCCGTCCCGTGAGCAGTTAGGGCCTCTGATCATCCCGTCCCCAGGCTGAGGAAACGGGCACGGGGAGAAGCCCAGGCCGAGGCCCCAGATGTGAGGGCTGCAGCGGATTGAGCTCACTGAGGACTGAGGTTCTGGGCATCCGTGGGGATGCCGCGTGGGCCTCAGCGCCACATCTGTCCCTGCCACTTCCTGTTCTGCAATGAGACCAGCCCTGGGAAATCAAACCGGATTAGGGAGCTGCTGTGGCCTGACCTGTTTGTCCCCCCAGATTCATGTGCTGAAATCCTAACCCCAATGTGAGGGCCTCAGGAGGGGGGGCCGTTGGGGGTGACTTGGTCATGAAGGTGAAGCCCTCTGCAGTGGGATTAGTGCCCTCATAAAAGGGACCCCATGGCGCTCCCTTGCCCCTTCTGCACAGGACACAGTGAGAGGACCATCTATGAACTAGGACACGGACCCTCATCGCCTGTTAGACACATCTGCGGCCCCTTGATCTTGAGACGCCCCGGCCTCCAGAACTGAGACAGAAGTTTCAGTTGTTTAACCACCCAGTTTGTGGCACTGTGTTATGGCAGCCCGACGGACTAAGATGGGGACTTGGAGTCCTGAACACCATCTGACCTCTCCTGTGTCTTATATCTTGATGGTTTGGTTTTCTTTAGGAAGGAAAGGGACAGAAGGGAAGCAGCGGACAGAGCCTGCCAGGCCTGTGGCCCCTGGGCCCCCACAGACAGCGAGGCCAAAGTACAGAAGGCATCCTTTATTGCAGTACAAATCCAGTTGAGAGGGGACAGGACTCCAGCAGCTCTCCCGGGGACAAAACCAGAGACGAGGTGTCCCTCCTGCTACACCTCCACCTGGCTGGGGGGAAGGGCTGGGCTCTGGTCAACAGAGGGCAGACAGGCACACCAGAGGGGAGGCGCAATCTGGTCCAGTTTTGCTACAAGGATTGCTCTTGGCTTCAGAATAAAACAAGCACCTCCCACCCTTAACACGCACACACACGCATGTGCACACACGCGCATGTGCACACACGCGCATGTGCACACACATGCATGCACACGCGCGCGCGCGCACACACACACACACACACACACACACACGGCAAAGCTCAGCAGGCAGTCCCCCCTCCCTGCCCACCGCCTTGTCAGCTGGGCCAGGGCCCACGGTGGCTACATAATATGCTGGCATCTGACTCCAAATTTCAGAAAAACATTAAGAACAAGAACTTTGTATTTTCTTCCCATAAATGAAAGAGTAACAATAACCCAACACTCTGACCCTAGGCTCGGTGGGAGACGGCATCTGGCGAAGGTGACGTTCTTGGCGTGACCGTCTCCCGAGGCTGCCCACTGCCTGGTGCTCTGCTGCCCACGCTGGTTCCCTCGCCCCAAGTCCCCCCACCAAAGAGCCACCCAACCTCAGATGAGGGCGGAACCATGGCAGTGCCAGGGAGGCCACGGGGACCAGGAGGATGGGCTGGCCCTGGCCGGATGGCAAGGCGTCGGCAACAGAAGGCGCAGGCCTTCCTGCCCTGCAGTCACAGGTTTGCTGGTGACGGTTTTGGTGGAGCTGGGGGAGGGGGTGGGGTGAGAAGGCTGGTGTGGCAAGCAGGTTCCCCAAGATGTTCTGGGGACACCTGTCACACAGGGCCCTTGGGGAGGAGCCACGACGCATGAGCAGACTCTGGACGAGAGCCAGCCTGGCCCTGCTAACGTTGGGGTTCCCACAGGCATTCCTGGGGGACTCTGTTTCTGAGAACACCTCGGCACACTCCCCAGGACCCCTCCTTTGCTAACACCCCGGGAAACATGGCAGCCCAGGAACCAAACCCTCAGCAGTGAAGCCTTGGGCTGAGCTGAGGGCAATCACCGCACAGACGGTGCAGAGGGGAGGGGGACAGCGGCCTGCACTCAGCCCGGGACAGTGTGACTGGCCCTGCTCCTGACCCACAGTGAAGCTGGGCCCTGGCCCGCCTGTGCCCAGAGGGAGGGGGGAGGGGACTTTGCAGAAGCTGAGTCGGAGGCTGGGATCGGCCGCAGCAGGGGCAGAAGGGCCGGCGCGCCTACACCAGGCGGGTGACGTGGCAGTTGCTGGGCTCGTCCAGGAACAAGGTGCTGAAGACGTCGTTGAAGAAGGTCGGGTGGTACCGGCAGGCTCGCTCGCAGTCCGGGTTGAAGTTCACCTCCAGGATCTGTGGCTGCATCACTCGCCTCCCTAACGGCACAGAGCACAGGCATCTCACTGTTGGGAGGACGGGCTGGGGGCCGGGGCCGGGGCCGGGGCTCGGGTCTCCTGGTCCTCGGGGCCTCCTGAGCCTGCTCCCCCAGGGGAAGGACTGGCGGGCCTCCAGCCCCAGAGTCCCGTGAGCCACTGTGCCCAGCTTGGCTGGCTTGCTGATCCCGTCCGCGCTGTCCTGTAGGGTGTAGCGCCTTAACAGTGAGCCCCCCAGACCCAGATCTCCCGGCTAACGGAGACGAAGAACAACCCAGATGCACTGACCAGCGACATGCCCTCCCTGTCCCCTGGGGGGGGCTGGACAATCAGCTTTGGGTAAGTGGGGAATGTCTGCATTATGGGGAGCCCTCCTCACCATCTGGACGGCTGTCCCACTTCAGCATGAGGTCGACGGCGTACACGGCCCGGGAAGAGGGATAGTCGCAGAGGCCCAGGGGTGGGGGCCTAGCACATGCCACCTGGAACAGCTCCGTGAAGGCCCGAAAGATCTCAGCCTGGGACCAGGGGAGGCCGGGTCAGGGGCCGCACGGCTCTGATGGGACCAGACCCCCAAAGCGGCCTCTCCACGTGGGGTTTGCTGCCCGTTCCCAAGCCCCCAGCCCCCAGAAGGCCTGAGTCACCTCCTACATCCTTCATGGCCCCAGACCTGGCCAAAGCCACCTCTGCCCGACACCTGCCCCCACACGCCTGGCATTCACCTGTCGTGTCCCCTGCCTCGGGGCCCCCGCCAAGGTGAGCCGAGCACCTGAAACGCTCAGTCCACAGCGTGGAGGCCAGCCTGCACCTGCAGCAGAGTCCCCGTTTCCAGGTTCGCAATTCCTGGCACCGGCAGGGCCTGTGGCTGTCTGGCTGTCCCAGGGGTACCCTGAATACTCCTCCAAGTCACTCCCACACCTCACACCGTCCCCTTCACCAGCCTCGGTGGGAGGAGCAGGGCCACCCCGAGGAAGCAATCTCCCCGTGCCAGCTCACGACAGAGGCCCTGCCCTCCAGCTCCGCTCAGGACTTACCTGGACGCTCTTCCAGGGAAACTCTGGGTACTGCTTCTCAAACTCCGGGATGAACTCATTGTAGTGAACCTGCGACACACACAGGGTCTGTCACACCTGCCCTGCCTTGATGTGGGCCTGACACTCGCCGGGGCCACCTGTCAGCGCCAGCAGCCTACCCACCCCACCCCCTCAGGGCACAAACGGGGGGCAGGAGACTGGGTCTGAGCTCTGATCTCTGTGACTCTGGCCAAGAAGGTTCACTGCTCAGAGCCTCAGTGTCTTCATCTGTGAAATGGGACAATGGTCCCTGCCCAGCAAACTCTGCAGGGCTGCTGTGAGCCTCAGACGAGGTACTGAACACTGAGGGCTCAGCAGGCTGGGGTCAGGGCCGACACGTCACCACGCCCATGTCAGAACAGTGCCCTGGGGAAGGCCTGGGGCAGGCCTGCTCCACTCCGACTGGGCTGGGGACCTGGGGACCTGGGGCAGCCTCGGCCTCTCCAGCTACCTCAGTGCGTGCTCCTCAGAGCAGCAGGGGGCTCCTTGAGGTAAGACAGGTGCCAGAGACCAGCTCCTGTCTACACTGCCTGCCCAGTAGACAGACTGATGGCTGTGGGGTCGGGGTCTGCGTGAACCCGCTCACCAGGCCCCGCCAGGCCCCCACCTGCTTCAGCACTACTTCTGGGTCGTAGTTCATGACGGTGAAATGTTTCTCGTAGTCGTCCAGATCGTTGAGGGCGAAGGCCCTGCAGGGGGAGCAGGCAGATCCTGGAGTGGTCGGGCAGCCAGGGCACCAGCTCTCCTGCCCGTCAGGCTCCTGTGGGGACTCCCCGGAGGCCCCTAAACGCCACCTGACCCGCAGGTGTGGGTGCCTACTTGACAAGGAACGCTCACACCCCGCAGGGTGGCTGACGTGGGCTCAGGGTCCCCTGTGGGCTGTGTGGCGAAGGAGCGCCAGTGCTGTGGGTCCGTACAAGAGGCCCCACCCCTCGCCCGGCCCGGCTGCCCAGGCTCCCCCACCCCTCGCCCGGCCCGGCTGCCCAGGCTCCCCCACCCCTCGCCCGGCCCGGCTGCCCAGGCTCCCCCACCCCTCGCCCGGCCCTGGCTGCCCAGGCTCCCCCACCCCTCGCCCGGCCCGGCTGCCCGGGCTCCCCCACCCCTCGCCCGGCCCGGCTGCCCGGGCTCCCCCACCCCTCGCCCGGCCCGGCTGCCCGGGCTCCCCCACCCCTCGCCCGGCCCGGCTGCCCAGGCTCCCGTACCGGTTGGAGAAGCGCAGCCAGAACACGTCGTACACGAACAGCCTCAGGGGCTTCACCGACCGCAGCAGCACGATGTAGCGGATGTCGAACTTGACCCTCCCCACGTCTTCTCGAAGGAACAAGACGGGACTTTCGATGTACTTGGACACGACCTGCAGGGTGGAGACGCAGGCTCACGGAGGCTCCCTCCCCTGGGCCGGGACCAAGCGCCCGACCTTGCCTGCTGTGGGTCCCCACATCTGGGGGCACAGGCAAGCTCCGCAGCCCCTCCTTCCTGGCGGCCATGGAGGGACCCGCACCCTGCGCTCTCCTTCTTCCTCTGCGTTTTCAAACCCCTGTCTAGCCTGGGACACTTTCCTCACCTTCTCTACTTGAGTGGAAGGAAAAGATGCCACCCGTTTTCAGGTTTTAGAAACTGAACACAAAGTCTCAGCCTTAAACCCACTGGCTCCCCACGCACGGCTGGAAATCTCCAGTGACCACCCCGTGGCACGCTGCTCTCGGCCGCTGCCCGCCCCAAGATCCGTGTCCTCCCTCCCTGACGCCATCTCAGAGTGCCCCGTGGCACTGCAGCACCTCCGTCCAGGGCCACATGGGCTCCCTGGCCTGGCCACCGCTCCCCGCCGTGCAGTCACACGTTACAGCGTGTGGGGACTGAGGTCAGACAACCCCACACAGCTCTGAGGAGGCTCCCTCCTCTCACCCGACTGCCACAGCGCCCCCCGCTGGCAAGGCCATGGAAGGACTGGGGTTGCGGCTTCAGACTCCTATGAGCTCAGTGACGCCGTCACTGCTGACACGGGCACCCACCCACACAGGCCCTAGACACTCGTCACCCCCACCCCCGGCTGGCCAGCCACAGCCTGTGCACCGAGCACCCCGCACACGCAGGGCCCACCTTGGGGCTGCTCTCGCGGTGCCGGATGACGCTGTGCAGGCTCCTGGTGACGTGGGTGTCCAGGCTGCGCGCTAGGTTCCAGGGCTTGCAGATCCAGTGGTTGTCCTCGCCCCTGGGAGCAGAAGGGCCAGCTGGGCTGTGCCGGGGGCCACCCTCCCAGGAAACACCTCCCCAGATGGCAGCGGGGGGACACCCAGCCGCTGGGGCAGAGGGAGGGGTCGCAGCAGAGGTCAGAGGCTGGGCCTTGGGGTCTCAGGGTCTGCTGGAGCCCAGGGGCTTTGCTGGGGTGAGGCCTGGACCCTGCAGCAGCGGGGGGTCTCAGCTGCACGGCCCGCCGGGGGCAGGGGGTGGGCGCTCACCGTCTCTCCCGCTGCTGGAAGTAGCTGACGAACTGGGGCAGCTCGGTGCGCAGGTTGAAGGTTCGGGGCAGCCAGGCCGGGCCCTCGGGGCCCCCTGCCCGGCGTGCGATGGAGGCCAGGCAGTCCTTCACCGTCAGCAGGTTCTCGCAGGGGAACTGGTTCAGCAGCACGTGCGGCCTCTCCTGGCTGAGCCTCCTGCGGCCGAGCAGTGGGACAGCTCAGGGCTGCAGCGGGGGGCCGGGGGCTGGTGGCCGGTGCCTGGCTGGGGGGCGCCTGGCTGGGGGTGCCTGGCTGGGGGGCGCCTGGCTGGGGGTGCCTGGCTGGGGGGGTGCCTGGCTGGGGGGCGCCTGGCTGGGGGTGTCTAGGGGGGTGCCTGGCTGGGGGGTGCCTGGCAGGGGGCTGTCTGACTGGGGGTGCCTGGCTGGGGGCGCCTGGCTGGGGGGCGCCTGGCTGGCGGTGTCTCACCTGTAGTCCTTGAAGTGAGAGAAGTTGTAGAGGATGTCGGCGTCCGCCTCGCTCTGGGCGAAGGTGAAGCGAGGGTGGGTGAGGTGGCTGAGCACTTGCTGCACGTCTGTGTGGACCCTGGGGACAGGGGGGCGGGAGTCAGACAGCAGGCGGGGACCCCTGCCCGTGTGCCGAGTGGCGGGGCAGCTGGGAGCCTCACGACCCGGGGCCTGCGGGCTGAACAAACGCGGGCTCTTTCCTCCCAGTGGAGACACGGGGCAGGTCGACGCGGCGTTTCCACAGACACACAAGAACTTGACCCCCGAGAAGGAGCCGGTGCCCCAGGTGCCTGCGGGTGAGCGTGCTGCCAAGACACGTGCCCTGGACGAGGCCTCATTCCACACTGGTGCCCGTCTGCTGGGGGTGGTGGAGATGGCCATCCTTTTTTTTTTAATATATTTTTATTTTTATTTTTTAATTTTTTTCAATCCTCACCTGAGGACACTTTTTGCATTCATAGAGCGAGAGGGAGAGAGGGAGGAAGACAAAGATAGAAACATCGATGTGAGAGAGACACATCGAGTGGCCGCCACCCACACAACCCCAACTGGGGCCGGGGACAAACTGCAACCGAGGCACGTGCCCTTAGCGGGAACCGAACCTGGGTCTCTCCAGACCGCAGGCTGACGCTCCAACCACTGAGCCAAACTGGCCAGGGCTTAATATATTTTTATTGATTTTTTTGAGAGAGAGAGAGAGAGAGAGAGAGAAACATTGATGAGAGAGAAATACTGATTGCTATCTCTTGAATGAGTCTGCAACCCGGGCATGTGCCCTACCAGGGGTCACACCAGTGACATCTTGGTGCACGGGATGATGCTCAACCAACTGAGCTGCACCGGCCGGGCGAGACGGCCACACTTTGAAAGCAATGAGGCCAAGTGTGGAGGCAGGAGGGGCCCAGCCTGGGACAGGGTTCCAGGGCAGGAGCAGAGGTGGGGAGCTGGGCTGCTCAGGCAGGGCTGGAGCGAGGAGCACGATCTGAGCAGGCCTCTGGGAGGCCTCTGATCCCTAGGGGGTGGAGGGAGGCTGGGCAGAGGGCAGCGGGAGGAAACCTCGGGGACTGGGGAAGGGGCAGAGTAAAGCGTGCTGCACTTTCTGGCTAGACCAGGTTTGGAAGCCAGAGGAGGGTCCCACTGGAGGCCAGAGGACAGTCTGCCCCCGCTGGGGTAGACCCACCTGAGCCCACGCTGCACCCCCTCATCTGTAGGATGGGGTGCCTGCTCCCCGGGGGCCCTGCCTGGCCCTGTGGAACCCGCCAGCCCACACCGGCAGACACTGGCGCAGCCCCTCCTGGCAGCCCAGGTGCCTTTCCCAGGTGTCAGCACGGGCTCCCAGCCCTCAGGAGGGGCCAGCACGCACAGGCCTGGCTGTTTTCACTCTAGGACCGGAGGAACACACACACGGAGAACCTGGGCGCGCAGTGGTTCCACGCGGAGGAGGCAGGGACACGACACCCCGTGCCTTAGGACAGGGCTGGGGGGGGGGGGGAACCAGCTCCGGGCTGTCCTGCCCCTGCCGCCAGCACACGCACAGCCTGTCCTGTCCTTCAAGGGTGAGTTAAACTCTGTTCCTCCAGGGGCCCTGCTCACCGCTCACTGCATTCTCTGATCCCAGGAACCCCCCTCTGGCAGCGTGGGCACCGCAGTGCCCCCAGGACAGAGCGAACCCACTGAGCCCTCCCCGTGCCGGGCACAGTTCTGGGGGCCGCGGGACCTGGAGGGGTGTGTGAGCACTGTGACCGAGGGACAGGCTCACTGAGGCCGCGAAGGGGCTACGCACTTGAAGACGTGGTCACAGGGATGTGCCACCGGATCGACGGCCAGCGGCAGCGTCTCCTTGTTCTCCTCCAAAATGGCCTGGAAGGAAAGACACGGCAGGGGGAACCTTTGAGAAAGGAAGCCAGTGAGCACGCGCCTCCCCATCCTGGCACACCGGGGTCCCGGATCTCGGGGGCACACCCAGACCTCATGTGGAACCTTTCGCCAGAGCCCTCTGAACCCCAACCCCGGGAGTCTGGGGCTCAAGGCCCCTCAGGTGCTGGACAGCCCATTTGGTGTCAAAAGAACAATGCAAACATTTTCTCAGTCTTCTCATCACTACCTCCAAGTCACAGGAGGCTGCGGCCCAGCCTGCCCTGGGAGGGGCTCCTGGCCTCAGGGCTGTTCCAGCCTCAACAGTGTAGCGGTTTAGACCCGCCCACCAACTCTCCACACTCCCTTCCCAAGAGCTTCCTCCAGGCCCCGCGCGTGGGGGTGGAATGAGTTGCTTCCAACCAATGAAAAGTGGAAGAAAACTGTGCAACTTCTTCAAGGGCCCTGCAGCTCCCTCCTCCCTCCTCCCTCCTCCCGGGTCACCTGTCTGAGCGTAGTTAGCAGCCACCCGGTGAGGACACTCCAACAGCCTGTGGAGAGGCCCCGTGGGGAGGCGGGAGTCCTGCTGACAGCCAGGTCCTCAGCCCACCAGGCCCCAGGACGCGGCCCTGGCCCACAGCCTGCCTGTGCCTCACGAGACTCCCGGCCCACAGACACTCCCGGCCCACAGACACTCCCGGCCCACAGATAATCCCGGCCCACAGACACTCCCGGCCCACAGGAACTGTGTGGGACAACAGACGTTTGCTGTTCGGAGCTGGAGTGACTTGTTACCCCGCGATAACTAACTAACACAGGTGGCCGGGGCCCGGAGCCCAGGCCTGATCCAGAGGGTCAGATGGGCTCAAACCACCAGGACACGTCAGTGTTTGGCCTCTTATCTCCTCTTCCTGGACAGCAGAGGGCAACCCAAGAAAAAAAGGACATTTAAATTCAGGTCCCTTTAACATGGTCAAAACCGGGAGTCTGCCCCTCAGCACCCTTGGGCCTCAGCCCTCTGCCCTGTTGTCCAAACGTTCACTAGGCGCCTACTAGGCGCAGGCCCTCCGCGCATCCACGGAACAGAACACACCGCTGAGTCCAGGAGGACGACCACTGAGTGTTCGGCACGTTCAGCTCGATCGCCCTGGTGATAACGCAGAATTCGGGGCGAAGGGCCAACGGGATGGGCGCTGCCCAGCCTCTTGCGATCAGCAGCCCTCAGAACCACTCCCACCACACAGCACTCCCCACGCGGACTCCGGGTGACTTTTACTTCCTTCCACACCCTCTGGGGCACTCAGGGGTAAGGCAGGCTCAAGACAGGGTGGGAAGTGAGGGAGGTGTGGCCTCTGCTCACAAGCTGTCAGGTCCCCTTGGTTTTGGACTTCGGTTCTCCCACCAGCTGTGTGACCTTCGGCAAGTTGCTTAACCTCTCTGTACCTCAGTTTCCTCATCCGCAGTGAAATGGAGACAGAAACAGGACTATAAGTCCTGCTGTCGTCAGGATCTCAGCAGAGTGTGCCCATAAAGTGCTGCGCACAGGCTGGGACCAGCCAACAGCGGGCAGTGGCAGGAGACCAGACGGCAGGGGAGGGAAAGGGGCCGGGTGCTACGCCCCTGCCTGGCCCTGCCTGGTGCTGTGTTCCTACAGGTTGCACTTCTTCCCCTCACCCCAGGCCCCACGAACCCCGGCTCCCTAGCCTGGCCCACCCTGAGAACTGGGCCTTGCATTAATCCTCGCCACCAGCGAGGCGCTGGGAGGGGCCAGCCGCGTCCAGGCGGGGCCCTGCCCGAGAGGCTGTCCACAGACCGGAAGCACCTTTGCTGTCCCCAACACCAACGACAGCTACCTGCTGGGGCCCTACTTACGCTGGAAACGGTACTGCACGGCATTTGAATACAGTCTGTGTCGCCGTGTCGTTCCCCCCCACCCCACTGCTGTGCCTGGGGAGGGAGGAGTCAGGAGATGAGGGACCCAAGATGAGAGAGAGGAGCATGGACCGCCAGCACCCCAGCTCCTCAGAGACCCTGGGAAAGGACGGCTCCCAGCGCCAGCACCCTGGGGGCAGGGCTTGGGCCCAACGCCCAAGTGGTGCGACCACAGGCAGCTCACATTCTCCCGAGCCCCTTGTCTCTCAGCCGCTCCCAAACCTCTCCACCCCCCGTGGCCAGGTGTCGCTCAATAACATCTGGTGACTGAAGGGAGGACGTCCCAGAGGCCCCCAGGCGAACAGGCCCTGCGGGGCACGGGCGCGGGTCACCTGGTAGTGCGCGTCAGGCGGCTCGGGCGTGCAGGAGCTGAGGCCCGGCATGTCGGCGGGGGCCCAGGGCAGCAGCATGCACCTCCGGATCAGCGGGTCCGTCTCTCCGTAGGCGAAGTCCCGGGTCACCTCCTCTGCACCGAGACACGCGAGCTCGTCAGCGGGGTCAGGAGACCGGGCCTGGCCCGTCCTCTGGGGTGGGCAGGCGTCCGACTTACCACCCGTGTCCAGGTCCCTCAGGGGCCACAGCAGCGTGTAGGCCACCTGCTGGGGCATGTAGAAGAAGGGTGCGGTGGCAAAGCTGGGCGTGTCCGAGTGCTGGATGCGAGAGCCGAACTCATCCATGATGTACCACACCGGCACCTTCTCCTCGGCCGTCTGCGGGCAGAGCACACACGGCCCTCGTCCACCGGCCCAGCCACCTGTCCCTTCCACCCGTCCACGCACCCAGCACCAACCGCCCAACTCTCTGAGCATGCAGCAGCTATCACACAGATCCCCAGGCCCTCGAACCAGGGGCCTCGGGGACAGTGGTCCTGCTCTGGCAACCAGGACATCAAGGTGACCGCCCGTGTGCTAACGGCACGTGGACACAAGGCACTCAGCCCGGCAGCCACGTGGATGTGTGTGGTCCGGTGTGCGTGACCGGGGACTGGGTGGGCAGCTGGGGGAGACTTGTAGTCCAGGGGAGGTCCCATCTAGGCTGAGATCCTGAGAAGCAACTTCTTCTTTCCCAGCCTAAAAGTGGTGGGGGGCTGGAGCCTGAGGGTGAGTCTGGGAGGCGGGGGCGGGGTGACGAAAGCCCGAGGACACGTGCTGACGGGACTGACCTCTTCTCCTGAAGACAGTGAGGACCGCCCTGGCCAGTGTGGCTCAGCGGTTAGGGGGTCAGCCCTCGGACCAAAGGGTCGTGGGTTCAATTCTCAGTCAAGGGCATGTACCTGGGTTGCAGGTTCGATCCCTGGCCCCAACTAGGGTCATGCGGTAGGCAACCAATCGATGTGTCTCTCTCACATCAATGTTTTTCTCTCTCCCCCTCCTTCCCTTCCACTCTATCTAAAAATCAATGGAAAAATATCCTCGGGTGAGGATTAAAAAAAAAAAGGCAGCGAGGACCACTGAGGCCTTTTTTTATTTATTTTTATTTTTTTATCCTCACTCGAGGACATTTTTTTTTCCATTTTTTGTCCAGATAGAGTGGGAGGGAGAGAGAGAGAGAAACATCGACGTGAAAGGGACACATCGAGTGGCCGCCACCCGCACGACCAACCAGGGCCGGGGACAAACTGCAACCGAAGTACATGCCCTTAGCGGGAACCGAACCTGGGTCTCTCTGTACCGCAGGCCGACGCTCTAACCGCTGAGCCAAGCCGGCCAGGGCCCACTGAGGCCTTTTAAAAGGGTAGGCGACCGGACCAGAAGGCACCAGGAAAGAGGCAGCCCAAGTACAGGGGTCTGAGGGGCTTGTGCCCTGTGAGCTTAAAGGCCGCGCGGACACCTGGGTCCCTGGCACTGGCTGATCCCAGGCAGAGGAACAGGACCAGGACAAAGCCACAGGGAATGACAGGGTTTCCAGGGGCCACGGGAGCAGGTGTTCACTCGTGGGGTAAAGGCCCCGCTGGGCCCAGACTCTCCTGGCCGCACCCCCGTTCCCCCCGCTAGCCCTGGCCGCACAGGGCAGTGAAGGCCCGTGTGTCCTCTGCCTCCCCTGGGGCCAGCTGCCGACTCACCCCGTGGGACAGCTGGTAGGTCTGGTTGAACTTCCACATCTCCTCCAGCACCTGGTCCACGGCCTCGGCGCTGGGCAGCTCGCCGTGGAACTCGACGCCCATCAGGTTGGCCATGCGGTGCAGCAGCCCAGGCACCTGGTGCAGCTGCTGGCGGGCATGCTCCACGCGGCACGTCCAGGCGTGGTCGATGAGGAAGATGCTGCAGGCACAGGCCACGGGGGTGTGAGGCTGCCACAGGGCACAGCCAGAGGGAAGTGGCAACTGCCACCGAGGAGGGGACCGGGGCTGTGGCCTAGACCAGCACCCAACCCGAGACTCGGTCTCCTCAGCACCAGTGGGCCTGGCTGGGGACCTGGGCTCTGCTGACCACTTGCTGTGTGGCCACAGGCATGTTCCTCCCCTCTTCCAGTTTCTAAAACAGGACAGCGGGGCCCTACGTCCTGCCACCGGCTGACAGCCTCAAACGAGACGGGACGTACAAGGTGCTGCCTGCGTACTGAGTTCTTGTGTTCTCTGATGAGTACAGCAATCCCCGTAAGTGTCCTCAGCGGGACACTGCCCCTGCCCCCACCCTGCTACCTGCAGCCTGGCTCACGGCAGCTCAGCAGAAGCAGGGCCTGCACCGCCAGGGAGCCAGCTGCAGGCAGATGTGAAGAGGAGCTGCCCCGGAGCTCACACGTGCTCGCTGGGACTTCTGGGCACTTCCTGGGAAGCGCAAAGGCCTTTCTTTGGGACAGGCCTCAAGTTCCCACACAAATGGACACCTGCAGCCCGCACACCCGTTTCCCTGGAGGAGCCGGGGGTGGGGGGGCTGCGGGGCAGGACGAGGCCAAGCTGCGCAGACACAGACCCCACACACACAGGTGGGCAAAGCGGCCTCACCTCTCTTCCCTTGCTACAATGAAAGGAACAGCAAATGTCCCAGGTCTTGGTCTGGGTGGCAAGTTTGGCAGTGCTTCTGCTTTTGCACTTATACGGTCGGCCTCCGCATCCAGAGGTTTCAACCAGCTTCAGGTTAAAAACACCTGAAACTCGTCACGTGGCTGCTGTCAGGCACCAGTCAGGCCGACGAGGGCTGCATGTATATGAACACGCACAGACCTTTCCTGGTCGTTCCCTCAACGACACAGAACAATCGTTCACGTAGCATTCACGCTGTGTCGGGTACCTAACACAGGGCTGCTCTCCCCCAGCGCTCCGAGAGGACGCCCGGCCCCCGGCCCTACCTGTTGGGGCTGGCCGCCTGGAGCCCGCTCTCGTTGGTCACGATGACCTTGTAGCAGCGCTCGCGGCCCGGGTTGGGCTTCTTCCTGGGTGCTTCCTGTGCTGCCTCCTCCTCACTCTCCTCTTCCTCCACTTCTTCCACTTGCATTATCCCAAACATCTCCCCCGCGTCGAAAACCTGGGGGCCACAGCACGGGTGTCGGCAGAACGCCCGACCCGGAACCCTCACCCGCCCGGACTTCCACTCCTGGCCTCAGGTCAAACTGAACCCCTCAGGAGAGGCAGGACCTACTGATCGCCTAACTACCCGTTTCACAGGTGGGGAAACTGAGGTCCCCAGAGAACAATCGGAGCCGGGACCGAACCCACCCTGCAGCACCCATGCTTAGACATGGGCCCGCACCCACCTATCCGGATGCCTACTCTGGCCCTTGCTTTACAGGGCAAATGAGGCCCAAGAGGCAGAAGGGTGGCTCTGGTCACACTGGGAGTAAATGAAAGTCAAGACCTCGGTGGCCAGGGATCTCCCCCCAGTTCTGCTCTCCCCAGAGGAACCAACCAAACACCAGGGCAGCTGAGGCAACCGAGGGAAATGGGGGACCGAGCGCCTCCTGTGGCCACCACGCTGGCCCAGCCGAGCAGCAGTCCGGGCCTGCATGACGCGTGACCTGGGCTAGTGTCCTGAGGGCTGGGCCAGGCAGATCAAGGCCTTGGTCCTTGAGTTTCCCTGGCAAAGAGCCCCTGCCAGCCACCGGCAGCTGGTGAAGAGAACGAGTCAGCCTCCTTGTGTGCTCCGGCTGGACTGTGACCTTGAGCGAGTCACTGAACCATGCTGTGCCTCAGTTTCCCCATCCATACAAGTGGCATATTAGGATCTACCTCAGAGGGTTGTTGGGAGGGTTAATGACTCACACACATAAAGAGCCTGAGCCTGAGCCTGGCAAATGCCCTCAGCACTTGCTACCGTCATTCCACCTGAGGCCTCTCGCCTGGGCAGTGGGGAGCACCACCCCCAGGAGCTGCGAGCCTCAGGTCAGCACAACAGTGCACAGAAACTCCCGGCACACAGCAGGGACTCACCCAAGGCCAGTGCCTCCCTAAAACCTATTTCCCACGACTATTCAAAACAGAAGCAAGATTCATCCCAGCAGCTGGAAACCAGCTAGCTACCGGGTACAGGGAGCTCCGCGTGTGGGGCAGCACAGAATATCTGGGGGTGTGAGGATGAATCGCTCATGACCTTGCCCAGAGAGCTGACGGCCAAGTGGCAGAGGGAAGCAGGGTTGGGCGTTTGAGAGGACCAGGTAGGTGGTGCTGGACCTGGAGGGCCTGGGAAGACTTTAAGGAGGAGACATGGTCAGGGGTGGGTGCCGGAGGAAGGGGGGGACTTAAACACATGCCTAGGGGTGGGGGTCAAAGGACAGCAGGCAGGGAGCACAGAAGCTGGGGGCTGTGGAGACCACGTTTCTCCAAAGACAAGGGGAGCTCAGGCACTTTCTGGGTTCTCCTTTAACCCTCTGAGCCCGGGGTTAGAAAAGTGGTCCACAGGGCTGGTGTCACACCTGGGGTTTCAACCCAGCACCCTAAACCCCCAAGCCTGACAGGAGGGAGGGAGCACAGTGGGGCAGCATAAGGCCTGGGGGTTGAGGGCCTGCCTGGCTGGCTTCTCCCAGCTGTGGAGTGGGCGTGACCATAATCCCTCCTTGGTGAACTGGGAAGTTCGTGCAGACAGAAGAGCTAAACTCATTTTAGAACACTTCCCCAGCCTTTCCAAGGGAACTTTTCTTTTCAGACAAGACACCAGGCCATCGAGGCCCCGGTGCTGTGGCAGGTGCCCACGGGCTGGCGCGTGCCCGTTCCCACACCTGCCTCAAAGCAGCAGCAGGTTTTCCTTGGAACAATGACTGCAGGGTGGGTCAGGCCAAGCGGTGACTCACGGCTCTGCCCATAACTCAGGATGGCAAGGGAGGGCCGTGGAAAAACACTGGCCGCAGAGGGGACACCCCGTCTGGCGACGGCCCACTACGTGCTGGGCACTGGCTGTAACTTAACGCATGCCTCCCTACCCACTCCCTGCCCAGATTCCCGCTTTCTAAGGTTGTTTTTTTTTCACATCTCACCCGAGGATATGTTTTATTGATTTTAGAGAGGAGGTTGAGGAGGGAGAGAGACACATACACAAATGTGAGACGGAAGCATCGTGTGGCTGCCTCTCATACTTGCCCTGACTGGGGGTCGATCCCATAACCTAGGTATGTGCCCTGACCGGGAATTGAACCTACAACCCTTCATGGTGTATGGGATGACGCCAACCAACTGGACCACCTGGCCAGGGAAAGACTCCCAGTTTCTCACCTAGATGGAGGCTCCACTGGGTGAGTGACTCACCCAAGGTAGGGCTTACTGGCCATGGAGGCTGACTGGGCTGGAGCCGGCGTTCCCACATGGTGCTCCTTTCGCCCAGCACACGAGGACCTTTTTGTCCTCACTCACAAACTGCTGGGGTCCCCTCCCACCCCAGCACAGGCCTGGAACCAGGGCAAGGGCTCAGGAAATGCAAGCAGAATTGAGGGCAAGTCATTCCGGGGCAGGAAACTCACTGTTACAAAAGATAGGTGTGTACTGTCTGCTGTTGACATTTTAACTTTTTTTTAAGGCAACTACCTATGTTTTGAGCAGGAAGGTACCTGGTCCAACCCCAACTTTACAGAGAAACTGGCTGGGAACAAGGGGTTTGTCCAGGGGACACTCTTTGCCTGGCTGTGGAGTTCCCCCTCATCACCTAGCTGCTTAGTCTGTTTCGGCCTCAGGAGGCAGCCCCCTGAAGACAAGCCTGGTTTCAACTAAGGAGAAGGACCCACTAGTGGCGGGTGAAAGTGCTCTGTCTTCAGCACCTGGAAAAAGCAGGGCCCACTCCTGTCAGGACCCACTGGGAGCCCCTGTGGAGGCCCAGGCTACAGCAGTGGTGAGCAGAACAGAGCTGTTCCCACAAAAGGGGAGAACCTACAGACATCTAAGACCTTTTAATTTTTCTTTAGATTTGTTCTCCATCTCTCACAGACTGTTTTCTTTAATCTGCAAAATGAGGGTGAGTCAGGCTCAAATCAAATGAGGAACATGAAAGAACTTTATGATCCAAACCATTAGAGCCACACAAATTCACGGGGCTCCTATTCTCCGAGGGAGACAGTGGCTGGAAGCTTTTAGTGCTTAAGTCTGATGGACCTTCCTCTTCCTGAGACTCAGTTTTCAAGACTGTATAATGGGGGCGATGACGCCCACTCCTCCCAGTGCTGCTGTGGAGCTTGGAGGTGGAAAAGTCAGCTCAGGGCCTGGCACACAACAGAAGCCAAGGTTCCCTTTAGTTCCAGGTTCCACCGCAGCCCTGGCCCAGCCCCAGATGCTGGCAGGACAGGGCCACAGGTACTGGGCCCTGGCAGCCGCTCTTAGGCCCCACGCTTCAGACACTCCTAAACTGCCAAGGAGGTCAAGCCTAGTCGGTCATCAGGGCATTCATGGCTCTTCATCAAGACTGTGCCTGCTTCTCTGGCCCCCAACTCCCCGAGACACCCCTGTGCGTCTCACGGAGGCCGGCCCGGCTGGGCACAGGCTCCCGGTTCCTGCAACACGATTGCACACCAAGAGCTCCCCCAAACCCTCCCAACCTCATCCGCACGTGTCCTCCATGAGGCCTCCCTGCCTTCCCCAGGTGGACCCAGCTGGCTTCCCGGCCGCTAAACCCAGCGGTTCTGGGCCAAGGACAGGCCCGCAGCCCACTCCCTTCTCGGTGGAAGGGTCCGGAGAGGGCCACCCCCGCGGGCCCAGGGCCCGCTCTGCACCCCGGTGCTCCCGGCCCCGCGCCTCGACCTCCCCGCGTCGCCCCGGCCCGCACCTCGTGCTCCAGCTTGTGCAGGAGGCGGCCCCAGTACCGCTCGGGGACCCCCGACGCGCGCAGCGCCGGGCCGTGCAGCGCCGCGAACTCGGCCAGGGCCTGCGCGCCCTCCTCGGGGTCCGGGCCCTGCTCCGAGCTCGGCACCGGCACGGGCACCGGCCCCGCGTCCGCCTCCATGGCGCCTCCACCAGCGCCGAGCCCAGCGCCGCCGCAGCCCGCGGGCCCAGCCCTCCCCGCTCGGCCCGCCCCGCCCGCCAGCGCCGCCGCCCCGCCCCCTGCCCGAGCGCGCCGCGGCCCCGCCCCCTGCCCGAGCGCGCCGCGGCCCCGCCCCCTGCCGGGGCGCAAGCGGCGGGCCGCCGGGCCGCGAGGCTGAAGGGGCGGGACCCCGGGAGCTCGAAGGCCCGGCCGGCCGAGGTGCGCGAGTGCGCGTGCGTGGTCGCGTGGGCCTGCGCGGGCGAGGGGCGCGAGTGTGGCTCGGCGCTGCCGGCGTGTGCGCACGCGTGCCTGAGGGGGGCGGTGCTTTCTGTCGTCCCGCGGGATGCCGGGAGCCAGGCTGTACCGCGGTGGGAACCGGAAGAGACTCCCGAGACTGTCCATAGGGGAAACTGAGGCCCAGAGGCACTGGCGGACTGCGCTGCCGCCCTGCACCGAGCCCCGTGCAGGCCCCGGGGGTGGGAGGGCTCCCCGACCTCGTGCTTTCCCCAGTTGAGTGGGCCCGTGCGATTTCCTTACCCTTAGATTCGGAATTACATTTATGCGATTAAAACTGGGAGGTTTTTCTTACAAGTGGAGGTTTTGCAAAAAGATTTCAAGGTGTAATTACAGAATTTCAAAAATCATTCTTCGGCCCTGGCCGGTTTGGCTCAGCGGTTAGAGCGTGGGCCCGCGGACCAGAGAGTCCCGGGTTCGGTTCCGGCCCAGGGCACGTACCTCGGTTGCAGTTCGTCCCCGGCCCCAGCTGGGGTCGTGCGGGTGGCAACCAACTGATGTGTCTCCTCCCTTTCTCCCACTCTCTCTGAAGATGAATGGGAAAGTATCCTCCGGTGAGGATTTAAAACAATTGAATTTAAACAAACGTGACTGTGGAGGACGTCACAGTGTGGCTGGGACACTTAAGTGGGTCTATAAAGGCTCAAACTTCCGAACTCCAATGGTGAGGGGCACAGAGGACAACGTTACTGCGATGCGGAAGTATTTTTCTTTTTGCATCTAACATGGGCTTTGTCACAAAAAGTTTGTAGTTCAGTTACTCTGTGAAAAATACTGAAGGGTGGCGGGTTCGATTCTTGATCAGGGCACATACCCAGGCTGTGGGTTTGATCCTGGGTCTGGGCACGGATGGGGGGCAACCAGTCGATGTTTCTCTCTCTCACTGATGTTTTTCTCTCTCTCCCTCTCTTTCACTCTAAAAATAAAAACATATCCTTGAGTGAGGATTTAAAAAAAATTGTTTTGACAACTATGATTTTTAATTCAATTAGTATAATTTTACAGCTTGTTTGGATGAAATTAGCAACCACATCCGGTTCCAAATGCCTTGCTGCTCTGTTGGGTTATTAATTTACTAAGAAAGTTAGTCCCTCTGGACTGGGCCCCATCCAATTTTATATGAGTATTATCATCGCAAAAATAGACCTTCATTGTTCAACTTTTTAACTGAATTTAGCTGACTAGCGTTCACAATAATGCTAGTTTTTCGCTTTGGGCAGAATGAACTTCTGGTAGCTTAATTTCGGTCCCATGAATTGGATGAAAAAAAAAATGGAACTGATGACCTTGATATAAATTGGTTTCAACTGTGGACATTCCCCAGCCCGCAGAGCCAACACGTTAATGGTGATGGCTTGGCTTTTCACATGAGCACAGGAAATAGAGACTGCTTTCAGTTCTTTTGGGTATATTCCCAGAAGTTTCTTTTTTTTATCCTCACCCGAGGACATTTTTTCATTTTTTTTTTTTTTGTTGTTCAGATAGAGTGGGAGGGAGAGAGAGGAAGAGAGAGAGAGAGAAACATCGACGTGAAAGGGACACATCGAGTGGCTGCCACCCGCACGACCAACCAGGGCCGGGGACAAACTGCAACCGAGGTACATGCCCTTAGCGGGAACCAAACCCAGGTCTCTCTGGACCGGAGGCCGACGCTCTAACCGCTGAGCCAAACCGGCCAGGGCTCCCAGAAGTTTCTTTACACGTTTAAATCACCGTGTTACACCTAGACAAAGCTGGTGTTTACCATACCTCATCTAGAATGTTAACATCGTTTATAAAATTGTACGTCCTCCTGTGGAATGCGGGGTGCCGGCAGGGTCTCCACGTTACTGAGGAGAGTCATGGCTGTTAGCCTTTAGGGCTCCAGGTTGCTGTGAGAATCTGGCCACGGGCCGCGCCACACTCCCAGAGACTTTATTTTCTTTGCTGATTTCAGTTACCTTTGGTCTCCGCCCTCACAGTGTGACCTCTGATGCATGAGAGAATGGAGCAATATTTAAGTTCTTTTTCTGTTTATTATAAGAAAGATTTTCACAAGTGTTTAATTACATGCATATGTATGAACATAATGGAGAAAACACTTTGACTATTCAAGGGAACTGGAAGGAAAACGGGGCCATGCTGGCAGCTGTCCTGTGCAGTGAGCACTGCCCGCACAGCCGGGGCAGGCCGCGGGCGTCAGCTCTGGGCCCTGCACAGGGTGTACGGCTCTCCTGTGGCCATGAGACCAACAGTCGGAACATGGCATCTGTTCCGACTCGCCAAGGTTCTGATCTCCGCGGACTAAGACTTTTCCCCGAAGATCTGTGTGGCCTCCGGACTGAACAAGGAAATACTGCGGCCGGCCGAGGGACAGTCTCTGACGAGCGTGTGCTGGGGCCTGTAAGGGGACATTAGAGGAGGGGGCTGTGCAGGGCCTGGGCTGGCAACAGCGGGAACCTCAGTGCGAGCGTCGTGGTCTGACTCAGCCCGTGGGCTCAAGTTCAAATGGACGAGACCGTCCCACAGAGAGAAGGCAGAGAGGCCCAGCTTTCTCTGAATGAGCGCCAGCTCTGGTTCCGGAGGGAGGGACTGTCATTAAGTCCCCACTCCCAACCCTCCGTGCTCTCTCGTTTCTCTGCCCTTCACACTCCTGCCCCTGGACACCGCACTGCCAGAGCCGACCGGTCTGTAAAACTCAGTACCAGCTCTCGGGTCAGACGGGCTCGGTTTGGGTTCTGAGTTCCGTGGATGACTGTGCGCCTCAGGCAGTCACTTGGCCTCTCAGCGTCTCCAGCTCAGCGTCTGAAGGACGAGGTTGGCTGCCCCCACCTCCCAGGGACAGGGCATTGTGTGCGCAGACGGTGCACGGCTGAGCCTGGAGCCGCCTGGCAAGGGTGTCGGGACCTCCCGCCCTTCCTGGAGACTTGGGACCTACAGAGAACTTCGGCGTCCACTCCGCCTCTGGGGAGGCCTCAGAAAACAAAGGGTCCTGCTCTTTGGGGGCTATCTGTGTGGGGTGTGGCCACGGCCGTGTTGTCTGGGCCCTGGGGTGGGGGGTGACTCACCCCTGCTGGCGCCCTCTCCAAGAGCACACAGGCTGGGCAAGGCTGACTGCAGCTCGCGTGGCTGTGTCCGGCACACAGTGGGTGCTCAGGACTTAGGACTGAGTCCTGGAGGGGCTGGTGGCCTGGGGGCTGAGCCGCAGCCGTGGGAGCTCAGGGGCTATGGTCCGAAGGGCTGGGCTGCCACCGTGTGTCTCTCTGGTGAAGAAGAGGCCTTGACTGATAGGAGATGCAGTTTGCCAGGCTGACTGACTTCCAAGCATGGAGCAGGGAGGTAAAAAACAGGTCCCTGGGTGACGACAGGAAGCTCCCTGCTGGAGCAATGGCTGAGGAGGCACAGGCAGCGGGCACCGCATGGGGTCAGAGACACCGTCCCGGGCAGGTGGCCGGGCTCCCGAGGCCAGCAGCCTTGGCCTCTGCCCACGGAGAAAGGTGGCCGCACCGTGGGGCCGGGCTGGCTGCAGCTTCTACAGCGTCCTTCTTGGGATGCAGATCTGTGTCCCCAGCTCTGCTCTGCCCTCGGGGCACGCCCTCCATCCTCACCAGGTGGCCTGGGTGGTGCTGGGGGAGGGACTGCCTTCTCCCGAGGAGTGCTGGGCTCTGCCTTGCCCACCCCCAGCTTTCTCTCTGACCTGAGGGCTTTCCAGGGGACTCCGTCAGCCCCTGTGGTCTCTCCCTTTCTAGGGGCCTAGTACACAGCAGGTGCTCACTTAGTTCAGTATCTTAGTTTTCTGTTGGGGTGGTAGAGGTGCTGGAATGATTATTCACCCGCCAAAATGTCACTTAGGCACCGTTACAGCTCCAGCAGGTCAGGGGGCCGCCTGTCTTGGGTGACCCTGGCTGTGCCTCTGGGAGAGAAACAGGTTTGTCAGAGGTCAGGGAGAGGCTGTATCGTCAGGCTTCCAAGTCGGCCTCTGCGGGCCACTGCAACCTGGACTTCAGTTCTCTGCGTCTGCGTGTCCCAGACCAGCGACGGCAGGAGAGAAAGCTGTCTGAGACGGCCACCTTGGACCCCTCGGCCTCAAGCCTGGCCCCACAGCGGTGGGGAGGAGCTGGCAAGGCCTGCCCCTGGGGAGCCGGCTCTGGGAAGTATGTCCTCACAGCACTGAGCCGTGACGGGTGGGCAGAGGCCGGTTCTGCGGTTTGAGAGACTCGATGGAGCTCCCGGGGTGGAGAGGCCCGCGCAGCGCTGCCCCTGCACGGCTCGCTGGGGTGAGAGTCACTGGGGAACAGGCCTCGTCCAGGGAGGCACGTGAGGCGACCTCAGCGCTCACTCACCGAGGGCGTGGCCGGCCACTCAATGTGAAGGAGAGGCCGGGGACAGGGCAGAGGGACTTCTTCCAGGCCTGCTGTCCCCGGTGTTGGGGGCAGGGCACTTCGGCTGTGCACCGCCGTCTTCACCGAGCTGCTCCAGCTGGCCCGGTGTGACCCTCCACAGGAGAACCAGGCTCCCAGCCTGCAGGCCGTGGCACCTGCTGTCAGTCCCGGCCAGTGGGCAAGCTTGAGCTTCCAGAAGCTTGTTCTCTAGCTCCTTTCCTTCGAGTTCACTGACTGGCTCGCCACCGGAGGTCGTGCCGGGGTGGGTCCCTGGCTGCTCAAGGCCCAGGCTCCCCCAGGAGTGGGCTGTGCGCCCCTGACTCAGCCCTCCGCATCCTGCTTCTCCTCTGGGCAGCCTGGGACCCCTGCACCCCGGGCCTTGGCTTCCGACCTTCTGGGTTCACCTCAGGGACCTGCCCTACCTGGGCCGGGTCCTGTCCCGCCTTCCGTGTCTTGCCACCTCCACCTGGAACCAGGGAACGGCCCCCGTGCGGCAGCCTAGCTGCCACTGGCTTCCACGACACGCAAACGCGTGAAAGCGCGTGTTGTCCAGGGAGCGCCCCCAGGACCACTGGGTCTGAGGACTGGGGACAGCTCTGGGTCCGAGAGGCGAGGAGCCCCAAGTGCCCCAGCCGGGGCTGCGGGCTGGCAAGGAGAGTCAGGCCAGACCGCACCCCAGACCTGTCGTGTCCCCGCTGGTGCGGGAGGCGGTTTAGTGGGGAGGAGGGCTGGGTGCTGACTGTGGGTTGCTGGCCATCTGGTCCTCACGAATGGGTGAGGACCCCTAGCTGAGTCTGCCCTGTCCTGCTCGCCGGGGGACACTGGAGCAGGGTCTGACCACAGAGGCGGTGAGGCTGTGGGATGGGAGTGGACTCTCACCGAAAGGGCGGGTGGCTTCGTGGGCACGTGGATGGCAACAGACAGAAACCAGCCATGGGACAGTAGGAAGAGGTCAGAGGGGAGAGGTCTTTCTGGTCTTCTCTTTTTTTGGGACAATTGAAAAAAACCCTCCCCTGGGAGCTGTTTTTGGGGGCTCACTCTGTTGGACACATCTAATTTCTGGGGGTGACCACAGGCTTGACAGGAGTCACGCTCTTTCTGGAAACCGAGGCTGGCTGTCAAGGACTGTGACCAGGGGAGGGCAGTGGGCCCCACGGGGCTCCCCGGCTGCCCCCTCACTCGCCTGCCTCAACTGTCACCATCCTCAGGGTGCCAGGGACGCCGCTCACACTGAGCTCGTCACCACTGGTCAGCTTGGCTCTGGGAGGAGGAGGAGGATTCCCCACGCTCCTTGGGGTTCTGAACACCTGTTAGCCCCAGACGTGCGGACCTTTTCCTGCGCACGTCCTGTGCCCGGCGGCCCGCCTCTGCAGCCGGCGGCCTCGGCGAGTCCTGTCTTCAGGGGCGCCACCCCAGGCGTGGGCTTCCTGGCTGAGTGGGACTCCAGGCAACCTGGTCCAATTCCAGACTTTTCTTTTTTAAAGAGACTCCGAGAGGACGCAGCGCGGCACAGCAGAGAGAAGACTGCACGGGAGCCAGGCCTCAGGACCCAGGGCCGTCTCTGCTGGCGGCCACCTGCCCCCCTGGGCCTGTCTCCGAGGGAAGTTCTGGGCCGAGGCTCCGAGGCCCCTGTGGTCACACACCTGTGCTCGTGTGGGAAAGGCCTTGCTCCTGGTGGCATGAGGGCACAGCATGGACCCTGAGGTCACGGCCTCAGGGTGACACAGGTCCCTTCTGAGGTTGACCACTATGTCCCTGCACCCCAGGAAGGGGCTCAGGGGAGCCTGCCTCCCACCATGTTCCGTCTCAAGGCAACACTCTAGCAAAGCATCGGAGCCCGGTTCCCAAAGAATGTGTATTCCAAAGTGTGTCCAGGGCCAGCCTGCCTTGTCCCCAGTCCCGCAGGCTCCGGGCCTCACAGAAACAGGTGGCCAGGGCCTGGCGAGGCAGTTTGATCAGCCGGGGACGCCGGCGACAGCTGGGGTGTGCACGGCTGCCGGGAGCCGAGGTGGGGTCGTAATACTTACACCCACAAATAGAAGTATATATAGATTTATATTTATATTTATATATATAATACTTAATTAGACGCTCTATCAAGGGAAAGCACACATTCTACAGTCTCCTCCCCTAGCAGCTCTTGTCTGTCCCCTCACAGAATCCTTAGAGCCGAACCACAGGGCA
This sequence comes from Tadarida brasiliensis, assembly GCA_030848825.1. Lineage (NCBI taxonomy): Eukaryota > Metazoa > Chordata > Mammalia > Chiroptera > Molossidae > Tadarida > Tadarida brasiliensis. Next base: position 4,954,849 of record CM061263.1, on the reverse strand, counting down.
ACACATCCGGGCCTGTGGCCAGAGGGGCTGTGGGTGTGGACGCCCTGCAGGCATCATCCCCTTATCAAAGCCCTCCAGACGCCCTCACACCCTCCTCTGAGGCCTGGCTTCTTGTCTCCATTATTATGCCTCCCAGGAGGAGCGTGCATGAGGCCTCCGGAGATGGGCCCCACGCTCCCCTCTCCTGAAGTGCCCTCGGCCAGGCCAGGCCCGCCAGGCTGCAGAGGTCCTGGCCAGGAGAGGGTGCTCTCCCATCCTGGGAATGAGCAGCGGAAGGTGGGAGGGAAGGACAAAGGCTGCCTGAAGCAATGTTTGCCCCTGGGGCAGCGATGGGGGCAGTGCAGCTGGACTGGGGTCTCTGCCTGGGCGTGGCCTCGCCCTCCAGGGGCAGGTCAGGTTTCCTGAAGGGCAGCCGCCAAGGTGACCGGGAGGCCCGGGGCCACCTCTTAGCTTCTGCTGCGGAGGGCGGGCACTCTCCTCTCCCGCCCCCGGGGACACCGGCCATCCCGGAGCAGGGTGGCTGCACCAGCCTTGTTATTTGTAGGGCCTGAGGAATCGGGACACTTTGGAGCGCAACAGTTTGATGAAGGAGCGCGGGAACATCTCCTTGGACTCCTGGGCCGTGTACTTGAAGTAGTTCTGGGGGTGCGCCAGCACGTCGAAGAGGGCCTTGATCAGCTTCTTGTCCTGCAAGACAGGGCCAGGCGGCCGAGGTCAGGCAGCCCGCAGGGCTGGAGGCCCTGGCCACCCTCCGGGGCCTGCCGGGGCCAAAGGGGGCTGTGGGTGTCTGCGAGGGTGTGGGGAGGGAGAAGACGTTGAGCTGGCTGGTGGGTTCAGGGCCCCACAGATTCTCTTTGCCATAAATACTTTTTAGTTTTACTTATCTAATTGTTTTCTTTATAATACTGCTTTCATTTTTAAAAATTTAAAACATATATATATGTTTTAGAGAGAGAGGAAGGGAGAGGGAGAGAGAAACATTGATATGAGAGCAAAACATCAATTGGCTGCCTTATCGAGGCTGCAACCCAGGCAGGTGCCCGATCGGGAATCGAACTGGTGACCTTTTGGTGCTTGGGACGATGCCCAACCCACTGGCCGGGGCACTAATTGGTTTTTTAACAGTCTGTTGGGGGAGCATTTGAAATCTTGCTCCCGGCATATGTCAGTTTGGCTACAAAAAACTTACAAAAATGAAAAACCAGTCTACTGGTTTTAACTTTTGGGGTTCCAATAATACTTGATTTAACAAGGGTTCTGCTGCAAAACAGAAAACGTGTTGGAAACCAGAACCGGAGCAGGGAGCTCAGGCGTCAGAGGCCGGCGGACCTGGGTCTGGAACTGGTTCAGAACCTGCTCCCTGCTCCCTGACTGGGAGATGGCCCTCTGCTCGGAAGGCAGCTTCCTCTCCAAGAGGGGGTGGGCCCTCCTCCGGGCCCAGGCTGCTCAGTCCTGGCCCGGGGCCCAGCGCTGTCCTCACCGTGTGGCCTCTACTCGGGCAGACGTGGTCCGCACTCTGGTGCTGCCACTTACTAGCCGCCCCCTCTCTGAGCCCAGGGTCGTCATGTCTAATGTGGGGCGACGTTGCCCTGGAGGAGACCCTGAGGACAGTGTGAGGCCTGGCTGTGGGGTCCCTGAGGGCTCCGGGGGAGCCTCCAAGTCTGGCCCATGGAAGGTGCTTGGTGAAGGGCAGCCAGCCGTGGACTCGTCACACTGTGACTCTGGCCGGGTTTGACCTGTCCCAGCACACTCGTATCCTCACACGGGCACCCACGCATCACGCCCTTGAGAAACACTCGTGGTCCCTCCTGTGTGCGTGGCGCGCTGCCTGATGCCGGGGACAGAACACTGAGCGTGAACCCCTGCAGCTCTGAGGACGGGCACCAGACCCCATCACAGGACACGGGAAGTGCCGTGCGGACCCAAGGCGGGCACGCGGGTCTCTGAGAATCTGTGATCTGGCCGGGGAGGTCTGGGCTGCGAGCAGAGGACGGGTGGACGTTCACTGAGGAAAGAGGCCAGGGGAAGGTTCTCGAGAGGCCTTGGTGAGTGGAGTGTTGGGGTATGGAGGCCCAGGGCCCCTGTCGAGCGGGCGGCGCCACGCCGGGGCTCTGCTCGCCCAGGTCTTCATCCTAAGAACCAAACACTTCTGGTTCTGAAGAGCTGCTCTTGGCCAGAGGGTGGGGCAGAGGGCAGGGGGCAGAGGGCGGGTGGCAGGGACAGGTGAGGAGGAAAGAGTTGGCACCATCTACAGCACAGACTGACAGAGGCCAGGACAGCCCTCTGGTTCCCACTCAGGACAGGTGCCTGTGGAGGAGGGACAGGCTTCCAGCTCCCAGCCCTTCAGGACCCTGCGGATGCGGCCGCAGCAGGGCAAACCTCTCCACTTACAAACCGCCCACTGTGCGCAGAAGTGCAGTGGGCCTGGGGACCCCAGCGTGTGAGCCGTGGAGGCGGGGCTCAGAGGGCTTGCCGGCTCACCCAGGTGGGAGTCAGCCTTTGAACTGGCCCAGCCCCACTCCTGCCCTCCAGGCTGGGGTGCCATCTGCAGAGGCCGAGCCCAGAGCCCAGGGTGCCGTCTGCAGAGTCTGAGCCCAGAGCCCAGGGGTGCCGTCTGTAGGGGCCGAACCCAGAGCCCAGGGTGCCGTCTGCAGAGGCCGAGCCCAGAGCCCAGAGCCCAGAGCCCAGGGGTGCCGTCTGCAGAGGCTGGGCCCAGAGCCCAGGGGTGCCGTCTGCAGGGGCCCAGAGCCCAGGGGTACCGTCTGCAGAGGCCGAGCCCAGAGCCCAGGGGTGCCATCTGCAGAGGCCGAGCCCAGAGCCCAGGGGTACCGTCTGCAGAGGCCGAGTCCAGAGCCCAGGGGTGCCGTCTGCAGAGGCCGAGCCCAGAGCCCTGGGGTGCCGTCTGCAGGGGCCGAGCCCAGAGCCCAGGGGTGCCTTCTGCAGGGGCCGAGCCCAGAGCCCAGGGGTGCCGTCTGCAGGGGCCGAGCCCAGAGCCCAGGGGTGCCGTCTGCAGGGGCCGAGCCCAGAGCCCAGGGGTGCCGTCTGCAGGGGCCGAGCCCAGAGCCCAGGGGTGCCGTCTGCAGGGGCCGAGCCCAGAGCCCAGGGGTGCCGTCTGCAGGGGCCGAGCCCAGAGCCCAGGGGTACCGTCTGCAGAGGCCGAGTCCAGAGCCCAGGGGTGCCGTCTGCAGAGGCCGAGCCCAGAGCCCTGGGGTGCCGTCTGCAGGGGCCGAGCCCAGAGCCCAGGGGTGCCTTCTGCAGGGGCCGAGCCCAGAGCCCAGGGGTGCCGTCTGCAGGGGCCGAGCCCAGAGCCCAGGGGTGCCGTCTGCAGAGTCTGAGCCCAGAGCCCAGGGGTGCCGTCTGCAGAGTATGAGCCCAGAGCCCAGGGGTGCCGTCTGCAGGGGCCGAGCCCAGAGCCCAGGGGTGCCGTCTGCAGAGTCTGAGCCCAGAGCCCAGGGGTGCCGTCTGCAGAGTATGAGCCCAGAGCCCAGGGGTGCCGTCTGCAGAGGCCCAGAACCCAAGGGTGCCGTCTGCAGAGTCTGAGCCCAGAGCCCAGGGGTGCCGTCTGCAGAGGCCCAGAGCCCAGGGGTGCCGTCTGCAGAGGCTGAGCTCAGAGCCCAGGGGTGCCATCTGCAGAGGCTGAGCCCAGAGTCCAGGGGTGCCGTCTGCAGGGGCCCAGAGCCCAGGGGTACCGTCTGCAGGGGCTGAGCCCAGAGCCCAGGGGCGAGGACCCAGGGCCTTGACCTGGACAGTGTTTGCAGCCTGACCACCACAGCTCCCCTCCGTGACAAGGTGGCTGTTTTTCAGGGCCATGACCAGGATAAGGAGGGAGTCCGTCCCAAAGGCAGAGCTGGATTCTACCCTGTCAAACTACCCTCCCTTCACAGAGGACAGCAGGGCTGAGAGCTGGTAAGGAGCCTGCCCAAGGACAGGTCACCAGGTCCTGGGCTAGACCCCACTAGAGAGCCTGTCTCTGAGCTCCTGGCCTGCAGGGACAGATATGGCGGCCTCAGCCCCCGCCTCCAGGGCCCCTCTGACCTGTCACCTCCTCCCCTCACTCTGGAGCCCGGGACAGGGATGGGCTTGGATCTATAGGCCCCTGTCCCGGGATTACATGGATCCCTTCCCATAGAGAAGCTCACTCACCTTCAGAATCTCCTGGTGATTCTCCGAAGCGTAGAGCCGTCCATCTCGAACGATATCTTCTATTAACTGCTGGTAGTCCTCTGTGCGCCCCATGGGAGGGAGGGGGTGAGGGCTGAACCCCACTGCGGCCCTCCCACCGGCAGCCTCGCCACCTCCGCCCTGTGCCAGCCCCGGGCAGCTCTGCCTCTGCCCTGGGTGCCCTCCACCCCCTTTGTTCTCCTCGAGGTTTGGGGAGCTAGAAACCCCTACTTAACCCTCAAAGCCCTGCTTGGCAGGGCCTCATGCCGAACCCACAGACCCTCTAACTGCTCCCTCATCTGTGCCTCGGACCCGTATGGGCCTGTCCGCGCCCCGGCTGGAGCTCCCTCAGGCCGACGTGTGACGGCGCACAGTGTGGCTGCACTCACCGTCGTAGGTGACGTAGGGCACCTGGAAGCCTTTGCCACTGTTGCCTTCGTTGGACTTGAACTGGATCCAGAGCTTCCGGGAGCGGGAGGTGAAGGCGATGGGCCTCTCGTAGGTCTGGCAGGTCTCGTAGGTGGTGATAGATGTGGGCGAGGCTGGGGGTGCAGACGCCATTGCTCCCCACCTGGTCCGTCCTCTTCCTCAGGCTGCTCGCCCCCCACCCTGTCAGCCACTAGCACCCACATCACCCACTGCCCCTAAGACTCCAGCTCCCTCTGCCTCAGATGCCCTTCCCCACCCACCCTCAACCCCAGTGCCTACTGGTCCTTCTGAGCCCGAGTCCATGCCCCCTCCTCCAAGAAGCCTCCCTGACTGCTCCACCCTCCCTACCACGTTCCTGCTGTGCTCTGGTGAACCCTTTATTAAACCTCTCTCTGGAGGGTGGTCACTTTCTCCTGCCACCTGCTCCTCAAGGACAGGGCTCAGCGGCACCCCAACAGAGCCAGGACTGGGGTGGAGAGTCAGATCTGGGAAGTGCTCCCCAAGGAGCCTTCCGGAGGTGCCCTCGAGGCAGGAAAGGCTGGCTCCCCGACAGCTCAGCCCTGTGTACGAACAGCGGAGGGAGGGAGGGTGCTGGGGGCTGGGCAGGGACATGGTCCCGGCTGCGTTCTGAGTTACCCTGGGCAGTTACCCTGGGCAGTTACCCCTTGGGCCTCAGTCGCACTGGAACACGGGTTTCCCGGCTCACCAGCCACGCTGAGTGACGGTAAAAAGACTGAGAGTCCACGGGGCACAGCCTGCCACGGCTCGCACCGTCCATGTGTCAGCGACAGTCGAGGCCCAGGCGGGCAGGTGTGTTTCTGCGTCTGCCCGTGCCCTCTCCTCCCTGAGCTCTGGGAGCTCGCCCCCTGGGGGCACCGCTGCCCACAGCAGCAGACACCGTAAGGTATTTAACCCGGTCCCTGGGGGCTCAAGGGCATCTCTCCTCTGGCTGCTATGGCCATCTGGGCACACCCCTGTCCTCAGCTGAGGGGCCGGCCTGAAGTCTCCCCACGAGCCCGACGGGGTGCTGAGCCAGGCGGCTGGGGCTCACAGAGGGGATGGGACAGGCTGTCCGACCCTGGGCACCCTGTGTGTGGGCACAGACTGGCCCTCCCCCCAGCTTTAGAGGAAGGAGGTCTGTGGAGTAGGGGTCGCCCCTGGGCTCTCACCCTGGGGGGACAATGAGATGAGAGGCTGGTGCGTGGTCAGCGTTGAGACCAGACCAGGTCCTCGTTCCCACGCTCGGGGCACAGCCGCAGCTCTCCAGACCTCTCCACAGAGCTGGAGAGCCCACTCCCGAGAGCCAGACAGAAGCGGGTGTCGCCCTGGGCGACGTGCTCCCTGCCCGAGGAGCTGTGCCAGGGGCCGGGTGGGCACGTGGCCGAGGCCCTGCCCGGCGGGCACCTACCACTCTTCCGCATGACCAGGACGTCGCCACACTCGTCCTCGATGGGCAGGAAGATCTCGGGGACCACGACGAGGATCCTGCGCTTGGGGGGCGGGGAGATGTGCCACACACACTGCGCATTGGCCGGGTAGTCGCCAGGGTAATTGGGGGACTCGATGTAGCCCGTGTAGTCGCCGAGCTCGCCGCCGCAGTGCTGGTCTGTGGGCACCGTGGCCAGGGGCCTGGTCAGGCCCAGCTGGATGGGTGCCCCGGCCAGCTGGCCCCTCCGCAGCCTTGGAGGTGGCAGGTGCTCGGTCCCCGCCTTGGACCACCTCCACCTGGCCCTCCCACCAGCCACCAGGCCCCGAGCCGGCCTTCTCTTGGGGACCCTCCCCGGGCTGCCTCAGCGGGAAGGCAGGCGCCCGGTCCGTGTTGGTTCTCTGAGGCCCAGCGAGCTCTCCTTACTGGGCACCTCGGCTCCTCGCCCGAATCTCCGCAGCGGGGCCGTGTCGGGCCCCCGCCTGGAGACACGTGCCCCTCTGGCTGGCGCCCTCAGTGTCCTGCAGCGGTCAGAGCCCACACGAACCCCACTGCCCCTGTCTCCACTCCCTCGCCTGCTCCTTCCGTCACTCAGTATCGCCCGAGTGCCCGCGGGGCGCCAGGTGGGGTGGCCTCGCCCTTGAGCAGGAAGGCTGAGGGACCAGGAGAGACATGTGCTTTCTCTTCTAGCTCAGCTGTGTGTCCCTGAAGTGGCCAAATGGGACACTTTTTTTTTAGCTAAACGGTGCCTAGCCTTAACCTTATCCGAGGAGTCACCCTCACTAAGCAAAGAGAACTGAATGCAAATATTGGGTATAAATAATGTTCTCCTATATTTCCATTGCAAAATCCTCTCCTCACGGCAAAGTTTCTGGGAAACATTTCATTTGCACCTTTTCGTTCCAGAAGCTTCCCTCCCGTTTAATTTCCCCACTTTACTCATCAGGACGTACACCCGTCTCCGCCGTTCCACCTCTGTGCTACCCTTCCGCCCCAGGGCCACGAGCCAGCTGGGCCCACCCTGGGCAGAGGGACGGCCCCAGCCCCGGGAGTAAGTCCCCTTCGAGGGCCTCCAGCTGGCCGAGGACAGGGTGGCTGGCTGGACCCTGAGTTGGAAAAGGTAAAATGCTGGAACACAGCCCCAAGGAATGAGACATGAATAAAAAATAGCTAAAGTAAGGACAGCACCCTCTCCGTGAGGCCCACATGGCCGCTGAGCGCAGCCTGGGTCTGTTTCCCCAGGTGCCCGGTGCCGCCCACAGCTCCTGGCTGGTTTCTCCGACACAGCAGGCGCCCGCCTTCCCCTGCAGTCCACCCGAGCACCCCGAGCGCCTGTCCCTGAGGCTCAGGGGGTCTGGTTCGCGCCCACTTGGACACCTGGAGAGTTCCTGCCTTCGCGGCTGCCCACAGCCTCCCTGGCCCAGCCCGGCCCGGCCCAGAGGTGCACCGCGCGGGGAGCACAATCACGGCGCTCTGCAGAGCGGGCCACGCTGGCACAGCCTCCGCACCACGGGGCGCTAGGTGGACGTCCCTGCCCGGCCCCTCCCAGCGCCCCAGCCCCTGGGAAGAACAGCACCTACTTTTGCAGTGCGTGACGTTGGTCGAGCCGTCGAAGTCGGTGCTGGTGTTGCCCGGGCAGCTGATGCAGTGGTTCTGGCCAAACTCGGGCTGGTAGGTGCCGACGGGGCAGCGGATGCAGCGGTGGGTGGTGGTGTTGTAGTGGTGGCCGGGGGAACAGTGCACTGCAGGGGAGGGGGCACTGCTGGGCAGGGGCATTCTCCCAGCGGCCTCCCTGCCCCCGAGGCCTCAGCACAGCGCTCAAGGCCCGGTGACCTCCCACCACCCGCGTCGTCCCTGAGCAGGCTGACCCTTTCCCTGGTCCTGTCCACAGCCGTGCAGCGTGCTCTGTGGCCCTTGGGGTCTGAGCCGTGCGTGAAGCAGACCGAGTCCTGCCCCGAGGCTGGCTTCCCACTCACTGCCAAGATGTGTGTGTTGCAGGGGGAACACGGGGAGGAACCTTGGGCACTGTGGGGTTCTCCAGGGGCCCAGGGAACTGATTGGGCAAGGCAGGGTTCAGTTCTCAGGGAGCAGTGGGTTGGGGAGAGAGTGGGGGGCAGAGGAAGTGCAGTGCAGACACTCCTTCCACAAGGCCAACAGCCAAGGGGAGAAAACCGGGCAGGAGCTGAAGGGGAGGCTAGAGAGCTGGGGTCCCCTCCCTCAGAATGGAGGGCTCAGGGCAGTCCACGTGTCATGAGCACATCATGGGCGTCACGGGGAGGGCTCCCCAAAGTGTGTCTGAGGGAATCATGGTGTCACGGGGAGGGCTCCCCAAGGTGTGTCTGTGAGGGGCAGGGCCTTCAGCAGAGAGCAAGGTGGGGTGGGGGGGGAGGAGGGCTGGTGAATGGTGGGGAGTCGGGACGGGGTGGGGGGTGGGGGAGGCAGCAGCTGAGCTGCAGGCCGGCAGCCCTGAGGGCGGGAAGCTCTCCAGGTGAACTCTGACCTGGCCCACTATCCCTGCTGCCTCCCACACTCTTCACCTTCCTCCCCCGCTTCCTTCTACGTGGGCTCGAAGCCCTCATGCCCAGGGCAGCTGGCAGCTCCCCCTTGTTGCTCTGGGGCGCTCGGAGCTCCAGACTCTAGCTACAGGCTGTGTTGGACGTCTGCTGTCCTGTCCTAGTGTGAGGCACAGTGCTGGTCACCAATGTCCACCGCCTGATGGCTCCAGGCTCCTCCTCTGACCTTGGAGGTTTGCCAGGCAGGAGATGGTCCCTGAGTAGCTCAGCCCGGCCTCCGGGTGAGTGGGGTGAACTCACCTTTGGCCTCGCAGTCTTGGAAGGAGGCCGTGCCCTCGTGCTTGGTGAGCAGCCCCCCTCCGCAGGGGAAGCAGCCGGTGCGCCCAGGCTCGGGCTGGTACGTGCCCACGGGGCAGGCCTGGCAGGGCCTGAAGCCGTCAGTGGAAAAGGAGCCCGGAGAGCAGTGGCCTGGAAGACAGAGGTCATGGCTCACTGAGGCTGGCAGGAGGGCGCCTCGGTCCAGCCCTGCTCTCAGCCCGCAGCTGCCCTGGGAAGGATGGGGTGGGTGGGGGAGAGCCTGGGGTGCCCAAGCGGCAGAGGCCCACGCGGTGTGTGGCGTGGCCTGGCCTGGCTCTCCTTCTCCCACCAGCAGGGTGAGCAGGCGGCCCTGCTGCCGGGCTGGGCAGTGTGGGCCCCACATGTGGCCTTGGGCGGTGGCAGCAGGGCGTGCACTCGGAGGGACTCTCCCCAGAGGGCAGGCCGCACCAGGCTTCACTGGAGGCCGAGCTCTTAAACTCCAGACGATGCTGCCTTGTCCACCTGCAGGGCTGGGCCACAGCAGGGGGAGGGTGTGCGGTCCCCAGGGCACAGCAGGGACAAAGGGAGAGGATGACACATGGCAGGATGGAGAGGGTATTCCGGCACTGCCTGAGGGGTGGGTGGGTGCTCCCCCAGTGGCCACTCTGAGCTCCCTAACAGTCACCATCCCCACTGGGGCTGAGACCGGCTCCTGGAGGGCAGTGGGCCAGAGGGCAGCTGGCCAGCCTGCAGAACTCTGGCCTGGGGTCTGATCTCTTCCGTCCCCAGAAAAGGCGGGAGGTCTCTACCACCCTAAGGATCCCACCCTTGCAGGTACACCTTTCCCCACCCACTCCCTGGGGGAGCCGGGGAAGGGAGGCTGAGGGGGAGGCTCCGCGCCCATTTCACAGATGCGGTTTCAGTGGGGTGATCAATGGAAACGCTCTCTGCAAACCAAGCTGTGCTTGGTAAGTTGGCCAAAGGCTTCCCAAACTGTAAAGTTCTCTGTGTCAAGCAGTTCTCGCCAAGTCCGTGGCACATGCCGCAAAGCACGTCCGTGGGGATGGCGTGCTCCCCACAACGCACTATGTTTGGTCAACGATAAAGCACCACGCGCCTCCACCGTAATCCACAAGTTGACCTGCAAATGGCTGTGTCTGCAAACTGGAAGTGCTTTCCCAGCTGCAGGGGCATGCGTGCAGCCCTGTGCGCTAACCGCCGTGGGTCAGCCGCGTGGACGCCGTGGTCTGCCGCGTGGACGTCGTGGGTCTGCACAGGTCAGGACAGCCTCCGCCACGGCGCAGAGTGCTAACAAAATGTCTCAGGCTTTTGGCCTTTGCTCTGGGAGCCTCAGTGGAGACAGGAGGTTCCCCGGCCCCGCCCGGCCTCTCCTTCCAGGCTGGGCCTACACTCACCTCCACATTCGGATACGTTGCGGGCACCAGCCAGGCCGAGCCCGTCGCTGCTGGGGCATGGTGTGCAGCTGAGCTGGCCGCCCCTGCCCTGGTAGGTCCCCGGTGTGCACGGCACACACTGGCCAGAATCTCCACTGAAGTAGGTGCCGGGCTCGCAGGCCACTGTGGAGGCAAAGTGGAGAGATTGCTGGTGGCCGGGTGGCCTGTCTCCTCGTGCCAGGCCCAGGCTGTCACACCAGACAGGGCACAGCCCTCGTCTCTGTGGCTCAGAGGGCACAGAGCAGCCCAGACCCATCCCAGAAGGGCCAGGAGAAGGAGCCAGGAGGGGCCATCAGTGAAGCCTGGTGGCCAGACCCTGGTCTCACGCACGCCCTCCTGGCTGCTCCTGCTCAGGGTCCCCTGCAGACCCCTCCAGCTGCACCTTCTCATAAACACTGTGGACCTTTGTTCTCTGTCCACACCCTGCCCTGCAGCCCTGAGCCCTGGCCTGCACACCAACTGCCTCCTGGATGGGCCACAGTCATTCCGTCCACACCCAGTTCCCCTGCTCTCCCCTCCCTTCCCCCTGTGGCGAGAGTTGGCACCCGAGGACATGGGACAGCGCAGAGGGCTGGGGGAGTGGCAGAGGCAGAGAGTCCAGTGGCTGGGGATGGTGCAGAGATGGTGGGACGAAGACAGAGCCACTGTGGTTGGTGCACTGAGCAGATAAGCAAACTGATCGGTAACAAAGGGACCTCTGCAGGTGTCTGAGTTTGTCTCATTCTCCGTCCCAGCCTCCCTCTGCAGGTGTCTCTGAGTTTGTCTCATTCTCCGTCCCAGCCTCCCTCTGCAGGTCTCTGAGTTTGTCTCATTCTCCGTCCCAGCCTCCCTCTGCAGGCGTCTCTGAGTTTGTCTCATTCTCCGTCCCAGCCTCCCTCTGCAGGCGTCTCTGAGTTTGTCTCATTCTCCGTCCCAGCCTCCCTCTGCAGGCGTCTCTGAGTTTGTCTCATTCTCCGTCCCAGCCTCCCTCTGCAGGCGTCTCTGAGTTTGTCTCATTCTCCGTCCCAGCCTCCCTCTGCAGGTGTCTCTGAGTTTGTCTCATTCTCCGTCCCAGCCTCCCTCTGCAGGTGTCTCTGAGTTTGTCTCATTCTCTTCCAGCCTCCCTCTGCAGGCGTCTCTGAGTTTGTCTCATTCTCCGTCCCAGCCTCCCTCTGCAGGCGTCTCTGAGTTTGTCTCATTCTCCGTCCCAGCCTCCCTCTGCAGGCGTCTCTGAGTTTGTCTCATTCTCCGTCCCAGCCTCCCTCTGCAGGCGTCTCTGAGTTTGTCTCATTCTCCGTCCCAGCCTCCCTCTGCAGGTGTCTCTGAGTTTGTCTCATTCTCCGTCCCAGCCTCCCTCTGCAGGTGTCTCTGAGTTTGTCTCATTCTCTCCCAGCCTCCCTCTGCAGGTGCCTCTGAGTTTGTCTCATTCTGTCCCAGCCTCCCTCTGCAGGTGTCTCTGAGTTTGTCTCATTCTCTTCCAGCCTCCCTCTGCAGGTGCCTCTGAGTTTGTCTCATTCTGTCCCAGCCTCCCTCTGCAGGTGTCTCTGAGTTTGTCTCATTCTCTCCCAGCCTCCCTCTGCAGGTGCCTCTGAGTTTGTCTCATTCTGTCCCAGCCTCCCTCTGCAGGTGTCTCTGAGTTTGTCTCATTCTCTCCCAGCCTCCCTCTGCAGGTGTCTCTGAGTTTGTCTCATTCTTTCTACCCCTCCTGCCGCCACCTGGTTCTGGGCTCCACCCTCTCGCCTGGCCTCCCCTCACTGTCCACCCTCCACTCAGCCTCCCCGGGGCAGACGGTGGGTGAGGTGGTTCCCACGGCCCCCTGCTGCCTCCCCTTGCTGTGGAGCGTGCTGGCTCACCGCCTGCCTTCTTGCCCCACGTAAACTAACCCCAGTCTCAGCCAGCTGACCCATCTCCTTTCAACAGGCCAGCCGCTGGGGCGCTGGTCACGTCACCAGCCTCGTTCACCTGGACCCCGCTGGCTGTGCTGCACCCCGGGTGGCCTTCAGCCTCAAGTGCATTTCCTCCACTGGGGCCTCGCTGGCCTGTGTCTCCCTGTCCCACCCGCAGGACGGCGCTGAAGGTCGCGTGCACAAACTCAGGGCCCGGCACCAGGGACTGCTCTGCAGTGACAGCCGCTGTGACGAGCGCCACGCTGCTTCTCCCTGGCGGGCCTCATACTTCTCTGTCCCCTCCCTCATGTGCCATTTCCCTGGGCTGCACGCGGAAGGACGGACGGAGAGAGTGGCCGCGTCAGGGACTCACCGCATTTGCCATCCTGTAGCACCTGGCCCGTGCCGCATGTCCCCTGGCCCTCCAGGGCCTTGGCCGGCCGCTGGGCCACCTCGTACTCAGTGCCCGCGACCTGCATGGAGAAGAGCTGCCGGCCGATGGCCTTCCGCAGCGTCCTGACGGCGGCCTGCCAGCTCTGCTCGGCTCGCTTCCGCACGCAGTCCGCCGGGCAGGAGTCTGCGGGGGGAGAGACCGTCGCTCGCAGCCCCCGGGGCTGCGTCTCCCCCAGCCCCCCCCTCTGCCGGCGCTGCGCTGAGCCGGGCCCCTGCCTGCAGCGCGTTCTTGCAGCGGCCCTGGGGCGAGGTACCGCTGCTGTGTCCATCTGACAGACGAGAAGACTGAGGCTCCCAGAGCAATGACCTGCCCATGGCCAGGCAGCAGATCTGAGCAGAAACCAGGCCTCTGCCACTGCAACACATCACCGCCCAGGGCACAACCCACTGCTGGGTGCTCCTCCTGCCCCTCGATACCCTCGGGGCTGCCACTGTTCCCAGGAAAATGTCCAGCACTCTGGCCTGAATCCAAGGCCCCTCGTGGCGTGGCCCCTGCCTGCCCTGCCAGTCCCAGCCCCCAGCATGCCAACACTCCCTGCAAAGCCCGCTTCCCAGATCCCCTGCCTTACTCACTGCTTCCCGGACACATCTCGCTCTCTCTGACCTCTGTGCCTCTGCCTATTCTGTTCCCTCCGCCTGGGTGCCATTCCCTGTCACCTCTTCCATTTGGTGAACTTTGATTTCACATCCTGAATCAAATGGCACCCCTCCTGGGAATACTTCCCCTCCCTGGGGTGGAGACTTCAGCTCTGTGCCGTTGTTCTCACGCCCCCACCATCTAGTATCTCCCCGGCACAGGGCGGTCTGTGTGCCCGTCTGCCTCCCTGTGGCTGGAAGTGCCGCCAGCCACATGGTCTGGTCCCCGTGTGCCACAGAGTCCAGGGGCGGCGCTGACAGGTCTCAACTCCCCTCGCCACTCAGTACCACGCACCGCCAAGGGAAGGTGTCGGCACGAGCACAAACCAGAATCACCAGCTCCCCTCTGGAACCCGGGGGAGAGGTCTTTGGCTCAACTGTTCTGGGAAGGCCATGGGTATGAGCCCCTCCAGGCCCCGCGAGGGTGGGGAGGGGGGAGAGGCCGCGTGCTGTCCCTGTGGGCCCCGAACCCTGCTCCTCTCAGGGCCCTGGCCACCTCTTCCACCCTGGGCTCTGCCAGTCCCCCGCCCACCAGGCAGGCCTCTGCCTCAGCAGCCGTGGCTGGGGTGGGAGCCCAGCGTCATGCCCACCGACCCTGCCAGCCTCCCGGGGCGCTGTCCTGCCCGCACCCTCGGCAGCTCATGAGGGAGCCCTCACCCACCCGAGATCTCCTCTGCCTTGGTCTCGACCTCGAACTCTGCTGTTATGTGGGCCGCCTCCTTGGATGGCGACTTCCGGCCACGGCGCCTCTTCTTGGAGGAGTCACACTTGAGGCTCACGAAGGTCACGTGGCAGTTTTCTGGACAAGGAAGGGCTGCTGTGGCAAAGGGGCACAGGCAGGGAGCGGGGTCCTGCCTAGCCGTGCACACAGGTGGCTGCCGGCACGGGCCCCGCCTTGCCTAATCGTCCACGGAGCAGATGGGGGCCAGGGCTGGCGCGAGGTCTCACGAGGGGCTGCTGGCTGAGCCAGCCCTGCCCAGCCCCTGAGCCCCTGGCAGGGAGGCACCTCCCGCCCGCCCCTGGCGCGGCCGCAGCCCAGGCGCTTGGCCTCAGGGCTGGGCCTGCTGAGCGCTGAGCTGGCCAGGTTTGAGGAGCGGTCCTGGGGTGTTCAGCAATCGTCATGGAAACAGCGGGGATGCGTCCCTCTTGGCCCTCTCACCAAGCTCCCCCCTGCTGTTCCCGGCCCAGACATCTTTCCTGGCTGCCCTCACCGAAACACGAGTTGCTGAGTGAGCCCCGTGCTTCCTGCCATTTGGACACAGCCAGGCAGAGGGCCCTTCTCTGGGGAGCTCCTTTAACCCCGGTGAGGCTGGGACGACGGCCGCCAGGGATGCTGGGGACCCGTGTTTCCCACTTACTGCTGACCGCCTTCCAGGGCCCCGCGGTCTCCAGAGCGCCAGGCGTGGCTGCTGGGGCTAGGGGCCCTGGTGGTGAGGAGAAGGGGCTCCATCCTTGTAGACCCAGCCCTGCTGGGCCCTGCTCCCAGCTCCCAGCTCCCAGCTCCCAGGCACAGGACCCCCGCTGCCCCGTGTGGGTTGGTACCAGGGGGACCCACTCACCCAGCAGCAGCTGCCTCAGGGCCTCCTTTGCCGGCTCCCGGCTGCGGGGCCGGAGGTGGCACTTGGCATCTCGGATCTTGAAGCGGGCCTTCAGCCTGATGAGGATGCTGGGGGTACCTGGGGAAAGCCAAAGTCCCCCGTGGCCTCTCTGTGGGCAGGGAGGAGGCGGGGACCGGGGGCTGCAGAGGGAGTGCCTGAGTGTGGGGGGCTGCCAGAGCAGGGGTGGGGGCCCTCTGCTGCCTCCTTTCTCTCCCTGCAAGGCCTGAACAAGGCAAAAGTGTGGATGGTGGGGTCAAGCTCAGACCAGGGGCCAACTAGCCAGAACCTCCTGTGGGGGAGGGAAGGAAGGCCTGCCTCCACCCCCACCCCCACCCCTACACCAGCTCACGTGAGGGAGGTCAGGACAGAAGGGGGTCGACATAACACAGACACCCTGACCACTGCTTCCTTTGGACAGCAAATCAGACCCCCCTGGACTACAGCACCCGGCAGCCACGGATGGGTCGCCTCGTGGCCACGTCAGACCCACAGACGCCCCACGTCACTGGGCCCAGTGTCCTGAATGGGGAAGGGCTGACAACGCCCTGTTCTTGCTGGAGGTGTCCCAGGGTGGGGTGCCGGGCCTCTGGCACTTTGGGGGCGGGTCTTCCAGGGCCACTCTGACTCCTGATGGCACAGCAGACGGGACTCACTCCGCTGAGACAGAGACCCGTGAACTCACAGCATCTCAGGGTCACCGAACCACCCTGGTGCCAGGGCCTGGAGTCTCCAAGCCAGAGGGTCCTTCCATGGTCTGCTGCCCCTGGGCTGGGACTCAGCACTCAGCCTGCCGGCCTCTAGGTCCTGCCCTGCTCTTAGCTGCCCGGAAGCTCTTCTCTGGGCCGTGCCCCCCCCCCCCCCCAGCATGGAGCTGGACACAAGGTCAAAGGGTCACCCAGGTGAGTGCGGCACGGACAGGCCAGGGGCTACCTGAGCATCTGGGCCCGGAGCTGGAGCTGGTGCTGTTGCGTTTCTGTGGCGTCCTGCCCTGGAGAGCGGGCACCCCGCAGCTCAGGCTGTAGCTATTTTCTGAGTCTGCAGAGAGGCCAGCTGTGAGGTGCGCCTGGGTGCCCCTCCCTTCCAGTGCCCCCAGATCCCAGGGGCCTCAGGGGGTAACTGAACGAGAGGAAGGTCAGGACTGACCCTAGGTCAATTCATTCTGCTGGGCAGGAATGAGACCACCGCACCCGCCGAGAGGGTTACTGTGGCCCCCAGAGGACCAGACAGCTGCCCAGAACCACTTGGTGATCAGGGCTGGGGGCCTCATTCCTAGGTCGGGCTGGACCCCAGGAATGGAAGGCACCGCCCCCCATCCCGGGACAGCCTCGGGTTACCTGGCACGAAGTGAGTGTGGGCCGGGCAGGACAGGAGGCAGCTCTCCACACCGCCCGCCTTGCTGCAGGACAGCTGGGCCCGGGGGGAGGCCTTGGTCCGGGGAAGGCACTTGCCCGTGTCTGAGGAGAAGGAAGACACAAGACCAGGCTGGAGGGGTCAAGGGGGAGGCTTTCTGGGGCCGGCAGGGCCCTGAGCACGGACCCACAGGGACCCCCACCACGCCTTTCCCACGGCCAGACCCTCTTGGTGGGAAGGGGCTGGGAGAGTCCACGTCCATTGGCCATGGAGGGACGCTGGGCTCAGAGCTGGCTCGCTCCTCCTCCCAGCACCCCAGGCTGTCTGAGGAGGGTCGCACCCACGCCCAGCTGGGGGAGGAACTGCTGCGAGGACATGGGCTTCTCGGCAGTGACCGGCCTTAGGCGGGAGGGCCACTCGGAAGCCTCGCGGGGGCAGCCCGGACACGCCATCAGGTCTGAGATGTCCAAAACAGCTCTTCAGGGTCTCTCCTGTTTTCATTTACATTTTGGGGATTGAAATGTTCCTCAGACTTGCAGGAAAAGATGGAGAGTCCTATCGTTTGGGACTCATCAGAAGTGACTTTACTGATGTCCGACAGGTCAAGGACACCGGCTTCAGTGGGCAGGACTCTACTGTGACTCTGAGCCCGCCTCGGTGACTCTGAGCCCGCCTCGGTGACTCTGAGCCCCCCTCCGTGACTCTGAGTCCGCCTCGGAGACTCTGAGCCCCCCTCCGTGACTCTGAGCCCCCCTCCGTGACTCTGAGCCCCCCTCGGTGACTCTGAGCCCGCCTCGGTGACTCTGAGCCCGCCTCGGTGACTCTGAGCCCCCCTCCGTGACTCTGAGCCCCCCTCCGTGACTCTGAGCCCGCCTCGGTGACTCTGAGCCCCCCTCCGTGACTCTGAGCCCGCCTCGGTGACTCTGAGCCCCCCTCCGTGACTCTGAGCCCCCCTCCGTGACTCTGAGCCCGCCTCGGTGACTCTGAGCCCCCCTCCGTGACTCTGAGCCCGCCTCGGTGACTCTGAGCCCCCCTCCGTGACTCTGAGCCCCCCTCCGTGACTCTGAGCCCGCCTCGGTGACTCTGAGCCCCCCTCCGTGACTCTGAGCCCCCCTCTGTGACTCTGAGCCCCCCTCCGTGACTCTGAGCCCCCCTCCTTGACTCTGAGCCCCCCTCCGTGACTCTGAGCCACCCTCCGTGACTCTGAGCCCCCCTCGGTGACTCTGAGCCCCCCTCGGTGACTCTGAGCCCGCCTCGGTGACTCTGAGCCCCCCTCGGTGACTCTGAGCCCCCCTCCGTGACTCTGAGCCCCCCTCCGTGACTCTGAGCCCCCCTCGGTGACTCTGAGCCCGCCTTGGTGACTCTGAGCCCGCCTTGGTGACTCTGAGCCCCCCTCCGTGACTCTGAGCCCCCCTCGGTGACTCTGAGCCCCCCTCCGTGACTCTGAGCCCCCCTCGGTGACTCTGAGCCCGCCTTGGTGACTCTGAGCCCGCCTTGGTGACTCTGAGCCCCCCTCGGTGACTCTGAGCCCCCCTCTGTGACTCTGAGCCCGCCTCGGTGACTCTGAGCCCCCCTCCGTGACTCTGAGCCCCCCTCCGTGACTCCGAGCCCGTCTCGGTGACTCTGAGCCCGTCTCGGTGACTCTGAGCCCCCCTCGGTGACTCTGAGCCCCCTCGGTGGGCGTGGCTCTGCAGGCAGGCTGGAGGGGCTGGCGGCAAACGTACACTGGATGGGGGGGGGCTCCACCTTCAACGTGTGGCTGCACAGTTTCAAGGAGTCTCGGAAAGTAAACAGTCTAGAAATAGAAGCACTCCCAGCCCTCCGGATAACACCTCCGTTATCCGGCCCCAAATAAATACAAGACCAAAAGCCTTCTGTTTCCAAAGAATCGAGAAACCACCAGTAAAAACAACTGGAGAGAATTCAGGCCAAGAGGCCACGGGAGGAACCCACGTCCACGCTGGTGAAGAAACAGGACGACCATCCGCAAACTTCCAGGGAGTATCAGCTCCCAAGGGTTCCCCGCACTTTCTCTAAATTCCCAAAGGGACCTGTCAGTGATGAGAGCTGGACAACAGCACGGCAGGGGGCACTCCTTGGGAGACACCAGCCACCTGGCCCTGAGCATCCCGCACAGTCACGCCGGGGACGTGAGAACGCAAAGCTCTGCCTTGAGCGACCTCCGGGGCTGAGCTAACACCTCCCCAGGCAGAGGGCAGGCTGCCTCTGTTCCCTGGGAAGGCGGCGAGTCCCCCGCTGGGTGTTCCTCTGTGGGGTGCAAACCTCTGTCTGCACAGCGCGCCCAGGCGCAGGGGACTTGGGGGGCAGGTGAGGGGACCCGATGCAAACACGGTGCTCACGCCATTTGCTGTCGCCGACCCAGGGGCCTCACGACCTCTGCCAGCACCCACGACACCGTGGCCGGGGAGCTCCCTCGGCGTGTACGCAGGGCGACTCCGCCATGTGTGCCGACTCACCGCCGGAGAGCATCACAGCCTCAGGGACACGCTTCTAAGCGCCCACGGAAGAGGAAGGCAAAGGGACAGGCAGGAGTAAAACGAGGAGCAAAGTCCGTGTGCCTTCAAGTGAGAACGTGTGCTTGTGGGAGAACATGGACATATGGAGAGAGGCCAGCTCGAGCACGGACAGGAAGCTGTAGAAGGCGGAGGGGACACGCACGGGACTGGCTGTGGTTTACTGAAGCCACTCGAGCGGAGGGCCCTCCTCACAGCCGCAGTTCTTCCCCAGCTACCGGTTGGGACCGCTGTCAGAACACAGCCTCCCTCCTCTGGTCCAAGTCCGAAGTGTCGGGGGGGGGGGGTCCTACTCTGCGAATGGGACTCCCAGCTAGAACAGCCCTGCGATGCTACTTTTTAGGAGTCCCAGAAAATTCTCCTACATGACGTGTGACACAAACACAGTCCCCGGGCGAAGCTTCCACAACGCCAGCAGGACCCCTGGAACGGCCCTCAGGAGGAGTCCCGAGTACGCCTTCCCAGACTGTGTACACTGTTTCCCGTACGAACACGCAAAGGTTAGGCCACGCTCTCAGGGCGCACTCAGCAACATGACAAACACCTGTGACCACGGCTCGGCCTCACCACCCGGAGCGTCGCGGCCTGGGCTGATGTGGCTGAGCGTGTTCAGGTTTCGTGCCAGCGCCCCCCACCCCTTTAAATCTGGGGACGCCACATGCGTACGATCCCTACTGCGAACAGAAAACTCCCACTATTTTTTCTGCCGGTCAACGAACCGATTGTGGTGTGTGGGTCCCTTCTCCCACTCTCGGCCGTTCCTGAAGGAGAAGTCGTCATGGTGTGTCTGTACTTCCCGTGTTCGAACCCAGAGCAGGCCTTTCGAACACTCCACACCAAAACCCAACTAACGTGGTTTGTTGATGGGACTCCCCTTAAAAATGGAGAGATCTTAAAATGTATATGGAAATTCAAGGGGCGTTCGAGAATAATCAGACCAATCTTGACCTTGAAAATCAAAGTTGGAGGACTCACACGGCATGATTTAAAACTTCCTCTAACGCTACAGTAATCAAGACAGTGGGTCTGGGCATCAGGACAGACACAGTGATCGGTGGGACAGGACTGAGAGTTCGGAAACAAACCCACACATTTACAGCCGACTCATTGCAAGGGGGTGTCAAGGTAATTCACGGGGGAAGGAGGACGGCCTTCCAACTAGTGATCCCGTGACAGCTGGACAGTCTCGTGCCAGGAAATGAAGCTGGACCCCTTCCTCACACCCTATGTAAAGATGAACTCAAAATGGATCAAAGACCTAAATGTAAGCACTAAAACTATAAAACTCTTAGAAGGAAACAGGTACAGAGCAGAGAGAACTTGGATAGGCAATGGTGTCTTAGAAATCGCATCAAAATCATCCCCAGAGGAAAAAATAAATAAGTAAACTGGACTCCATGAAAATGAACAACTTCTGTGCTTCAGATGACACCATCAGGAACGTGAAAAGACAACTCACAGAGTGGGAGAAAATACCTGCAGGCCCTCTGTCTCACGAGGGACTTGTACCTACGCTACATAAAGAACTCTTCCAACCCAACAGCAGAGACACCCCAGCGGACACGGGGCCTTGCTCCCGGGGGGCCTTCCTGCAAAGAGATGCAGCACACAGGAAGCGCGTGAAGAGAGCTCCCTTCCACTAGCCAGCGGGGACGTGTGGACCGAAGCACGAGACAGCGGTCCCACCGCTAGCAGGGCTGCAGTGAAAGTCAGACGGCGAAAGGTGTGGCGAGGAGCCGTGGAGAAGCTGGAACCCTCGTCTGCTGCAGGAGGGACGGCAGGACGGTGCAGCCACTCTGCAAACACGGTTACCGTGTGACCCAGCAGTTCCACCCCTAGGCATCGACCCAAGAAAACGGAAACATACGTTCACAGAGAAACTGTAACGCGTGTCCGTAGTGGCGTCATTCACGACAGCTCGGAACCGAAAACAACCCAAACGCGCTCTGGCCGAGGAGGGGATACACAGTGTGGCCCAACCATGCGGGGGACAGAATTCGGGGGCAAAAAGGAACGAGGCCCTGACAGAGCTGCCGAGGCCGGGGGCCTGATTGCCAGGGGCTGGGGTTTCCGTTGGGAGCAATGAAAACACCTCACACTGGCAGCGGTGCCACAACTCTGCGGTTGGACGAAAAGCTATCGAATCGCACACTATTTATTTATTTTGTTAATCCTCACCCAAGGATATTTCTCCATTGATTTTTAGATAACGTGGAATGCAGGGAGGGAGAGAGAAACATCGTTGTGAGAGAGACACATCGACTGGTTGCCTCCTGCACGACCCCGACAGGGTTCCGCAATTGCACCTGCAACCCAGGTACATGCCCTTGACGGGGAATCGAACCCATGGTCCACGGGCTGACACTCTAACCACTGAGCCAGACCGGCCAGGGCTCGAATTGTACATTTTAAACGGGCGAATTGTATGGCATGTGAGCTGTCTCTCAATAACGCTGCCAATGAACACGAAGAACAGGAGGAAGAGGGATGCCGGAGCTATCCAGGCGGGGTCAGCCCCGAGAACTCACGCTGGCTGCGGCCGAGCTCCTGGCACCTCAGGCATGTCGAATAGCTAAAGATAAGACGGTCTCTCCTGCAGCTCAGACCGTGGAGAATGACCAATGGGGGGCTGAGAACCAATAGCCCCCCCACCCCATCCCGGAGAAAGCCTGTTGGTCCCCTAGCTCTGGTAACAGTGAACACCAGACCAGCACGACCCCAGTCAGTCGGTGAGAGTCGCAGGCTCAGAAAGCAGCCGCCTGGTGGCCGGTTCACGCAGTGGCCAGGCTGCTGAGGCTGTTTTCCGTACACCCAGCATCAGCCACGCTCCTGAGACTGACACCACCTAATCCTGCCTGCAGCCCCCCCCCAAACACGCCCTCCCCAGACTGCAGACAGGACCAGCGGTTCGCTTTGCCCAGCGAGACTCTGCCTGGAGAGCGGGCAGCTCCTCCTCAGCAAGCAGTGAGTTCAGCCTTCTGACTTCCAGCATCAGGTGACGGCGTTCGTTCTTGGACACTCTCATTCGTTCAACAGATGTTCACTGCTGGGCTCTGTTCTAGGTGCTGGGGGCAGAGCAGCGACCAAGACAGGCCAGAAATGCTGCTCGACTGTGTAGAGCACAGTGCGGACAGACGGACGAGCCCGGCGGGAGCAGGCGGCTCCAAGTGCAGCGCGAGGAAAGGAACGTGGAAAGCAAAGGGACCGGCGGGCGCGCAGAGGCGGGTGGGCTGTGCTCTGGGTTTGTGCTCGAGAGGGGAGCCCTCCAGGCTGAGAGGAACATACACCCACTGTGCTGAGGTGGGGGGGGGCACAGCCACAAGCTCAGTGAGGCTGGCATGGGGCAAAGGAGGGAGAGAGGGAAGCGGCCAGGCCAGGGTGCAGCAGCCTTCCAGCCATTTGGAGAGCTGGGCTTTGCTTCTGGGAAGAGCAGTCATTGGCGGGCTCAGAGCAGACCCCACCCCATCCGCCTCACCTGACACTGTGGGGCTGGCAGCCTGGGCAGGGTGTGGGTTTGCACAGACCCAGGTGCTCCCCATCCAGGCTCTGCGGCTGCTGCACCCCAGGAACCCCCTCCCCCCGCCAGCTTTCTTGGAGGGACAAGGGGGAGCTGAGGCCTCCACACTCCCTCCCTCTAAGCTTCCAGCTCCCCTTGAGCCCAGTCTGGCTGCACACACTGACCCCCAGGTCACCCCCCTCCCTCTGCAGGTCTGTCTGTGCTCGGCAACGCCAAGTGTGCTCGGCCCCCCGTGTCCCCTCTGCCTTGTTCCCATCAGCCACATGCCAGCAGCAGAGGCCACTTGTCCAGCGCCCACCTGCAGAAGCCACTGCCCCTCCCGTCCCACTAGGCACCAGGTGGGAGGGGCGGGCCCCAGTGACGGCCGCACTCACCCACGCAGTCCTTCCGGTTCCAGTGGAGCCGCCTCCCCGGGGGGCAGACGCATTCAAAGCTGCCCTTGGTGTTGACACAGCCCTGGTCACAGCTCCCGTTGTTCATGCTGCACTCGTCCACATCTGCAAGCGCAGGGAGGGGTAAGGGCAGGAGGGGGCAGGACTGGTGAGCCCAGGCCACACCCTTGGGCAGGGGGCCTGAGTCCCGACCCTAGCCTGATGCTGTCATCGCACGCAGACACGCGGCCGCACACATCACACGTGCACACACGTGCACACACGTGCACACACAAGGCTCCCTCACATACCGACACATCCCTCCTTCCAGCTGTTCCCCTCCTGCACAGTGGGTACCAGGCTGAAAGAGGTCACCTCTGAGGCCCTCCTCCTCTGGCCACCAGCGGCCAAAAGCGTGTGCTGGAGAGGCAGAGAAAGGGCTGGGCAGCTTTCACACTCCGCGTTTGGGGAGCGGCAGGCCAGGGAAGCGGTGCCCAGGTTTTGGGGAGTCCCTGCAGGAGAATCTGCAGCCCACCCCAGCACCAGCTGTGCCAGATCCCTTCCCGCCCCACCCATTGGGCTGTCGCAGCTGCCCCGCAGGGTGGCTACTCCCAGGTCACAGGAAAGGAAGACACCCAGAACCACGGGGCCATCTTCTTCACCACCACGCCCACACATCTCCGAGTCCCGTCTGTGCTCCTAAACCCACCTAGAACCTTCGTCTTTTCTACATCCCCCGCCCTGCCCGAGCTCCAGCAGCTCTAGCTCCCACGTCGAGAGCCGTCTCCCCATGTGCCCTGGGTTCTACTCTCCTAAACACGTGGCAGCCAGAGCAATCTCATTACACGAACTTGGCCACGTCACAGCCCTGGTGAAAGCCTCCAGTGGTTTCTCTTCTCACTGGGAATAAAACACTAAGTCCCCTGCAGGACTCACGAAGCCCGGCATCCTCCCGCCACGCTCACGGGCTCTAGCGCACCGGCTGCCTGTCGGTCCCTCTGCGTTCCCTCTGCCTCAGTGCCTTTGCACACGCTGATCCCGCTGGCGTGCTTTCCCTCATCTTGACCCAAACACTCCCGTAGGACCCTCACCGCTCCCTACTCTGCCCTTCTGTTATCGCGCTCTCCCACGGGAATGGTTTGCCTATGGGATTCTCTGTGTGGCGACACCCTCCTTCTGGGCTGGGTTCCCTGTGGCTGCTGTTTCCAGGCCTATGCCCACAACTTGGCTAAGGCTTAGCACCCAGTGGACACTTGCTGGGCCCTCCCCCTACCCCCCGTCCCTCGGCGGAGCCCCTCTGCCCACCAGCCCCAGCCTTGCTCAGTCCCTCCAGGCCCGTCAGTCGGGGTCAGGGTGCGGGGGCAGTTAGGTGGCCGAGCGGCCAGGCGCGTGCCTCGGGGGGGAGGTGGCCCTGGCGGGCGGGCTGCAGACCTCCGCAGTGGGTTGTCCCGTAGAGCGTGTAGCCGCGGTGACACAGGCACTGGAAGCTGCCCGGGGAGTTGATGCAGACGTGGTCGCAGGTCCGCTCGAAGGAGCACTCGTCGACGTCTGCGTGGCCACAGGGAGACAAGCATTGGGGAGGAGCGTCAGGGCGGTGGGTGGGCACGGCCTGCCACGCAGTCACACACCCCACTCCGTGCACGGCCAGGCCTGGGCCCCGGGCTCAGTGCACGGCGACCCGCTTCCTGCCACTGCCCGGGTCCCATTTGTCTCCGTTATCTGATGCTTCTGGGTCAGGAGTCACCTTGTGTCTTCTCTGGAGGTGGGCAGGGTAGAAGTATTTTGACTAGAAGGGTTACGATGAATGTCTGCCGCTTTATTTATTTAGAATTTTTGTTTCTTTATTGATTTTAGAGAGAGAGGAAGGGAGAGGGAGAGAGAGATAGAAACATTGATGAGAAAGAACATCGATTGGCTGCCTCCTGCATGCCCCCCACTGGGGATCAGGCCCACAACCTGGGCATGTGTCCTGACCGGGAATCGAACCAGCGACCTCTTGGTGCATGGGTCAACGCTCAACCACTGAGCCACACTGGCTGGGCAGAATGTCTGCCGTTTTAATACATCACAGTCATCTGTGACTAGGCCTGGCTGTTATCCCACCGCCAGGGCTTGCTGAGGAAGCAGCTGAGCTGGGACACGAAGCCCGGCCTCCTGGTTGCTGACCACGGTGTGCTTTTCCACCGCCCAAGGTGTCTCTTGAGGAAACACGGAAAACAGCACAAGCAGAAAGGGGGGGAGGGGGAGGAATGTGCTACTCATAAGGGATAATAAGGTAGCCTTGGTAGTATGTGAAATTTGATTCGGAGTTTCCTGGCAGCCAGGGTGAAAGAGGAAAGCGTGCTTGTTACCGGGAAGGATGAAATACAGCACGTGCTCACAGGAGGCAGGTGTGACCTGGCTGTACATTCCGAGGAACACGGCTCTGTGGGACAGGTGGCGGGGGTTCCTGCTTCTCCATGGGCACTGTGGCTGGAGTTTTCTCTGACACACTGGTTCAGGGGACTGCACACATGTTTATAATATACGTGTGTTTGTGACAACACTTGTGCTGTAGGTGCTCAGAGGAGGCTGTGTTCCCTCTGGGGTGGGAATCTGGGGGGTCTGAAGCTTGTGGCACCTGGGCTAGTTTGGAATGAAGGAATTAGGGTGGGGGAAGGGTACTGCTGGCAAAGGCTGGGAGTTGGTGGCTCAGGGCGCCCAGGGGATTGTGTGGAGCTCAGAGGGGCTGAGGAGGTGTCTGGGGTCCCCATCCCCAGGGCCCTGAGTGCCAAGGAAAGGCGCTTAGACCCCTCCCTGCCGGAGCTGGGGAGCCCAGGTGGTGCTGGAGCAGGAGTGGGGCATGGCCAGAGCCCTAGGGCCTTGGAGACGAGTCTGGAAGAGGACGGAAAAGACACGGCCAGAGACCAGAAGCAGACACATCATCACCTCCTCCTCCTCCTCGGCCACCTCTCACGGGGCAGCTGGGGACGCAGTCAAGAGCCTCCCTTAGCCGTGCACAGGCCGACGGAGAAACAAAGCACAGTGAAGAGGGCCTAGCTCGGGGCTGCACAGACGTTGAGCCCAGCAGGCCCCTGTGCCTGAGAGGAAGACCCTGGCATGCGTTGTGATGAGCCCAGGACAGGCTGGTCCCGGACCCTCCCTTACCAGCCTCCTGCTGTTGCCTTCCTCTCAGCAGCACACCCATCGCCTCTCAGGGCCTGGAGCTGCCCCAGAGCCAGGCTCTGAGCGGCAATAACAGGCAAAAGCTGCAAGTCCCACAGCCAGGTTCGGCCACATGCAGCCTGCAGCCATTGGAACCCCGTGGAAATGAAACGACTGGACCCTAACAGAACGATCATGATGGAACTGGCCATTCCCCTTCACATACGCCCTCAGCACTTGCTCCCAAAGCTGGCCCCACAGGGTTCCCTGTGGCCTCCCAAACCCCTTCAACCCAACAGTGCCACTTCCTGGGTGGGTTACGTCCCTGGCTCCTCCTGGAAAATGCCTATTCATCCTTTAAGCATTTCACCAATGTCCCATCCCCGTGAAGCCTTCCTGACCACTCTTCCCCACTGCTCATCCCCTGGGCTCTTACTGAATCCTGAGTGTCTGCTGGATTTGTCCTGGGCTCTGAGTCTTGGCTTCTGCCCAGATTTCTCCTCCCATTACCCGTGCGCCTAGCAGGTGCCGGGACCCTATGAAAGGACTGTTGGAGAGCGCCTGCAATGTGCCGCTGCTTCCACTAGGTGGCAGCACCCACCTCCGAAGCCACTGAAGGAGGCCTGGGGGTCAGCGGGAGGGGAAGGGAGGGACAGAGCCAAGAGCTCTGCCACCAGCTGGCTGTGCCTCCTGGGACACATGCCGCTCTCTCCCTGGGCCTCCGTCTTCCATCCACAAGAGGGAGAAGTTGGACGGGACGGCTGCTGAGGGCCCCTGGAGTCATCAAGGACAGGGAGGGCGGGGAGGGCAGGAGCAATGCTAAGGACCCCAAACTGTACCTGTCTCTTCGGGTCCACCGGCAGGGTGGACAAACCCACCCACACGCACCCCCTCTCCCAGGGGCCGCGGGGGGCCTGTCCCGGCACGGAGGAGGCTCACCCTGGCACGTGCGCTCATCCGTGAGCAGCTTGTAGCCCTTCCGGCAGCCGCACTCGAAGCTGCCCACGGTGTTGCGGCAGAAGTGGTCGCAGCCCCCGTTGTTGACCAGGCACTCGTTGATGTCTGTGGAGCGAAGCGCAAGGGGGCGAGGAGGATGGCCGCAAGGTGGGGGCACCGGCCCAGCACCCGCCCTTCCCTGCCTGCCACCCACTGTCCAGGGATGGCCTCCGTTTCCCCATGGAGCACAGGGATGGGGTCCCAGCTCATAGCGGCGGGGATCGGGAGGATGGGCTGCACCACTTCCCAGGGGACGTGGCGATCACAGAAAGGAAACTGAGGTCTGCTGTGTTGGACAAGACAACAGGGAGGACGCCGGCCACACCCGCACATGGAGGGAGGCAGCCTGGAGGGCAGCGAGGGCTGGGCAGGCAGGCTGCTCTTCCTGGGCTGTGACCTCCACTCCGGTCTGTGAGACAAGGATCGGATAAGTGAAGTGACAGCCCTGAGGTGCTGGCACTCAGCCAACTCCTAGTGACAACTGGCGGGGCGCCGCGGCGGGGAGCGGGCAGCAGGCTGATCCCGGCCTGATCCACAGCCTGATCCTTCCTGCTGCCCCACCCCATTCCCACCTGCTGGTTTGAGGGGGTCCTTCACTCAGCATGTAATGTGTGGCTGCACCTGGAGGTCACCTGGCCGGCCCCAGCCATCACTCGCCCAGTCCTGAGCGTCCTGCCTGCCGGCCTCGCTGGCACACCTCCAGCGACGGCAGCTCCCTCTCACAGGCGCCTGGTGGCCGATGCACCCTGAGCGCCCTGACCCTGCCAGCCCTCCGCCCCAGCTCTGCTCCTGTGGGCTGTGTTCTAGGCTCGGCCAGCCTGGGGGGCTGTGTCGTCAGAGACCTGCCTCCGAGCCGCCACTTCTTGCTCCAAAGACCCCTTGGGCCTGACCCCCCACCGGTCCCCCATGCCAGGCCCTCCCCTCCAGACGTGACCCAGCAATGAGCAACAGAAGTAAGAGCTGACCTCCAGGATGGGGTTCTCACCCAGATCTTGGGGGACAGACGGGAAGCCCGGAAAACAGAAAGGACCGCTGCCCTGGCCAGTTTCGCTCAGCGGTTAGAGCGTCGGCCTGTGGTCCAGAGAACCCTGGGTTCAGTTCCCGCTAAGGGCATGTACCTCGGTTGCAGTTTGTCCCCGGCCCTGGTTGGTCGTGCGGGAGGCAGCCACTTGATGTGTCCCTTTCACGTCGATGTTTCTCTCTCTCTCTCTCTCTTCCTCTCTCTCCCTCCCTCTCTATCTGAACAAAAAATGGAAAAATGTCCTCGGGTGAGGATAAAAAAAAAAAAGAAAAGAAAAGAAAAGAAAGGACCGCTGTGCGCTGGCCTCTGGCCCATCTCCGCAGAGCAGCAGACTCAGGTTCCAGTGCCCTGAGCCTGACCTGAGCGCCAGGGCCCAGGCGCCTCTGTTCCCCGTCACTGGCACTTCCTGTGAGCAAGGCCACTGCCCCATGAGACTGAGTCCCACAGAGGAGACGAGCTCTCACCACGCGACTCCTGTCTCTGGCCAGCCTCTCACCACGCTGCCCACACTTCTTTCCCTCCAGCCACTGCAGTGACATTCGTTGACAGTCCTGAGGCCGTGTTCCTACAGCACGCTCCCCTACAACACACGACACCCAGGCCGTGTCCCACAGCACGTTCCCCTACAGCACACGACACCCAGGCCATGTCCCACAGCACGCTCCCCTACAACACATGACACCCAGGCCGTGTCCCACAGCACACTCCCCTACAACACACGACACCCAGGCCGTGTCCCACAGCACACTCCCCTACAGCACACGACACCCAGGCCGTGTCCCACAGCACGCTCCCCTACAGCACAGGACACCCAGGTGTGGTCAGCTTCATCAGCACACGGGGTGTCAAAGAGACAGAGGCTGGGCCGCTGCAGGCGGTTCCGAGGCGTTGGGAGTGCACAGCACTGCGAGTCGGGCAGGGTGGGACCCAGAGCTGCGTTACTGGGCTCGGGCCACACAGGACCCCGTGGGCTTGCCCTGCGGCTCCTGCCCTTGGCCAGCCTCCGAGGCTCCGCCACCCCAAAGGCCCATGCTGTCTGCGTCTCCAGGTGGTTTGGGCACCGGAAGGTGGGATGGGAGGGGAACCTGAGGCACTCCCCACTAAGGGAAGCCCTGGCTGTACCCCTGGTTCTGCCATCCCCGGCGTGGGGCCTCACCTCTCTGAACCAGGAGGCGCTATACACTGAGGGGTTACTGAGAGCAGCGACTCCCAGCACTGGAGCTCCGCGCGGGTCTGAGGCCCTGTCTCAGGCACAGAGCTGTCTGGGGTGCCCACGCCCCGAGTAAGCAGCGGGACCCTCTGGTGGTCACTGTACCTCCTGGGCACCACCGTGTGCTTAGGACCAGCCCAAACACTTTCTGGTCAAGTCTTGTGTGATTTTAAAACAGCTGGGGACCAGATCTCCCACTTTGCAGAGGGGACAGCGGCCTGCGGGGCCGGATTGGAGTCCGCGGCAGCTGTTTCCTGACGGCCTTCCCCAGCGCACCAGGCTGCCCTGCGGCCTCCAGGGAAAGCAGACACGAGGTCCAGTGAGGACCTGTCCAGGGCAGAGGCCCGGGCATCTTCATGGTCCCCTCCCCTGGGAACTACAGGGAGTCAGGGGAATTTCTAACTAGAAGCTTCTTGCAGGAGAACGAAGGCCCACCTCAGCTCCGCCCCAGCCAGCTGTGTGATCCTGGGCGGGAAAAGGCACCTCTCTGAGCCTCAGGCTCCCGCCTGTGGACTGCGCTGCTGACAGGAGGCTCACAGCATCTCGGTAAGACTGAACATGTAGATGGGACTCGCCCCTCAGGGATGCCTCAGGCCTTCTGGAACCCCAGGGCCACCCCTTCCCCATCGGGGCCTGCCAGCTCAGGAGCCGCCACAGCAACCGGACAGGTGGCAGGAGGCATGTGTGCGTGAGGCCCAGCCTGGCGCATCAGGCGGGGAAGCGTCCCCCAGCTGCAGCCCAGGACACAGTGAGGGAGCCCTGGGCACAGGTGGTCCTGGGCCTTCACTCTGATGGGGTGCATCCCGGGGCGGGGGGCAGCTCACTTCCTGCCCCTCCAAGACTCCCCTCCTCCACTGTGCTCCCACCCAGCCCTCGCCAGGTGGCCAGAGTCCCCTACCTGTTCACGAGTCTTCTGGGGCCTCCCGCTGCCCCAGAGGGAAGGCCCAGCCCCCTTTGCAGCCGGGTCCAGCTCGCTGCCTGCTCTTTCTGCACCCCTGGCTCCTGTCTTGGCCGCCCGAACTCTGGTCACCCCACCGGGTGCAGCGCCCACCCCAGCCTGCCCCTGGGAAGCTTTCCCTGACATTCTCTCCAGTTAGCTGCTCCCTTGTCACGGGCCCGCCTTCAGGGCTATGACAGGGCCTCAAGGACAGAGCAGGTGGGTATCAGGCCTGTGTCTGGAGCGCCAGGGCCCAGCACAAGGCTGGCACAGTGACTGCTGAGAGGTATTCGCTGCATGGATAAATGAATGAGTAACCGAGTTAGGGTGGCTGAGAGAAGGTGGGGGTCTCAGGCTATCCGGTGGACTGTAACTTATCAGTCAATGTCTGAGGGTCAGTACCTGTGTGGGGGGGCAGGGGTGCAGCCTGGCCACCCAGGGGCACGTGAGGGAGGGCTTTGGGGTGGACGCCGAGGAAGGGGCTGGGGCGTGGGCTGCCAGCACCCTCGTGGGGAGGACAAGCGGCTGGGCTGGGCCGGGCTGGCTGGGCAGAAGGCAGGTGAGGAAGGAGAGGAAACAGGTGGCGGGTGGGGTTCTCTGGCTGTTCTGGAAGGTGTTGGGGGCAGTGGCTGGTGTCCCTGAGGAAGTTCAGGCTCCAGCTCAAGGAGCTGAGGTCCCAGACCTCCCTCCTCTTGGAAGGGCCAATGAGCAAGATACCCCTCCAGGCGGGTGCAGCCTGACGTGAAGCGAGGGCCTGGGGCAAACCCTCCAGACTCCCCACTTCCCACGCCTGCCTCCACGTGCCCTGCGGCCCCTCTGGGTCTGCCGAGACCTCTGCTGCCTGACCTCCAGCCACCAGTCTGCTTGCCAATGACTTTTTTGTCTTGTTTTTGTTTTGTTAGTCCTCACCCGAGGATACTTTTCCGTTGATTTTTAGATAGAGTGGAAGGGAAGGAGGAAGACAGAGAGAGAAACATCGATGTGAGAGAGACACATCGAAAGGTTGCCTCCCACATGACCCCTGCAACCCAGGTATGTGCCCTTGACCGGAAATGGAACCTGCGACCCTTTGGTCCATGGGCCGATGCTTCACCGCTGAGCCAAACTGGCCAGGCGACGATGACCTTCTAGCTTCCAGAAAACAATGAACCTCTGAGATCACTCCTTTGACATCCTCCTCCAGGCCCTCGCAACCAGGATGTCACGCAGACGGAGGGGCTGAAACCCCAGGGCCGGGCCTCGGGCCTGCTGGGAACCCCAGCTGGGTTTGCGCCTGCCAAGCCCCGCCCTGACCGCACCTCTCCAGCCCGGGAACTGAGGCTGTGAGCCCGAGGCTCTAAGAGCAAACCCTGGGGTCAGGAGGTTAATGTTTGGTTTCCAGGGTTCCCTCACGTGAATATGCCCTAGACCAGTTCCATGGCCCTCAAATTCTAGTATCTATGATGACAGCCCAACTGCTCTGCTCTGGCGTCACAGCCACCCCTGGCCCAGGCCACTGTCACCTGGAGCCTGGGATCATCTCAAATGAAAACCTGGGCCTCTGCTGCCCCTGCCCAATGGCCAGCCCTCCCGGCCTGCAGGCCCTGCACCATCTCCCAGACCTGGCACATGCTGCCTCTGGGTCCTGGAAGCCCAGGCATGCGGCCGGCGGTGCTGTCCTGCTTGGCGCCACTCGCCGGCCCTCAGCCACCCACGCCCAGCTCAGGCCCGGCCTCGGGTCCCCGCCCTGCTGTGCTTCTCTGTCCAGCACCAAGCAGTCTGATTAGTTTGTCTGGGTGACTGTAAAAAATGAACATCTGCCTCTTCACTTGACAGACGATCCCAGAAACAGGGACCGTTTCATTCACCCGTCTCCCCAGCACCTGCACACAGGAGGAGCCCAGAGACCCATGTGGACCGTGCGTGAACCGGAGCACTTCCTGACTCCGGGCAGTGGGGGCGGGGTTTGGCCAAAGGCAGGGCCTGAGTAGCGGCTGCATTTCTCCAGGTTCGAGGACACTCAGCTCCCCCAGTGCAGACAGGTCCTCCTGCACCCTGGGTCCTTCAGTGGAGGCCTCCTCCCAGCTTCGCTCCTCCAGTGACAAGGACACACTGTGTCCTCATTTTTCTAACGGGGACCAGTAGACAGTCCATCCCAGTATGAGCTACGCTGTCACAGCTAAGGTGGGGGTCAGGAAACACGCCACCCTCACCCCCCTGGGGAGCCACACGGATCAGGAGGCCAAGAAGGCCCTCTGTAAAGGCACCTGCCCCCCAACGTGCGGCCCAATGCTTTGATATGAGAACCCCATTTTCGCGCCCAGGAACCTGGAGATGTGCGGTGGAACCAGTATTCTCTGGAACCCTGGTGGGGGTGCTGGTGCCGAGCCCCCCTCTTCTCAGCCTCTCCCACAGACATGCAGGTGACTGTCGAGCTTCCTGGTCCCCCACCCACGCTACCGGGCAGGCCTGCTGCACCTGCCCGGCGAGGGCCAAGGAGTGGAGGCGGGCGTGTGCCCTTGGCTCCGTGCTGACCTTTGCACGTCTTCCCGTCGGGCTGTAGCGTGAATCCAACCGGGCAGCTGCATCGCACGCCAGTGGCCGTGTCCTTGCACGTCCGGTCACAGCCTCCATTGTTGACGGCACACGTCTCTGGGGGGGAGACAGACAGAGACGCTCAGTCTCTCAGACAGACCCCACCTCCTCTCCCCATCCACGGGGGATCTCCCAAGACAGGAGACCCGAGTTCAAGTCCGACTCTGATACCCCCAGCTGTGGGACTTCTCTGAGCCTCACATTCCCCATCTGTAAAATGGGAGGACGGCACCATTTCTGGGGGGTTGCTGTGAGCACCCCTGAGGACGGTGACGGACGGGGGAAGCGTCTGCAAACTTCGGAGGGCTGTGCTTGTGCAAAGGTTACTGTCAACAGGGCCACCGCCATTCCCGCGGCCAGACTCCTACAGCCTTGCCCGCCGGCTCAGACTCCAAACCCGGCTGGCGCTCACTGGCGTCCCCAACTCTGCTCAGCCGGAGCGGCCCGCGGCCCTGGCGGTGGAGCCACAGGGGAGGTTTCAGCGCCGCACGCCATCCATCACCTCAACGAGGCTCTCAGCCCACATCTGTTCTCACTGAGCGATACGCCAAGGCGTCTGGTTTTCGTCCACTCGAAGCTTGTCGAGGGCTTTTTTTTCTCCC
Organism: Tadarida brasiliensis; assembly: GCA_030848825.1. Classification (NCBI taxonomy): domain Eukaryota; kingdom Metazoa; phylum Chordata; class Mammalia; order Chiroptera; family Molossidae; genus Tadarida; species Tadarida brasiliensis. The sequence goes on along the minus strand of CM061263.1, from coordinate 4,921,761 downwards.
TCTTCTGAAAATTCAAAGGGTCTGGAGTGGCTGGGGCATGACGGAGGTCACTGAACCTGTCGTGTGGTGAGAGTGATCCTTCCCAGGCCTGCAGACGGGGCTGGCAGAGCCGGGTCACCAGGGCGCAGGTGGCCCGCACACAGAGGAGCCTGGCTCCCGGACCTCCGAGCCCTGCGATCTGCGTTTCTTCCGAGCATCTGGTGTGCTTTGATCTTGTGGGAACTGTGCCTGCCTGGGCTGCCCTCTTTTCCTGGCCGCTGGGGAGCGAAGTGCAATGGTCTCCTCATTCTTTTATAACCCAAGATCCCCTGCCTGCCTGCCTCAGCTTCCCCTGGGAGCCTGGCCCCGGGGGCCCTTTCCCCGAGGTTCCCCAGTTTGTTCTGTCTGTCTGTCCATCTGTGGTTTCTCTGGGAGGAACCTGGGGACGAGTGAGGGAGTGACGACTAAATGAATACATATCCCCCAGTTGCCGGGAGTCCGATACTCCTTAGACGAAATTCGTAGTGCCTTCCCTTTGAACCTCAACTTGTGAGGGGTGAGTGGAGCAGGGAGAGGAGGACACCTGACTTTCCCTCTGTGTGCGCTGGGTGAACGCCTGAGCTCTGCAGGGTGGTGAGTGCCGCCTGCACTCAGGGGCGCCTGCCGCACAGGCCGCAGAGCCTCCTTCTCGAGGCTGGTGTCCTCCCCGTGACAGCAGGAGCTGTGTCCACCACAGAAAGGTCAGTGTCTCCACACACCCGAGCCCACCGGCCGGGTGTGGCCAGCTTCCGGGCGCTCCCTGCCTCTGGTGCCAGTCCGGGGGGGAGGCCTCCTGCCTGCTGGTGTTTCAAGGCCCAGTTCAAAGGCCACCTCCCCAGATGCCGAAAGAAGGCCACTGCCCTTCCCGGGACTCATGCAGGCTGGCCTCTGCGCGGGCACAGGCCAAGTTCTGACCGGCGCACGGCCCACTCATGCCCTCTCGTCTCCCTACCAGCCCATCTACGGGGGCAGCAACGCTGTCCTGGCTGTCGCTTTACTGAGAGGCCCAGGCAGGTCACCCCTGGGGGCTGGACCTCAGCTCCCACACCTGGCAGCAGCACAGCAAGCCTTCCCTGCCAGGGCTGGGACCAAACAAGCTCCCGACTTGGCCACCTGGCCCAGTCCTGGCCCGCAGCAGTGGCTCGGCACATGCTCGTTTCCTCGCCTGGGGGACTCCCACCTCCCACCCCCAAGCCAAAGAGCCCTCCGCACCCACAAGTGCTTCCAGCCTTTCATGTGGGCCAGGCCCTCTCTGAGAGGAAGGCGCATCGGCCTGCTTTCCAGGTGCAGGTAATTAGGGTCAGGCCTCGGAGAGGCGGGGTACGCTACAAGGGGTGGGGGTGGGAGGCGGGCTGGGGCCCAGCTGGGTGGCCTCAACCAGTGACAGTGGGGTGAGCACTTGGCCTCTCCATGGTGGTGGAGGTGGGGTGTGGCGCGGGCACTAGGCAGGGACCATGTGGTCCTGAGACAGGGGTCTGGCCAGACAGGCTCCAAGGGTCGTGCAGGCCCTCCCTGTCTCTGGAGGTCCCAGTAGGACACGGACTCTTGGCCCTCCAGAGTGGAGGGGCCTCAGGAGCCTGCTGGCCTCCTGCGCTCTGGGTGGAGAGGCCGAGAGGGGTGAGGCTGAGTCTGAGTGCCACCCACTCCTGTGCCCCCAGTGCAGGCCGCTCCCTCCCTGTGCACACTGCTAGTCTCCCGAATGGCCCGAGACAACGCTGGTGCCTAAACTTCAGGTTCTGAGCCAGGGGCTCGGGCCCCTGGGAGGCACCGGGGGCTATTCTCGGGTGCTGACCACCCCTCCCCACAGCTCCCCTTTACGGCGGGTCACTCGCGCCAGCCCCGCTCAGCCTTCCAGGCCTTTGCCTCCCACGCTCACAGGGGCACCCTCTGCCTCCCTGGTGAGGAATGGGTGCAGGGTGCTTGGGACCTGCCCAGGGCTGTCAGCCAGTAAGGGGCAGAGCAGGCAGGACTTGCTGGACTGACTCCAGCCCACCTGACAGCCTCACGTCTGTCTGCAGCCGGCCCCGGCCCCCAAGCCCCGGACAGCCAAGCATGCACTGGCCTCCGGGGCTCCTGTCTTCGTCACCACTACCATCTGCCCCCAGGCCACATCCTGGAGGCCCCCCTCACCTGGGGCCCAGGGCCCTGGACACTGATGCAAGGGAGGCAGGCCCCTCCACTGGACGTGCCGTGCAGGGGGACAGGGCTCTGAGGGGACCAGGAGAAGGATGGCAGACGCCCTTTGAGCAGGCGCTATCTGCGTGCCCTGTCCTGGGACAGGGGAAGGCCCCGCAAGGCCCAGGAAGGAGTCTCAGCCCCGGGGTAGTGTCCGGACACGAGCCGCGGAGGAAGCAGGGTTCCGCGTGCCAGCCCTGCGAGCCTCGGCCAGCCCTTCGCATCCGAGTCCGAGCTTCCCGATGGATGTGGAGACGCTCACACAGGGTAGGAAAAGGCAGGTGTTACAGCGGTGAGCACGTGAAGCGGAGTTCACTCTCAGACCATTAGCTATTGTCTTACTCTCCACACGAACTGTCAACCTTCTTTGCCCGACCCCGCAGTTACGACGGATTTCTCGCGAGGCCCAGACAGCGAGTGGACGTGGTGGTGCTCTGTGGCTGTCACGACTGTGAGCACACGCCTGCCCGTGGGGCCCTTCCTTAGCACCTGTCACATGGCGTCTCAGCACCCAGGCCAGGGGCTGGGTGTGCGACTCCTGGGCCCTGCTGTCTGGGAGCCGGGCCTCAGACACAGCCCCGGCCTCGTGGGGCCCCAGCCCCGGGGCAGCAGGCCGGTTCACTCCGTCCAACAGTTTGGTGCTGGGCGGCTGCCCAAGGAGCGAGAGACGAGCCTGACGCTAACCCCGCCCTTAGAGGTCAGGGGCTTTTCGGGGGACAGAACAGGGCCTTTCTCTCAGGAGCCTGGGCCCACCTCCCATGCCTGCACCCATCGCACCCACGCACGGGCTCTGTGGTTCCACAGGGCTCCCGGGGCCCTGCCACAGGAGCTCCTCACCGGGCCCGGGGCACCCGTTCCCGCGCCGGTCGCCCTGGCTGCCACTCCTCGGGCAGAGCCAGGTCCGGGGACCCCAGCGCCCAGCACAGGGCCAGCCCGCAGAGGCCGATCTCTGCGGAACAGCGTATGAAGGAACAGACTCCAGGGCCCCGTGAGAACAGACGGAGCGGGGTGACCGGGCCCCTGCACTGTGCCGAGACAGTGCCGACAGCAGGGGGCCTGTGAGCCTACCGGCCATAGCCAGAGGCACGGACACCGGAAGGCAAGGGGAAGCTGAGGAGGGCTGGACGGAGGGCGTGTGGGTGTCACTGGGCCCACAGGCGGAGGACGGCGCTGGCTGTACTCTGAGCGGGCCCCGGGAGCACACACCCAGGGACAGGACCGGGTCCAGGGCCCCAGCACCACACTCAGCTCCTGCTGCGCGGTGGGGCTCTGGGCGCAGATTCCTGCCTGGTGTGTCTGGGAGCATTGGAGGCATGTCCACAGCCCAGGGGCCTTGCCCCACCCCAGCGGCTCTGACCCAGGGGTCAGGTGTGGGCCCAGTGGCCCACAGAGACCCTGCCTGCCCAGGCACCTGTCCTGACTCCTGAAGGTGGTGGGCACAGCCCCAAGCCTCTTGCCACCATCTGTCCAGGTCCTTCTGCCACTGGAGGAAACTGATGGCAGCTGTGGAGAGGGTCCGCCCTGGATCCCCGGCCGAGGCCCAGCGTGGACTATCTGACCTCCGACCCACTTCCCCCAGCTGAGCCCTGAGCCTTCCATGGCTCCCACCATTTGGGGTCAACGCCACACTCCCGGCAAGGCCCTTACGCAGTGGCCCTGGTCTTCCCACTGACCTCTGTCCGGCTGCCCCACGGCCCGTCACGGGCACTGTCAGCAGACCTGGGTCTCTCACGGGCCCCGCAACTACGCGGGTCTCCTCACTTTGGCAAGTGAGGAGAGGGGGCCGAGGCGGGGGGGCAGCTTCCCCAGCACCATCGGAGGGGAGGATGCTCAGGCCATCAGCAGGTGCTCCTAACGGGCCTCCCCCTCGCTGCGCAGACCTCCCCCAAAGCCATCCGCAGGGGTGCTCTTCCTGCACACGGGGCTGTACCACTAGGGCAGGGGCTGGGTGAACCCGCCAGGAGCCCTGCGCAGAGCTGGGACCTGGGGACACGCTGGGGGCTGTTGTGGGGCTGTGGGAGAGGGGGTCAGTGCAGCTGGAGGCAGGGCAGGGAGGGGCTCCCCAGCCAGGGTCTGAGGGGCAGTGGGGAAGGGGCCCCGGAAGGCCCTGCTTGGCACCCAGCGCTGCTCCGAGGCAGATCCCTCGGCCCCATGATCTACAGGGGCCCACCCCAGCCAGGGTCCTGCACTCCGCCTTGTCAGCCAGGCTGTGGTGAGGCCCCGTGGGCCCTTTGCTGACTTTGGCCCAGCTGTGGTAACAGGCCTGAGGCCACCCCATCCCGCGCGCGGCCTTCTCCCGGGAACTCGTCCCTGCGCGGGCAGGCTGCTGCGAGTGAGCGTCTGCCAGCGGAACTGGGCAACACCACGTGGGCTCAAGGTGCCGGGCCATGCCCTCTCCTGGGCCCACCTGCTGGGTGGGGCTTCCCTTGGCCCGGGCCTGCAGCAGAGCGGGTGGGGCCGAGGGCTGAGAGGAGGCTGCCCAGGGGCCAGCGCGCAGACCTCAGGGAGGGTCCTTCTGCTGGTCAGAGGGATGGGCACAGCCTGTCCGCCCAGGACGACGAGGCTTTATCCCAAAGCGGGCGCAGGAGCAGGACACGCAGCGAGCCCTTCTCTGGGCCCCGGACTCCCGCCTCTACTCTGGCGCTAAGCGGAGGGGTGCTGAGGGCAGACTAAGGGCCTTGGGAGGCAGGGATGGGGTCACTGTGCCCGTTCTGGCTCAGGAGGCTTGTGAGGAGAAGCAGCCCGAGGAAGGTCACGTCTCTGAGCCTCAGTTTCCCCATCCAGTGCTGGGGTCACTGGAATGTGATCCCACCTGCCTGTGCCACGCACACGCCCAGGCCGCCCACCAAGGGCCGCATCCAAGCTGCTGCGGAGCTCGGACCACAGCCCCCTTTCTGCAAAACAGAAAACAGGCTCAGAGACGCGAGGGCCTTGGTGGCGGCGGACGGAGGAACCTGGGCCTGGCTCCAGAGCGGGGCCAGGACTAAGAGAGGCAGCGAAACTCCAGGCTCCCTGCTGTAGGAACACGCAGTTCTTAGACACAGCCTGCTGAGCAACCCGGCCCAGCTTCCGCCGTTCCCGGGACCAGGGACTCTCTCCGCCAGCAGCCCTGCGCTCTGGCTGCTCCCCAGTCAACAGCTAGCTGCTGCTCCCCAGTCCGCAGCCACCACCTGGGCTGCCCTTGCTTGGAGCCGGCTGGAGACAAGTCCTGCGGAGGCCAGGGCGGCCGGAGGGACAGGCAGTGGGCCACTGCCTCCAAGGAGGGGGATGGCACCCTGGGCGGGTGACAAGCTGCTTGGTCAGGTCCATCTGTGGCTACGCACTGGGCTCCTCCACACACTGTACCAGTAAAACACGCCCTGGGCTCTTTGGGGTGCCCTCCTTTGGTGGCTACAGTGGACAGTCAGCATTACTGCTCCAGGACCCTCCTGAGTGCGCAGGGCAACGGGCCAGCAAAAGCATTCAGAGGTGGGTGTGGGGAGGCGTGTAAGGAGGCAGGGACGTTGAGGTCACACCCCAAAGGACTTTGGGGCCCACCTGGACCAAATCCTGAGGGGCCAAGGGACCTAGGAAAGGGCTAAGGTAGGACAAGGAGGGGGCTGGGGACAGGGAGGGGGCTGGGGACAGAGAAGGGCTGGGGACGGGGGGGGGCTGGGGACAGGGAGGGGGCTGGGGACAGAGAAGGGCTGGGGAGGGGGGGGGCTGGGGACAGGGAGGGGGCTGGGGGCAGGGAGGGGACTGGGGGCAGGGAGGGGGCTGGGGACAGAGAAGGGCTGGGGACAGGGGGGGGCTGGGGGCAGGGAGGGGGCTGGGGACAGGGAGGGCTGGGGACAGGGAGGGGGCTGGGCAACAGTCTCTTAGATGGGGGTTGAGGCCCAGAAGGAGCCCCTGGGGGTCCAGTGTGCCCAGCCCCAGTGGGATGGGCCGAGCCGAGGAGCAGTGGGGGCAGGGCTGTCCTCTGTCTGTGGGGCTCACTCTGCTCTCAGCTACCCCAAGTGGGCAGCTAGGCAGGCTGGCAGCTGCTGTGGCATGGGGACTTTCTGCGGCAGGGCAGGGCAGGGCTGGCTGGTGCAGGCTCGGGGACCTGAGCCACAGGAGGGCTGGGGAGGCCCTGTTGCAAACCAGGTGGCGTTTCACAGGAAGCCAGAGAGCCGAGGAAGCCCCGAGCCTCAGCCCTGGCGTGTCCACACCGCTCCGATTGGCAGGCGCTGGCCCAGCGCACTGTCCCCACAGGCCCTGTCCCAGGCGCTCGAGGCTGGAGGAGCAGGATTGCTTTCCTACGAGACAGCCCTGGGAGGGGAAGGGACTTATGCAGGCCATCCAGGGGCAAGCGGTAGGGCAGGTCAGGGGTCCAGTGCCTGGTTCACCGACGCACCCACCCGGCCCCTTGGTCCAAGTGTGGATTCCCCCAGAGAAGCCACAAGCACCTGCCTCTGGAGAGCATGTGACGCTGGCTGAAGCCCTCACCTCCCTGGGCTGGGCCTCTCTGCCAGGAGATGGAGATGGTACTGTCTCCCTCAAGGTCCCAGGGTCATCCCCACATGCCCGCCTGGCCACACCACCCTCTCTGAAACCCCAGTCCACGCTCCCCCCACTGCAAGACCCTGCCTCTGCTCTCCGGCTGCACCTGTCACCCTCTGGTTCTCTGCTGGGTGCCCCGCCTCCTCACCCTGTCCCCGGCAAGTCCTCTACACCCGACAACTGGCGCAGCCTGCGTGTCCGGGTAGATTCTCCGACCCCACGGCTCATACAGCAGGGACCCCACCTGTGGTCTGCCTCACAGAACCTGCCCAGGGCTCGCAGAGGGCGTGTCCACATGGCATGTCTGCACGGGGGCAGGGCTGTGGGTGGGGAGGGAGCAGGTCCCCAGCTCCAGCACCCTGCCCCCACCCTGACCCCCACCTCTGGGGGCAGACGTGTGCCCGGTGCCAGCTGTGCCCGACGACACCGGCCCACAGAATCCAGCTAGAACCGGATTCACACTTCACCCGGGGCAGAGCTGCAAGGCCTCAGGCTCCAAAGAGGCCAAGGAACCTAAGGGTGCGCCCTGGGCCTCGGCAGGCTGTGCCAGCAGAGTAAGAAAACTCCTCGGCAGGTGGAACGGGGACACTGAGACAAGAAAGTTAAACAAGGCGAACAGGTGCATCACGAGACCGTATGCTCCCACCTGAGAGCAAATGGTTCATGCCTCCCCGCCCGGACCAGAGAACACGCAGCTTCAGCCGCCCTGGATGGAGACGGGACAGACCCAGCGAGCCGTTGGTGCCAGCCCTCCCCAGGACAGTGATGTGTGGGGAACAAGTCACAAACCCCCTCAGAGCCAGACAGACCCAAGACAGGAGTAACACAGCAGAGCGGACTAGCGGGTGCTCGGTTGGTTGGAGAGTCCTCCCGTACACCAAGAGGGTCGCGGGTTCGATTCCCAGTCAGGGTGCGTGCAGGAGGCAACTGATCCATGTGTCTCTTACATTGGTGTTTCTCTCAATCTCTCTCTAAAATCAATAAACATATCCTCGGGTGAGGGTTAAAAGAAAAAAGTAGAGCAATGAAGCAGACCAAATGACACATCCGCATGTTCAAAATGCAGCTGCAAAGCTGAGGACTACCCTGCTGAAACCCTCCCTGAGATGCTCACCCGCAGGAAAAAAAGAATAAAAAGCCTCAGAACAGAGACTCCAAGCTGCTGGCTCGAGCACACCCATGCCCCTTCCTAGGCGAGAACTTTAATTTCTTCCTAAACTCTACAGGTCCCCACGAGACCTGCAACCCGGGGAGCAGTGGGCAGCGGCAGCTCGGCCTGGGCCACCCCCTGATCCTGTCTCCAAGGCCCCCCTTTTCTCTGACTTCCCAGTGAGTGAAAGAAAGTGCCAGGGCCTGGGTGCCAGGAGCCCTGGTTCTGCCCAACTCAGGGGGTGGCTGAGGGTGAGTCCCACCTCCTCTAACCTCCCTGCCCCCACCTGGGGCCAGCCAGGCCCTGTCTCTCCTTCTTTTCTCTAATACAGTCTGCCTGGCACATTGCCTCAAGCCTCTACCGCTCGACACAGCTGAGTCACCACGACCGTGTGTGTGTGTGTGTGTGTGTGTGTGTGTGTGTCTAGAGCTCAGGGCCTCAGCCAGGGGCCCAGCTGACCAGAGATCAGCCACATTTGGGATCAGCTGGGCAACAGGGGTGAAGTCTGACCACCCTGGTTCTTCCTGAGGGCAAGGAGGCTAGGGCTCGAGGAGAGGGTGCCTGGCCAGGCCCCAGGGTCCATCCACCCTTTCCCTCTGGCCGGGCCTCCTGCTGAGTGCCTGGCCTGGGGAGCTGTCCCGTGTCATCACCTCCCTTGCCTCTGCTCTGCCTGACCCCTTCCCACTGCCAGGCTCATCCGGGCTCCGGGCTCCGGGTCCCGCCCTCCCCCCCAGCCAGAGGCCTGCCTTGTGAAGAGCGAGCAGCGAGCCCTGTCCACCCCGGGCACCGTCTCCAGGAAGCCGCAGTCAGCGCTCCCTCTGTGCGGTGCCCGAGGGGCCATCAGAGCCGGCACAGACTGGGCCTCTGCCCCATCACAGGGAGGGGGTGTCCCAGGCTTGTGACAAAACAGGGTGCTAGTGCAGGAGGGGTGAGTAGTGGGGCGGGGGCCAACAGGGAGGTCTGGTTAGGTGTGGATGAGCCTTTGCCAGGCAGAACTGCTCAAGAGGGCACTGGGTGGGGTGTGGGGAGGGCCCACTGAGGCAGAAAGCCTGGGGCAGGCTGTGTGCAGGGCCTGAAGGTCGGGCGGAGGGTGGCTCCCAGGAGGTGACGGCCTGTGTGCGTCTGGAACCAGGGGTGGGGACGTGGCCTGGGACACGGGTTGGTGAAATCAGGAGACCCAGGGACCCTGGGGATGGTGGCTGCAGAATGGCAACTGGTGGGTACCCCTGGGTGAACAGAGGGGTCGGGAGCTGGGGGGAAGCAGGAGTGTGAATGTGTCGAGAGGAGTGACGTCGCCGGGCCCTCTCAGGGTGGCTGTGCAGTTACACGAGGCTGGGGACAGTGTGGGGCTGCACCCACCAAATGTCAGCCATGATTACCACAGCCGCCCCACCGCCCCGGCCTTCCCCGTCTCCAGCCCCGCTGTCCCCCTTCCTGGAACTGTCTCAGCAGCAACCCTACTGAGTGCTGTCCTATGTGCCAGGGACACAGGTCCCGGCACCTCCTGAGCCCAGCGAGGTGGGCGGATGACGGCATCATGCCCACTCAGTGGCAGGGGACCTGGGTCTAGTGGTGGGGAGGTGCAGGGAGAGGAACTCCGAGCTACCATCCTGTGCCTCAGTTTCCTCCTCTGTAAAATGGGAGTCACTTGAGCACCAACTCAGGGTGGCTGTGCGCTAGGTGAAGGCTGGGACGGTGCACCACCCAGAGAAAGCCGCGGTTGAAGGTGGACAGTTCCCGTGGTCACGGGCCTGAACTTGCGGCCCTCAGGGACGTGCCGAGCCTGCAGCCCGCCTCTGCTCCTCGCCAGGGCCCTGGACCGGGATCCATAGCCGCGGCCTTGGCCCCGCTGCTCACGGTTCCTGGGCCTGGGGCGTGTCTCTCCCTTTGTCAGGGCCTGACTCTGTCATCTGTGAAGTGGGGACAGCTGCTCCAACTGTGGGAAGACTCGTCGGGGAGAGCTGGGGGGCCGCAGGGCCTGAGAGGCCGAGGAGGCCGTGGTGCTCACTGCAGGGCGGACCGCAGCGGCTGGAAGCCACCCCGGGGGCGGCAGCAGGCTTCCTGCACCGCCAGCGCACCCCACACTTCCCTCCAGCACACCCCACACTTCCCGCCAGCGCACCCCACACTTCCCTCCAGCGCACCCCACACTTCCCGCCAGCGCACCCCACACTTCCCTCCAGCGCACCCCACACTTCCCGCCAGCGCACCCCACACTTCCCGCCAGCGCACCCCACACTTCCCTCCAGCGCACCCCACACTTCCCGCCAGCGCACCCCACACTTCCCGCCAGCGCACCCCACACTTCCCTCCAGCGCACCCCACACTTCCCGCCAGCGCACCCCACACTTCCCTCCAGCGCACCCCACACTTCCCGCCAGCGCACCCCACACTTCCCTCCAGCGCACCCCACACTTCCCGCCAGCGCACCCCACACTTCCCTCCAGCGCACCCCACACTTCCCGCCAGCGCACCCCACATTTCCTGCCCTGCCCTGTGCCAGGAGACTGGTCCTGGGAATAAGCCAGTGACGAGGGCAGATGTGGGCTCTGCCTCAGGGGGCACACGGCAGTCAGACCACCAGGAGGTTCCTCCCAGCCCGTATGAACCACCTGAGGTTGGAAGAACAACAGCCCCCTAAAATGTCGTCTCAATCCCGTGACGCTATGTGGCCAAAGGGACTTTGTAGATGTGATTAAAAGCGAAGGCCCTTGGGATGGGAGATTACGGCGGCTCATCTGGGCGGGCCCAGTGTGCTCACAGGGTCCCTGCAAGCGGAAGAGGCAGCAGAGAAAGAGGTGGTGACAGGCCCAGGGCCAACAGACAGCTGGGGCTCTGACGCTGGAGGAAGGGGCTGCCAGCCAAGGAACGTGGGGCCCCTAAGAGCCAGACAGGCCAGGGGACGGATGCACCCCGGGAGCTTCCAGGAGGAATGCAGCCCGGCCGACACCCTGACTTCAGCCAGGGAGCCCCAGGTCCCACCGCTGACCCACAGGAGAGAGCACACCTGCGCTGTTTCCAGGCACTAAGGCCGTGCCCACTCTAACAGCAGCCACAGGAGACGAGTACGCATGTCACTCAGGGCCACCTCGGGGAAGGGGCTCGTTGAGAACCGGAGTTGGTTCTGCCCCCGGGGCCTCAGCAGTCCTGCTGGAGGCAGGCCCGGGGCCTGTGGTCCACCTCGCCAGGCACGCGGCCCTTTCACACGACTCAGTCGGCCAAAGAATGGAAATGTATCACTCCAGCCCCCCAGGCAGACTTTCCACCCATTCAATGGGACTCTGAAGCCAGTTACGCATTTTGAGGCCTAGTTCGAGTAAACATAACCGCCCCTGTCCTTAGCCTGTGCTCAGTGACTGGGGGTAATGATAAACAGCAACTGCTGGGTGCAACTGAGACCCAAGGTCGGGCAGAGCCTTGGCACGCAATGCGCCAGGCCGCGGTGCCCCCCCCCGCCCAGCTCTCCGGAGGTCCCACCCTCAGGACAGACAAGACTGACGACTGTGTCTACGCCTGCAGCCCTCCTCCCTCTGGGCCCCTCTCTGTCCACCGAGGCGGGATCAGGCCTGCCCCGAGCGAGCCACGCCCCCCATGGCCCGGTGCCCTCACTGGTCTCTAACAGACAGCCCTGTCAGTGCTGGGCCGCCGGGCCGAGCCTCCGAGGCCGGGAAGCAGCCGGTGCCACGCAGCCAGGGATGGTGACGCTGTAGGGTCTCAGCAGTGCTGCTCCAGTTTCCAAACCTGGGGACCTTGTAGCCAAAATGCCAGCCCTCGGGTGAGCAGGCGGGCTCCAAGAGAGGAGCCGAGGGGCTCAGAGTGGGCACAAGGCCCGGGTTTCAGCTCCTACGTTTTGTGTCCTGTTTTTTGCTTAGGTCCTGGCTCTCGGCGGTGCTAAGTGAGGCAGCTAATGAGATGAGTTGCAGACATCTGAGGTACCCGTGACCTCTGCAGTCTGGGCACAGAGTATTTCCGAAACAATTCTGAGTCAAACAGCCTAGAAGAGCATATGAAACGGAAGTCCTCCCCCTCCACGTGGGGGAAGGCGAACCGGAGCACCATGCCTGCGTGAGGAGGCCACTCCCTCTCCCAGACCGGGCAGGGGCTTCCCCAGGGCCTGCAGGACCGGCCTGCTGCAGGGCCAGGATGAGCAGGGGCCCTTGGCCGGCAAGGCTGGCGAGAGCTGCACTGCGCCCACTTGCTCCTGGAGGGGCAGGGAGCCCTCTCTCTCAGTCCTTCCCTACCCACCGTACAAAGCAGCCCCACCTACACAGGAGATCACTGGCATCTCGGGGCGGGAGGACACCTGCCAGGCCATCTCTGGCAGAGCCCTGCACCATGACTACAGTGGGCACGGCTCCCATGAGACCATTCAGGGCGCCTGGCCCCAGTCTTCTCGCAGCCGTTGCTCATCTCTGTCCTCTCACGAGGAGCTGTCCAGTGTGGCGGTCAAGGGCACACTCGGGAGCCGGTAGCTCAAGTCTGACCTGCCGTGAAATTCCTCCGTGTCTCACATGCCTAAGCCTAGGCCACAGAACGAGCTCCTCCCCCCTCTGCCTATTCTTCCCGTCCCCTCCCAGGACCTAGAACAGGGCTCAAGCAGCCTGGCAGCGGAGGACCCACTGGGCCACACTGCTTGTGCTCTGTCCCACGGAGTGGCCAGTGGCACTCGGATCCCCCTAGTCTCAGCGCTCTCAGCGTGATGCCCAGGTGTGTGCTGAGCAGCACGGGGCAGGACGGGGCTGGTCACCTCCCCCTCCACTCCCTGCCCCTAGGAATCCAGCCTAGGACAGCCGCGCCTCCCCGGGGCTATTCTCTGGGCCTTGTGTTCCAACAGGATCCCAAGTCGTAGCACACGGGCCGCTCTCGAGGAGACAGGTGCTGAGAACGAGCGCTCGAGGGTGGGCTCAGCTGCGCCCAGTGCCCTTCGCGGGAGCCTCGGAGGACGGCCACCTAGCGGGGGCGAGGGTATCCCCCAGGTTAAGTGTTGTAGGAGGACCAGAGGAGGGAGAGGTCTTCTCCTGAGGGCAAGTTAGGCCCTAAGGGGAAGGGGGGATTTCTATATCAGAGAGGTGGGAATGCAGGGGAGCCCATCAGCACCCCCTTGGCCCCCGACGCCCACTTCCCAAACCTGGGGTGAGGGAGGTCGGCTGAATTCCAGGTGCCCCCTTCCTCATCTCCCTGACCCTGTCCAGGATCTGGCCCTGGGCATTACCTACCAACTCTAACTAGAAAAAGCAGGTGCAAAGGCCCCTCCCTCCACCCAGCCACTCACCCCGCCACCTAGCTGCTGGGTGCCGACTCAGCTCGGCCCTCTCCTGCCGCCATGCTCTCGCTGGTCTGGCCGCTCTGGGGCTCTGGCCTCCGAGCACGGCCTCCCTCTCCTGTAAGCAAGGCTGAGGCCTCACTGTGACCTCAGAGCGCCAGCAACTCTTAGGTTCCCGCCATTCACTTCGCCACCTTTCCAGAAAGTCCGAAGCGCTGACTCACACTTTCCTGGGGGGCAGTGGACATGCCTGCTTGGGGGCCTCCAAGCCCACCTCCTGGCCATTTCCAGCCCTTCCCAGGCCAACTGAGACAGACCACGCCAAGACAGCCCTGCCCCCAGAACCTGCAGACAGCAGCTCACAGCCTGTGGCCAGAGGCGAGTCCCCGACCTTGCTGGCCCTCAGTGTTCTGGTCTGAGAAGCAGGCTGTGTCCTGCCCCTGGGGACCCCAGGGCTCGCAGAGCACTGCCAGCCAGCCCGGGCTCCTCTGCCCCTCGGAGCCCACTGCAGGGATGAGCCTGAGGCCTGCGCCCCAGCACACAAAGCCACATCCCCCCCGGGGTGCCCGGGCTCCTCTGCCCCTTGGGGCCCACTGCAGGGATGAGCCTCAGGCCTGCGCCCAGCACACAAAGCCACATCCCCCCCGGGGTGCTGGGCTCCTCTGAAGTCTATGTGAGGACGACCAACTAGGTGACCTCTCCAGGACCTTCAGGATCTGGCCTCCATGGTCCTGTGACCCCGACAATTGAGACTCAGGGCAGTGTGACTTGGGCAAGCCAGGGCACCCCAATGAGCCTGCTCCTCATCTGAGACACGGGAAGCGAGCCCCCCGGCCTCACCGCTCCCGAGGCGCTGCGGCCTGTCAGAGGACCACAGAGAAGGCTGCGGCCGCCCCAGGTAGTCCCACAGCTGTGCTCCAGAGGCCAGGCCGCCGGTGCCACCAGGGGCCGGCACCCGAGCGGTGGAAGCAGCCGAGAGGCAGGAATGCGCGAACATGCAGGCTGAGCCCAGTGGAGGGGCCGTCGCCTCCTCCCCCTCCTCCCGTTCCCTCGCACGGCCCAGGTCAGCCACGCAGCAGGCCCCCGAGCCGCCCTGGAGCTCGGATCCAGCCCAGGGACAGTGCTCAGAGTGAAGCTGACAGGTGCCCGAGGGGCTGCATGGGAAAGGGGGCCAAGGCTGCCAGCCCTGCAGGCTGGGGCTGGGGTTACTCACGGAGTCGGGGGGCCCTGGGGCCTGGAGGGGCCGAGTGAGGCCTGCTGGATGACCCCAACCTCGCAGGTTACACACCTCTTTGTGGTCCTCCCCTCCCCGGTAGCAAGTTTCCCAGCGACAAAGCGAGCAGGGCGGACTGGACGCCCCTAAGACCCCCCACCCCTGCATCTGGATGTGGCCTCGTCCCTAACGTGGCTTCTCTCCTAAGCGGGGCGGACAGGGCCGGCCGCCCGCGCGCCTGCTCTACACGCCCTCCTTCGCTTCTGCGCCTCAGTGCGCCGCGCCGATCCCGGGTCCTAAGCGCAAATGTGGCATTTACTGCACGCACAGGGTTACCGCACACGTCTCCTCGGCGCGGAGGCCACGAGACATGGGCTCTGGTTCTCTGCTACAAACACACAAAGAGACACACGTGTTTGATGAAGGGCAAAAACTTTAAAAAGGGAAAAGTGAGTTCACATCTGGAGTGCAGCCCCCCACACTCACACGTGGGCACACCACGCAGACGCACAGCCCACACCCACACACCCCACGCGCCTGCGCACACGCTCACAGCCCGACACGCCAGCACCCACGCCCACGCACACAGGTGAAGGACAACAAGGAAGTGGAAGAAAAGTGTTACCCATGAGTAGCCGCCGTTTCACCCGCTTGTCCACATCAGCTACTGACGTGGCATTGAACTGAGAGCGCTCAATTGCAGCCTCATCCTTCTCTAAAACACAAGTAAGGGACAAACATGGAGCCACTGGTTAATGACAGCCCACTTCCCGCAGCCCAAGACAGTCAGCCTGCCGGCGTGGCGCTCGCCAAGCCAACACAGCACGCGGCCAGCGCGGCGTCCTCGCCAAGGGGCGAAACCCAGGCACCTCCGAGGTGGCGTGTTCAGGGCAGAGCGAAGAGGCGGCAGGGCGGGGGGGGGGGTGGGCGGTGAAGAAAGGGGGTGACCACAGAAGGACGCAGACGGGACACAGAGGAGGCAGCGGAGGTCGGAGCAGACAGGGCGCATCTGCGGAGGGCCACAGGAGCGGACAGCGCCACCAGAGCCCGCAAGGACACAAGCGGTGACAGACGCCCCCGGCTCGGGCTGGAGAGGCAGGCACAGGACAAGGGGACAGGGCTGCGAGGTCCGGTGATGGCTGTGCCTGGACAGCAGACACCCTATCTCAAGGACGGGAAAGTGCATCAAACACTCATGCAAAATTAAGAACACAACATACAGAGGAACAGACACACGCACAACAGTGGGTCCAGTCGAACAGACAGAACACTGGGGGTCGATTTGGGCAGCGCTGGTTGCCTGCTTGTCTATAGAGGACGAGAGCATACATTCAGGCGCTCCCCAAGGGGCTGCCCAGTCATTGTGGGAGCGTGCGGAGCGCCCACGGGTGGGCCGGGAGCTCTGCCTAGATGCTCGCGGAGGAGCGCATGAGGTCGGCTGGCTCCCGTTTCCTTCTCAGGGGAGGTGGCAGAGACCTTCGCTCCCAGAGGGGAACCCGAGGAGCGGGGAGCAGGCAGACGGGAGGTTCTCCTGGCCAGCAGGGAGCAAGGGCTCAGGAGCTGGGTCTGGGGAAGGATTTCGGAGGGGCGGGGAGGGGAGAAGGGGCGAGGGAAGTTAGGTTGGAAAGGAGATCAAGCAGGGGCCCTCACATGCAGCAGACACTACAAGATAAAAGGAAGGAAGGACGAGTCGGGTGGACAAAGACACGGTGTTAGACGAGGCTGGGGGGTCTGGCCGGCAGCTGTTTGCGCCGGTCCAGGGCGGCGGAAGCGGCTCCACCACAGACGCAAACCCTGAGGGAGACCCCAGCAGACAGACAGGGAGGGGCTGGGGGCCGGGAGAGCCCCGGAGGGACAGCGGAGACTGGGAGAGAGGCGGGAGAGGCGGTTCTAGATGGGATCAGGCTGCAATAGAGACACTGGTCTGAGACTGGGTTTTGCTTTGAAATTTTTTTTTTTTTTTTTGGTTGGTTTGATTTGGCTTTTGGCTCTGAAAATAATTAATGAACGTCAGTTATCAGACAAGACAGGCAATCAGGGACCATCACCAGAAAAGCAGGAGGAATGAGATAAAATGAAACCAAAAACGGCTGTTGGAGAGGAGGGGCCACACGGAGGAAGGGAGAACCACTGGGCAGCAGCACCTGGGACCGCAGCCAGGGACCTGGACCGGACCTGGTGCCCCGCCCCTGGCCCCGCCCCTCCGCCCGACTCCCAGACACCCCGGGACAATCACAGGGGACAGAATTCGACAGCAAACGCTGGGTGTCTTGGCTTTGCTCGCTGGCCACCCCCTTTTTTGGTCACTTGGAAGTCCCTCCAGAAATATCTTCCTAGTCGGTAAGAAGAAATGGGGACTTTCTAAAATAAAATGACTGGTGGGTTTCTCACGTCCGCCAACACTGAAGAGAAAGAGAGGAGAGCAAAGGTGGATGGACACCCACCTTGAAATTCCTTTTTCTCAGTTAAAAAGCGGCTGTTCCTTTGGAGGGACTGTGGCATGAGACACTCACAAACGCTCAAGCTTCCCCTTGGAAATAAGGACCAGGAGGAAGGAGGTGACCGAGACCCAAAGGGAGGCTCCACGTGACAGGTGAGGTGATGGGGGGCGTCGCTGAGAAGAAGGGACTCCAGGTGGGCGAGGGAGTCCAGCCAGAGCCCCGTTAGTTCGGGAAGGGAAAGCAGTAAAAACACCCACACCCCCTCCCCTGGTGTTCTAGAATGAAGACTGGAAGCAGCTTTCTGAGAAAATGTCTGGGTCTTCCAGACTGCTGGGGCAGCTCACGTCACAGATGGGGCTGTGTCTCCCCGTTAGGGAAGGAGACACCTGTGCTCCGGCAGGAGGGGCTGCCCACCTGAGGCACACCCTCCTCCCCAGGCCACCTGCCTAGGACGGCTCCCAGGTGGAGGAGGAGGACCTGCAGGAGACCCGCCGTGACGCCGTGACACCGAGCAGAGGCGCTTGGTCCTGGGGGCTGAACCACCCTGGGTGCGTCTCCACAGAAAGCGGCCCCTCCGTTCCGGGGGGCACTCCTTCTCGTTTCCCTGCAGCTTCCTTCTTGGGAACGGGGACAGGGTGGGGTGCAGGGGGGCTGGTGCGGCAAAGGCGCCTACTTACCGATGCACGTCCGACCATCCGAGTGGAGGGCGTACTTCTGGTGGCAGCCACACATGGGGCCCGTGTCCGTGTCCTCACAGCTGTGCTGGCAGCCTCCGTTTCCATAGTTACAGGTTACTAGTCAGGCCCAAAGTGCACATACGTATGTATAAACAGAACAACAAGAACGATTAGTTTCTCCGTGTCAGTGGTTTCTTTCAAGGGGTGGGGGAGGAAAATGAGGGCACGAGAGTCTGGACGGGCACGCCTTCCCTGGACCTCAGCCCTCGAGGGTCTTGGAGGGCACAACTCACTCCCTAGAGGTTGCTGGGTGGGACAGAGAAGGGACTCTGGGTGACCTGGGGCTTCGAACAGAACGGGCACACAGCTGATGTGCTCCGACGCTGTGAGTTCAAGAAAGGGACAAGCCGGACAATTTGATCCTTCCTGGGCTGCCAAAGACACCAGTTTGACTGGACGGGGCAAATGTCTGTAACACCAGGCATCTTGGGGGTGGGGGGACGGGAGAGGGGATACTCATTTCCTTGGTTCTTGAGAGCCCTCTTTCCTCCGCTATGTGTTGGGCGTGTGGAAAGATGTCCCCATGGAAGTCTGTCCTCTCCAAGTCCCAGCAGCCATCTCAGACTCTATCCCCTCGATGCCTAATCCCCCCAAGGCAACATCCAAACGGGCAGAATGCACGCCAGTCACTGCCACCTCAGGTGCGGTTTTGAAAGACCTTGTATGTAAACGTGTTACATAGTTCGCAAGGCCCAGGCCCGGAAGAGCTGGTACTTTTCAGCCAGAACCTGAAAATGTTCCTTAGCACCGGAGACCTGGGTTGGCTGAAAGGGGGCTGAACGAAAAGGAGCCAGTCTGAGGTAAGAAAAATGATAAATGCAGGTTTATTGAGAAGAAAACTTGCTGCTGTCACTTTCCAGGGTGGGGGTCTCTGGGGAGGGGTCCCTGGACCCCTGCTTTACGCTGCCAGCTTCGTCTGTTGCACCAGGGCCTCCAGGACAGGGGTCTGCTTGGCTACCTCAACCATGTAGCCAGGATTCCAGCTACAGTCTGAATTTACTTGGCAAAACCATAATGATGACCAAATATGTAAAAATTAATCTCAGACCAACCATGGTCAGTGGGGCTAAAAATTCCGAGCC
The DNA here is from genome assembly GCA_030848825.1 of Tadarida brasiliensis. NCBI lineage: Eukaryota > Metazoa > Chordata > Mammalia > Chiroptera > Molossidae > Tadarida > Tadarida brasiliensis. The sequence continues at coordinate 4,903,161 of CM061263.1, read as the reverse complement.
GGCAGAGTCTGAATGAACGACCTTCTGTCAGGTGAGCCGCAAGCAGGGCTGGTCCAGGGGAGGTGGGCGGGTGGCCATGCCCGGTAAGGAGCCCAGGCGCGTCAGTGCCCATTCTGCAGCTGCCGTTCCCGGTACTGCCCCCAGCACGGCACGGGGCCTCCGCACCCATCCGTCCTGAGTGCCCAGAGGGGACGCACAGAGAATGGTTCCTGCTCAGGGTCCCAGACGCTGCTTCAGTGACCAGAGGTCCCGGCAGGCTGTCTCTCCCACGGGGGGCTGAAGGCCATCTGAAGGAGGGACCCAGCTTCCAGGGTGACACTTCGAGGACCTGCAGAACTGCTTCAGGAACTCAGCTGAGGCCTTGAGCACAAAGTCCTCGGGCCCCTTCTCCGCAGGGGCGTCTCTTCTCTTGGTTCCCGGGAGCCACAGATCCCAGGTGAGGGAGAGATACGCGCGAGGCCCATCTTGGGGTGGTCACACGTGCCCTTCCAGACGGCAACAAGCCCCATTTCCGAGTGAGCGGGTGGAGTGGAGAGCGGGCGGTGAGAATACTGCGGCTAGTTCCGTCCATGCTCTGGGCTCCAGGGGTGAGCTGTGCCCTGTCAGTGAGGACACAGGTCTGTCTGAGGCAGCTCGAGGGAGGGCCATGCTCAGGGTCCCTCGCTCCCTCCACGCAGGGGTTTGTGCCTCTCGTGGACCCTGAGGGTAGAGCTTGTGAGCACCTGGAGAGCCTACAGCTTGTACAGAGAAATAAATACTGGAGCCTGGAGCTCTGGGAAGACCGAGAGAGGACCAGGGAAGACCTCCCTGGCCTGGGAATGCGTCCCGGGCTCTGGAGGGACGAGGGTTTGGTGCAGAGCCCCTGCGCTCCTGCTGGTCCACAGAGGCTGGCAGCCCCACCTGACTTCAGAGCTACAATTCCCTGGACCCCAGTGCCCTCAAGGGCTAGAGGGAGAACCTCAGCGCTAACTCGACACGGCAGGATCCAGAGCCACGGGGACAGCCAGCGGTGCAGTCCTTCACCGGGGGCAGCAGGGCCGCACCCACTGCTCGGGCTGGGGTTGCTGTCGGACTCCACGCACCTTGGCAACACCCAGCCACTGAGCAGGGAGGGGAGGGTGGCCGTTTCTTTCACCAGCAAACATGCTGGGCAAGGGCGTGGCTCCTCTCTGGGGGGTGGTGCGGGGTACTCTTAGCCGCTCACAGGGCCCTGCCGTGTCCTGAGCACCCAGACCAGGTCAGCCCCTAGGAGATGCTCTCTGAGCCAAGTGTCCCCTTGCAGCACTCGTCCCAGATGGAATTAAAGAACGAGGCAGCGAGTCCGGCAGTCCCAGCCCGTCCCGTGGCTGGCGGCTCTCCCTAGCACCTCGCTCGGGGCTCGGCCAGAGCGGGTGTCGCCAGTCTTCTCACTGAAGGCACGCGTTTTCCTTCCACGGAGCCCGTCCACAAGCCTGCCCACTCCACAGGTGCCCGTCCTTGGCCTCTGTCCCGAGGAAGCTCGGGTCACCAGCAGGAGGACTGGGAAAGCTGCAGCTGCTCATGTCCTGCTCTGAAGGCAGCCAGGTGGCAGGAGGCTCCTTGGCAGCGAGGGGGCTCCACCTGGTAGCGGAAGGAGGGCCTGTCCGGAGTCCTGGGGCTGGAGCTGGGCATTCCCGAGCCGGCCTGCCCTGGTGACAGCGTGCATGTTTATCTCTGCGGCCCAACGGCGAGACGAGGGAGAAGAGGAGGCTGGCTACATCTCGGACTACGCCGCGGCACAGGAAGTGTCCACTTTGAGTGATGGATGAATCGCGAGTGGGGGCTGGAATGTGAGCTCCTTGGAGACAAGGATTGTGCCTAATGCACGCGGGTCCCCAAGACCTTGGTGACAGCTGGAGGGTGCACGAGCTGGGAGAGGTGTGGCAGGCGCCCAAGGGAGAGTGGATGGCCCTGAGAGAATCACAATGACGGGATGGTGGGCCCCGAGGGCCGCTGTCCTCTCCGCAGAGCGAAGGGTGGAAAGCAAGTCCATTTTCTTACGCGAGCTGGTCGGCCTCAGCCTCCCCCTGCAGTGGCCAGGGTGGGCCCCTTCCCCTGCCGGGAGTTGGTTCGGGCTCCTCCATACCACGTCCTGCCTCAGGAAGCGGGCCCGGCGAGGAGGCTGCTGGAACTGCGCACGCTCGCACCAGCCTCTGCAGCTCTCTGCAGACACGGGCCGACATCACAGCGTCTGGGTATCTGCTGCCCGCTCCCCACGCAGCTGACGGAGGCCGTGCCGGGCCGCAGGCTCTGAGGGTGAGCTGAGTGTGTCCGTCCCGTCCCACAGCCCACTCTGTTTGCCTGCTCCTACTCCTCCCGGGGAGCGGTGACCCCAGGGAAAGGCTGCATTCCACTGGAGCCCTGCAGGCTGACCTCCAAGCCGGTCCTGAAACGGCTCCTTTGGCCAGAGGCCTCCCTGTACCCAGGTCTCCCAGGGCAGCACGGTTCACAGTGGGCCTTGCAGGGGTGGATGGCAAGTTCTGATCCTAGACCCTGGAAATGGGTCAGCAGAGCCTGGGTGGGACCCTCAAAAACCACGCGCCCTCCCTTCTTCACGGCCTCCTTTGACCCAGGACTGCCGGCCTGCCAGAACCCCGAGCTGTGGGCCCCTGTGCATGGCCCCCACCCGCTGGAGAGCGAGAGCTCAGGGCCAGCGGGTCTCTGGGGTCAGGGGACAGGATGAGGTCCGGGAGGCACAGGCAGGGCCACCGTGCAGGGTCCCACGTGAGACCCAGCCAGCTCTGGGGCTGTGCTGGTGGTGTTATGCTGGGTGGGAAAACCCAAGCCTGGGGTTCACGGCCCCACCCCTTTCTCTCCACCCCCAGGGGCTGACAGCCCTCCCTGGGCCCCGTCCAGCAGACTGGACAGACCCCCGAGCAGTGACAGGAGACGCGAGGGGGTGTCTGGCCCATTTGCCACCATCTACCTACGTGTGCAGTCCTTCTGGTTTGGGGCAAGGTCAAAGCCAGGCCTGCAGTCGCAGGCCACCCCGCCTTTGGGCGTCTCCCGGCAGATGTGGGCACAGCCATGGTCTTTGTTCATGCAGCTCATACCCTCTGGGGAGAGACAGACAGGAGAGGGGTGGGGGCCGGGGGAGGGAGGGAGAGAGGACATTTCAGGTTGAGACCAGATAGCCAGCAGACCGTCACAATCACGGGGAGTGTTCTCGGGCTACCGTGAGCTCAGGTGCCGCACACACGCACGGGGTGTGCATCCAGCCATCCAGCGGAGGGCCCCCGGGACAAGCCAAGGACACGGGCCCAGGTCTGGAGCCAGGCCTCGCTCCGAGGCTGCACAGTGAATGGCAGTGAGGGACCCACAGGGAGCCGCTCCTGCCCTCGGTCAGACCACGGGGTACGGTCTATGAAACTGCTTTCAGGTCAGGGCGTTCGACAGTGTCCCCACTAGGGTGGGTGTGGGTGGCACTGAACGGTGGTGTGCAGTGCCTTTCAGTTTGCACAGAAGTGCCAGGTGCCCCTGGGGGGCAGGCAGGCCCCGAGCTCACTGCCCTGGCCGGCCTCTAGCTGCACCCCCCGGCATCGTCAGTCCACTTACCCACCTCTCACTGAGATTCTGCTCAAGTCCACCCACAGGACCTCCTCGCCTCCTCGCCAGCCCCACGGCCTTGCACTCAACTATACACCACCCCCACCGGTGGCCTGAGGGGTCTCCACATGCACCTGGTCACTGCAGTGCTGCCCAGGACCCACAGGCCCCTCCCCGCCAAGCGCACAGCCCTGCACGGCCTGGCACTGGCCTCCAGCCCCACCCACGCACCCCTGCTGGTTCCCTCGCCCCTCAGGGAGCTCATCCAGGTTCAGGGGTACACACGTCACCATGTTCCTATTCTTGCCCAAGATTCCTGCCGGTTGTCAGATGCTACTTTTTAAAGCGAAAATGTACGCAAACCCTGGGTACCTTTTCCTTCGGGCCTCCGACCATCAAGCCCCTCCCCCCTCCTGCCCAAGGGGCCTCACTGAGCGTGCGCTGGGCTGCCTGCAGGCTTCCAGGGCAGGGACCACGCTCCTCATGTCCCCGGAGGCCAGGCCTCTGCACCCACCCAGTCAGATCTGAGGGCCCTGGTATGATGGTGAGAACCAGGTCCCCTCTCCTCGGCCCCCACAGCTCCTGGGACACTCCCCTACCCCAGAAGACTTGCTCCCCCTGACTGCCTGGAGCGGCTTGGACCCCCTTCAGTTGACCCCAGTTGATGTTTATCTTCCTGGTGATTTGTGAGGAGTTTCCAGAATTTATTAGGCCAGGGGTCAAGTGAGAGGTTGTAGGTCACAAGTCCATCAAGAGGCTAAAGGCAGATGAAGGGAGGAGCTGCTGTGCACCCACAGCCCGCCCCAGGCCTGCCTCCACGTCCCTGCGAGGAGCTGGCCGCGACCCGGGAAGGCGGCCTGCCCGGTGGCTCACTGCTCCTGCCAGCCCCATCCTGACCCTGTCCTGGACCCAGGAAGGCGGCCTGTCCGGTGGCTCACTGCTCCTGCCAGCCCCACCCTGACCCTGTCCTGGACCCAGGAAGGCAGCCTGTCCGGTGGCTCGCTGCTCCTGCTCCAGGGGGCCAGCCCCACCCTGACCCTGTCCTGGACCCAGGAAGGCAGCCTGTCCGGTGGCTCGCTGCTCCTGCTCCAGGGGGCCAGCCCCACCCTGACCCTGTCCTGGACCCAGGAAGGCGGCCTGTCCGGTGGCTCACTGCTCCTGCCAGCCCCACCCTGACCCTGTCCTGGACCCAGGAAGGCAGCCTGTCCGGTGGCTCGCTGCTCCTGCTCCAGGGGGCCAGCCCCACCCTGACCCTGTCCTGGACCCAGGAAGGCAGCCTGTCCGGTGGCTCGCTGCTCCTGCTCCAGGGGGCCAGCCCCACCCTGACCCTGTCCTGGACCCGGGAAGGCGGCCTGCCCGGTGGCTCGCTGCTCCTGCTCCAGGGGGGCCAGCCCCACCCTGACCCTGTCCTGGACCCAGGAAGGCGGCCTGTCCGGTGGCTCACTGCTCCTGCCAGCCCCACCCTGACCCTGTCCTGGACCCGGGAAGGCGGCCTGCCCGGTGGCTCGCTGCTCCTGCTCCAGGGGGCCAGCCCCACCCTGACCCTGTCCTGGACCCAGGAAGGCAGCCTGTCCGGTGGCTCGCTGCTCCTGCTCCAGGGGGGCCAGCCCCACCCTGACCCGGTCCCGGACCCAGGAAGGCGGCCTGCCCGGTGGCTCGCTGCTCCTGCCAGCCCCACCCTGACCCGGTCCCGGACCCGGGAAGGCGGCCTGCCCGGTGGCTCGCTGCTCCTGCTCCAGGGGGCCAGCCCCATCCTGACCCTCTGGAGCGTGGGTGGGGGCAACTGAGAGTCAGTACTGATTTGAAAACACAACCACCCTGGCAGCTACAGTGAAGATTTTAAAAATTCTGAAGTTAAATTAAAAAAAAAAAAAGGAAATGAATGAGCCTGCATTTTGCTCAGTGCGCTGACCTCTGGTCCCACCTGATCTCTCACACCACTCTCATTCGTTCACCCATCGTTAGTCCTCACCCAAGGGCATTTTCCCCACTGACTTTGAGAGAGGGAGGGAGGGAGAGAGAAACATCGATGTGAGAGAGGCACGTGGATTGGCTGCCTCCTGCACGACCCCGACCAGGGCGGGGCATCAAACCTGCAACCCAGCTACATGCCCGCGACCGGGAATCAAACCCGAGACCCTTCGGTGCACGGGCCAATGCTCTAACCACTGAGTCACACCAGCCAGGGCTACACTACTCTCACTATTCCTTCACCTTGGTTTTCCTCCTTATTCTGATCCAGTTGCGAGGCTGATGCAGACTCTGACCACCTAATCATGGCCGACCAGCAGAGCACTTCAAGGCCACCCTCCCCGCAGGAAGCTGCAGTCACGTGGGACCCACTACGTTCAAAACCGCAGGCACGCATCACTTGTAGAGTGGTGTGCTGACAGCATCTGCCCATTTCTGTGGTGTAAATGCTCTGACCAGGCTCCAGGGCCAGGTCACTGGGATGGAAGTAGCTCTCTCAAGCTGGTACGAGCCAGCCTGGTGCGTGGCTTTCTTAGAAAAGGAGTCTGGTAGAACCAGGCAGATGAGTACGGCCTGGCCTCCTTACTGCTGTGTGTCTCGGAGAAAGCGCTTCCCTTCTTAAAGCCTCCTCTGTAAACGGGAACGCAAACCTCTGCCTCCCGGACAGAGAGCGCCAGAGAGGGCAGGCACTCCGCATGACGGGGCGCTGACCTGGGAGGGTCCTTCTGCGGAGCTGGGGAGAGCGCACCTGCTCAGGCCTTAGCCCGGCCAGGCAGCCCCAGCTCCGGGAAGCTTTCAGGACGAGCCCTCAGACGTCTGAGATGTACTCAGCACCTCGTCCGGTCTCCTGATAGACTCCTGCCTGGCGAGGGTTTGGCCAGCGGGCGGTGGCCACGGAGCAGCCTCCCTGATCATCATCGGTGGCCACTGTCAACGGTGGGCTGAGTCCAGGGGCACCCCTTACTCCCTGCTTGTATGGTTTTGTGGCCCCTTGGTGCCCACAGATGTACAAGGAGTTGGTGTTCTAGCTTCACCCCAGCTCTGTCACCCGCCGCCTCCTACACATACCCCTGGCCTGCAATCCCCACAGTGCCCGCCCACCCCTTGCTGCCCGCGGCACCTCCACTGGGTCATACCCCCCATGCCACCGCCCCACGTCAATCTCCCAGCTGTCCCTGGCTGGCACAGGAAACGGATGCCGCTCAAGCGGGTCAGTGCTTCCTTGTTGAGCTGGGGGAGCCTGAGCGACCCTGCTGAAGCACAGGCTGCTGTGTGGAGGAGCAGGGGGGCTGAACGCCCACTCCCGCCGGCGGATCACACCTCACTAGAAGCCCGATCGTCCTTACCTACCGGAAATCTGTCACTGGATGCCAGACGGAGTGCTGGGCTTTAGAAATCGCTCAGCTTCCTCCCACACCGTGGACTGGCCACGAGGTGATTTTTCCTTTTGAGAACCTAGACTAAAGGTGAGCCAAGATGTCGTCATTTTGCTGGCAAAGGACGGTTTGGGGAGTAATCCAGCATTCCAGTTCAAGTCGAGGGTCGAGGTGGCACCGAGCAGTGGGCCCTGGAGCTGGGAAGGTGGACCCAGGCCCACCGGTGACCAGCCTCAAAGGGCTAGTCCCAACTACGGGAGAGGAACGTGGACCCAGGCCCACCTGTGACCAGCCTCAAAGGGCTAGTCCCAACTACGGGAGAGGAAGGTGGACCCAGGCCCACCTGTGACCAGCCTCAAAGGACTAGTCCCAACTACGGGAGAGGAACGTGGACCCAGGCCCACCGGTGACCAGCCTCAAAGGGCTAGTCCCAACTACGGGAGAGGAACGTGGACCCAGGCCCACCTGTGACCAGCCTCAAAGGGCTAGTCCCAACTACGGGAGAGGAAGGTGGACCCAGGCCCACCTGTGACCAGCCTCAAAGGGCTAGTCCCAACTACGGGAGAGGAAGGCGAGGCCTCCGTCTTCCACTAAGGATTGGAGCTGAGGTCATGTGATTTCCCCTCACTCAAGTCCGCCGCAGGCCCCGGAGCCCCCCGAGGCCCCTCTTTTGCTCCAGCTGAGGGCAGGGATGGGCTTCAGGGCCTCTTCACATTTCTGACCATTACCGAGGAGCCCAGAGGACTTGTGTTTCTGTGTTACGGCTATTCATGTTCACCACCCTCGAAATTAAACGGGAAAGTTTATATTTACTAATTTATTTAAAAGTAGAAATTAAAAACTTATTATGTTAACATTAATATATTTTTGTATTAAAAAAAACCTATTTTTCAAAGCAAGGGGAGAGTCAGCAGAGAGGGCCGTCCTTGCAGAGGACAGGGTGGGGGTGGTGCTGATTCTTCACCACCCGGTTTGAGCCCCAGGGGGTGCAGCTGGGCCGGAACCATGTCTCCAGCGCTCCAGGCATTTGTCACCCTGTGCCCGCCCTGGCTGCACCTGCTGCGGACGGGTGCTACGGGGCGGTGACGGGGCTGACGCTCCCCAGGGCGTCCGCTCTGCACAGCTAACCGCCACTGCTTTCAGCACTCAGCTTTAGGAACTGCTCGCTTCCGCCCACATCGTCCTTCCCACAGGGGACCCTTCCTTCTGAGAGCCAGGACGTTCCTTGGCCCCCAGGCCGGCCGAGGGCCTTCTGACCCTCGCTCCCCTTGCTCACAGTGCTGATGTGGTGGCCCAGCAGCTCCTCTCTGCTCTCGGTGCGACTCTGATCGGCTCCCCGGGGCAGGCTGAGCTCCGAGCCTTCTCAGTGACTCGCTGTCCAGTGCGGGTCCTGCCCAGGAGGGGATGCTCTGTGTCTCCATGGTGAAGGGGGTGGAAATGGAACAACCTTGCCCCTCCCCCACGGGGTCTGGGGCAGAGGTCTGGCTCTCCTACCTGAGCTGCTGCTGTCTTGGGACACAGGCTGACGTGGAGCGAGCAGCTGGGGACAGCAGCCACCAGCAGCCACCAGCAGCCACCAGCAGCCAGGCTCGCATGGGCCCTGCGTCTGCTCAGCCTGAGGGCTTCTGGAGGCACTTCCTCCCTCAGAAGACGGTCAGCCGCCCTGGACCGGGGTCAGCCGCGCTCCCTCTGCCTCCCTCGGCCTAGCTCCCCGACTGATGTGGGGGAGCAGCCTAGCTCCCCGACTGATGTGGGGGAGCAGCCTAGCTACCTGACTGATGTGGGGGAGCAGCCTAGCTCCCTGACTGATGTGGGGGAGCAGCCTAGCTCCCTGACTGATGTGGGGAGCAGCCTAGCTCCCTGTCTGATGTGAGGAGCAGCCTAGCTCCCTATCTAATGTGGGGGAGCAGCCTAGCTCCCTATCTGATGTGGGGGAGCAGCCTAGCTCCCTGACTGATGTGGGGGAGCAGCCTAGCTCCCTGACTGATGTGGGGGAGCAGCCTAGCTCCCTGACTGATGTGGGGAGCAGCCTAGCTCCCTGACTGATGTGGGGGAGCAGCCTAGCTACCTGACTGATGTGGGGGAGCAGCCTAGCTCCCTGACTGATGTGAGGAGCAGCCTAGCTCCCTGACTGATGTGGGGGAGCAGCCTAGCTACCTGACTGATGTGGGGAGCAGCCTAGCTCCCTGTCTGATGTGGGGGAGCAGCCTAGCTCCCCGTCTGATGTGGGGAGCAGCCTAGCTCCCCGACTGATGTGGGGGAGCAGCCTAGCTCCCCGTCTGATGTGGGGGAGCAGCCTAGCTCCCCGTCTGATGTGAGGAGCAGCCTAGCTCCCTGACTGATGTGAGGAGCAGCCTAGCTCCCTGTCTGATGTGGGGAGCAGCCTAGCTCCCTGTCTGATGTGGGGAGCAGCCTAGCTCCCCGACTGATGTGGGGAGCAGCCTAGCTCTCTGACTGAAGTGGGGGAGCAGCCGTAGCGCCGAGTTCGACAGAAAGCCCATTTATCTCCCCTCCTCCGGGGGAGGTGAGCTATAATTTCAGAGTCCTTCTCAGAACTCCCAGTCTTCAGGGGCCCAGTGCCAGCCAGGCCAGGCTGCCCGCCAGGCCAAATCTAATTTGATCCAACCCATCCAAACCCAATTATGTCCTGCAAACTCGGACCGAGCGTCTCGCTGGTGCCCAGCACGGGGCAGGGTGCCATGAGACAGATGCTCTGCCGACACGTCACAGGTCCCCACACAGACTGCCACGTGCTGCAGGGCCTGGGGCAAGCATGTCACTCGGAGCTAGTTTCCACCTGGGTGAAGCTGGACAGCCACAGGCCTGCCTCCAGGGGCTCAGTGTGCATGCCCCTGCCCCGGCCCGTGAGGCGGGCTCAGGGTGCGGGTAAGGGAAGCCAGGCAAAACCACAGCGGGCAGTGATGCGCTTAGGTGTCAGAGAGGTCTCCGGACACCGCGGGAAGCAGGGGCGCGGCGGCAGGCCAGAAGCAATGGGAAGCTGTGGCTATCATCCTGAAAGAGACGCAGGAACCCGGAGGGGCCGCGGGTATGGGGACGAGGAGCTAGATTTAGGACACATTTAAGAGCCGTGTCTCTGAGTTTCCCAGAAGGTGTGATGTAGGGACTTGGGCTCTGGTTATACTTTCATTTAACTGACCCCTCACCACGGCCTGGGGTCTGCCGTGCCCATCTCACAAGCGCACGGAGGCTCCTCAGGGCGGGAGGAAGATGTGCCAGGACCACACGGGCGAGAGGCAGAGCGTGGCTGGGGCAGCGCCTTCCTCTCCCGAGTGCCCGGAGCTTCCTCCTGATGGGTCCGCCCGGGTTCCTGCCTCCTCCGGGCCCTGGCACAGGCCCAGGCAGCCCTTCCCCAGCAGGGCCTGTTTCCCACAAAGCCTCTGTCATTCCCGGGTCTTCACCAGAGTGTGCGGAGTTCAGTGCCGGCAGAGTCTGCCTGCCGCAAACCAGCCCTCGGCGCGCTCCGCAGAGCCACCGTCACAGGTGCGGCTGAAGGGGCCGCGGGGGGCCAGCCCCCTCTGCTCGGGCCAGTCTTTCTCCGTGCCCCACCCAGGACAACAGAGCTGGACCCTGTGCCTCCCAAGGCTCGTTGCTATGGTGACTCCATCAATAACATCCCTTTCCGCATCCCTGTCCTTTAAACACCCTAGGAGGGAAGGCAAGTGGGAACAGCAGAGCTGGGAGAAAAGAACACTCACCTTGCTCTGCCCTCCCGCCCCCCCACTTGGGAGGAAGGGATGTCCCTCCCCTTGCACCTTGGCAATAGGAGATATTCAGCCAGAGAGAGGCTGGGGCCCGGGGGCGGCAGGAGCAGGACAGACTCGCACCTGCCCGAGCTACCAGGGCAAACAAGTGCGGGCTCCCCCGTGCTTTGAAGGGGAGCTGCAGACACCGTCAGAAAGGTCCTGCCTCAGGAAAGGCACAGAAACAGCGCAGGGACGGGGCTGGAGGGAGAGAGGACGGCGACACCTTCACCCAGAGCTGCCTGTGTGCCAGGCTGTGCCCTGTGCTCTAGCAGAGGGAAAACCCCGAGCCCCCGAGAGGCTGAAACCAGGGCGAGGGGAGTGGAGGGGGCTGGGTCTCGGGGGCGGGCAGCACCTCACCCAGGCTGACGACAGCCACAGCGCCCACGACTGAGCACCACCGTGCCCCGAGCACTTCACGGGGTGATCTCCTTTAAGCCTCAGGACCACTTTTCAAAGTAGATGCTTTAGCCCCACTTTGCAAATGAGGAGAGTAGGGTGGAGAAAGGCTTGGCAGCTCGCCAAGGGACACGGAGTGGGACAGGCGGGTGTGAATCTGTGCTCCCACGGGGACGTCGGCCGCGGGGCATTCACGTCCAGGGAAGCCTTTCCCCACGGTGATGGGCGCACCAGAATGACCTAGCCCCTGGCCTCCCCGGCTCCGTCCACATTTCCACATTCTGTCTCTCCGAGCCCATCTCAGATGCCAGCTTCTCCAAAATGCTTAATTTCTCACCCCGGCCCTCCCCGAATCCGGGAGCAACACGTCTGAGCTCCTCAGAGCCCCTGTCTGAGCTCTGAGGGCTGGCAGCATGCCAGTTCCTTCCCGGCCGCCCAGGCCCAGCCAGGCCTGGCCTGGGGAACACAGACCTTCACAGGAGCACCCTGCAAGCCAGCGGCTGTATCCTCACTTCACAGGGCAGTTCAGAGAGGTTAAGCGATTTGCCCAGAGTCCCTTGCGCAGGACGTGGTAGAGCCAAAGCTTGAACGCTGTTCTGTCTGACCTGAAGCCCTGCCCTGCTCCCGCTGCAGAGGGAACTTCCTAGAGCATAAATCAGACTGTCTTCCCACTGCTGAGAAGCCTTCCATATGCTACCCCCAGGCGCTCGGCGGTGCGTTGGAAGTTCTCAGTATGGCACTCAAGGCCCTCCCGACCCCCCTCCTGCCATGGCCCCAGGGATGCTCTGCTCAGCCTGCTCGGCCTGCCCTCACCCCTCACCTTGGTGCCTTTGGGAACGTACTTCCTTTTGCCTGGGACACACTCCCTACCTCCTCTGGATGACAGCTTCTGACTAGTTATGTGAGATTCTGTTTGGGAGTCACCCCTTCCAGGAAGCCCTCCTCGTTTCCACCCTTCCTGCCAGTCCATACGTGGGATTAGGGGCCCAGCCCGGGCCTCCATGCATCCCCTCTCTCGCAGCACCCACCACACTCATTGTAGCTGCTGTCTGCTGGGTGTCCCGCACCAGACTGGGGCCCCTTGAGGAGCCCGAGCCCAAGCCTGAGTCACCTCCTTGCCCCCGGGTCCTGCACAGTCCTAGCCCCGAGTGAAGGCCTAAGGAATGTTTGCCAAACCCAAATGCTCTGGTGAGGTGCCTGGGCTTGGCCACTCGGGGCTTTGGGCTCTGCATCAGGACAGGGCCAACCGGGCAATGGGAGCCTCTGTCTGCAGGCCCAGGCCTTGCCCCACCGCCCGCCGGCCGGTCTGGGTCTGGGTCTGGGTCTGGGCCTGGGTCTGGGTCTGGCTCTGGGTCTGGGTCTGGGTCTGGCTCGGTCCCCTAATTACGTTCCAACAGCATCTGCACCTGGATGCTGCTCTGATAACCTCTCGTTAGGAGGCCTGGGCTTTGGCAGAAACAGGGCTCTGCCTCCCACCCTGCGCCCCCAAATTACATCCTCCTGGGAAATTCCAGGCCTGGCGGGGGCACCAGCAGCTGGCTGCCCCGGGCGAGACCCCCAGCTGACCATGAGCCCAGCCTACCCCTTCCCCAGGGACAGCCCCGCCTGGGAAACGGGCGTGATCAGGACTGTGCGCTCCCACCTGCCCAGAGCTCTTCAGTGCCAGGACCTACGCCAGGCTCTTTGCAAACATCCCTAACGGACCATCTCCATGACGGAGTGCCAGGTGCATCAGCAGGTCCACCTGACGGGTGACGATGCTGAGGCTCAGAGAGGTCTCCCAACCTGTGTGGTAGAGCAGGGACCTGACCCCCTCCCCACCCAGTCACGCCAACAGCAGGCCCAAAGGGGTCCCCGCCCCTCTTCCTTGCCAGTGACTCAGCGCCCTGCCAGCCTGATCTTCTCCTCATGTCCCCCACCCCCAGCCCTTCCTGCAGGCTCAGTGGCACCCCGCAGGGCCCCGGGACGACTGGCCCGCGGGCCCAGCCACAGAAGTCCAGCCCTTGCATGCTGACTCCCAGTACCATGTCCTTTCACTCACTGGCCTTCTTGCTGACTCCCTCCACCCATGTTAGGTAGGGTCTCCTCCACAAAACAGGACCTGCCCCTCCCTCCTGCACTGCTCGGCCAGGGGCCAAGCCGCACGCTGCTGGTGGCGGGCCCGGCAGTGCCGCCGCCGACACGGGGCAGGCTCCGGAAGGGGGCAGACTCCGGAAGGCGGCAGGCAGCAGGCAGCAGCCGGAGGCACCGTGCTCGGGCCGGCATGGGAAGGAACCCGACAGCGGCTCCATGGCGCCTCTCCTTTCCCACCGAGGAGGCTGAAGCCCCCGGACAGTGACTGGCCCTGGGCCTGCAGTAGTCAGCGGTGTCCACAGCACCCCCGACCCCCGGCCCCGGCTCCCCCTGCCCTGGCTCCCAGTGCCCTGGCTCCCCCTGCCCTGGCTCCCCCTGCCCTGGCTCCCCCTGCCCTGGCTCCCAGGTTCAGCGTTCCTTCCGTCACATCAGAAGGTGGCTCAGAGGCACGCTGGTTCAGGAGTGGTCATCGGGCCTGTGAGCTCACCCATTCATTCGCTCACTCCTTCTAGAAACCTTTTGGCTGAGCATCATCTGTGTGCAGGCCCGTGCCGAGGCCACGAGCAGAGCCAGCTGGGGTGCCCACCCCACACGGGTGCATCTTCAGCTGAGACCACGTCCACCGCCACGGTGGCTCACCGGGCGGACACAGGGAGAGCTCACTGGCTGACTCCTGGTGTCCCAGCGGGAGCAGAGGGGTGGGCTAGCCTGCCTTCTCAGAAAACAGGGATGGGCACCCGCCCCACCCCAGTGCCTCGCCTGGTCCTGGCCCTGGGAGCCCCCTGGGAAGCTTCCTCCATGAGATGGGCGGGGCCTGTGAGGACCCCAGGCAGTCTGTGCAGGCGTGCTGGGACAAATACCGAGGGAAGGTGCCACCAGCTCCGCTTCGCACCCCATTCCGCTGTGCAATGTGTGGCCTTGGAACTGGCTCAGTTTCCTCCCAGAAGTGGAGGAGGAAGATCATTAAAGCGTAGAAAAGAGGCGATGGCTCCAGCTCAGGGTCCCCCGACGGCCACCTCAAGACACAGGTGGTGCCCATAAAGGCTGGCCTGTCCCCTCGCCCCCCGTTGACTCTGCAGTGTTGGTCCCCACAGCCTCACCTCATCCTGGACCCACGCCCCCTCCATCCCCTCCAGGGCTACCCTTCCCTCCTCCTCCCACCCTGAAGTTCCCTGGCTGACCACTAGGCGGCACCATAAGCATGTCCACACCTCGGAGGCCCAGGTGGCTGGGACCAGAGGCCTACAACACTTCTGGCCGCCTGAGTTTCCAATCCTCAGGCTCAGAGGCTGGAGATGTCCTTCCCTCTCCAGGGCTGCCAGATTTAGCAATAAAACACAGGATGCCTGGTTAAACCTGGATTTCAGATAAACAACAGGTACTTCCTGACTATGAACACGTCCCAGATGTTGCATGGGGCACACTTACACTGAAAGAGTATTTCTTATCTGGCACCCAAGTTCAAATGGCTGTCCTATATTTCATCTGGAGGGCCTGTCCCTTCCTCCACGGGGACCCCAAAGGAAGCCACGGGGAACAGTCAGCTCACGTAGGTCCTAAGGTGGCCACGGCCTGTCCGTGACCAGGGACAAGTCTGTTTCTCCCTCCTGACAGGTGACCAGGTGGAGGAAGCCCAGGTGTGGGAGGGGCCAACGTGGTGGCCTCAAGAGTGTGCCCACAGGAGCCCCTGGGAGGAGAAGTCAGCAGGAACTCTGGGGCCGAGCTAACGGGAGAGTCTCTCAGGACAGGAGCAGCTCCCTGGCACCAGGCTGGTGGCCCTCCCCCATGCCCACCCGGCACTGTGGAAGGAGCACAGTGGCTCTGCTCCCGGCTCCCAAACCAGCTGCGCCTGCTGCCCCACCCGGCCCCTGCCCCCTCCTAGGTACAAAGGGGTGCTGCTGCTACTTCCCGGGGCCTTTGAGGACGAAGGCAGCCAGGGCCTGCACCCAGGAGGGACTCGGTGAGTGTCGAGAACCTGTTCCTCCCCCAACAGCCCCACCAAGGGCAGGTCCCCTCACTGGGTAAGCAAGCGTGTGGGTGCACACGGGGTCAGCTCTGGGATGGGGCCTGGGAACAGGCGCTCCGCCGGGAGCACAGGTGTTCCGGGACAGGAAGCAGCACATGCGGAGTCTGAACTGTGACACGCGTGGGAGCTGCTGCTGGAGAGGCCTCAGCTGCCCTCGGGCTGCGCGCAGCGCGGGACTAGCCCAGGCGGGCGGGCGCCCAGCCAGACCAGGGCCAGACCACAGGGCTGGCGTGTCATCCCCGGGGCTGTGCATGCCGCTTGGCCTGAGGGGTGTGACATTACTTTGTGAAATGGACGCCACACACAATCCAGACGTCATGTCCCTCAGGAGAGGAGTCCAGTCCCTGTTCTGTTTCCCTCCGGCACGCCCTCTCTGCTCCCTGCACTGTGTGAGATGCAGGAAGCACACGCGTGTCCTCGGGAGCTCGCACGCCAGTCCCCAGAGGGCTGAGTCCCTCAGAAGCACATGGTGCGCGTCGAGAGGGAGGCAGGCCTGCCGAGGTCAGGAGGGCTTCCAGAGGAGGCAGGCGTGCGGGTTTGGAGGACCACGAGGAGCTCTCCGGAGCTGGGGCTGGGAGTGGCACCGAGGCCGAGGAAACAGCACACGCACCGGGCTCCCTGGCACGGGGAGAGCAGAGGCAGGTGGGGGCTGGCACGGAGCCGCCCTGTGGAAGGCGCTGGAAGGCCCTGGAAGGCAGTGCTTCCGGCAAGGGAGGGTAAGGGCTTGTGGCTGCCGTACCACGTGCAGAGCGTGGGGCGGAGCCACGGGAGGTCCCGAGTGGGGAGTGGCAGGGCCAGCGGGCCTAGAACAGTGGCCCCGGCTGTGGTCTGAAGAGCAGGTGGGACAGGGGGCTGGGAGGCATGGCCCTGGCAGAGGTGAGAGGCCGGCCGGCCGGTGCCTCAAGGGGCCCCAGGCTGCGCGGCACCCCTGCCCCCGCCCCGCCCTCCATCCATTTCTCCTTCAGGATGTTTGGTTTCAGGACTTGGTGAAACGGAGTTCAGATCTTGGCTGTGCCATTTCCTCCCTATGGACATATCTCTTTGCTGCTCCGCCTGTGTCTGCTCACCTGCAGAGTGGGGACAACAGCAGCTGTGCTGCAAAGGTGGCTTTCAGGATCTCGTGTCGGAGTCTGGGCACATGGTGACCCCAGGGACAACTGATAGTCACTAGGGGACATAGTGTGTACATGTCTCATTTCAATCCTCATAGACAATTCTACATCGAATACTAATGTGTGTCCTATTACACAGAGAAGCACCTGAGGCCCAGGGCCAGCTGCCTCTTGGCCTGGTGCTCACCCTCTACCCTGCACTGTCCTCTGGGAGGCCCAAGGGTCTGCGGCGTGCGGGGACCCCCACTGCTGACATGTGCAGTGAGGCCTGGGGTCCCCGCGGGCTGCCTGGCCAGGCGGGCTGGGGGCCAGGCCAGGAGAAGGGCATGAAGCTGGCTCACCAACAGCCAAAGGAGTTGTTTATGGGGTGGGAGGCTCGTAAAAAATAATGGGCTGGATTTATTGTCCCTGCCTCAAGGGCCGTTCCGGCTGCACAGGGCCAGGCCAGGCCTTCTCCCACAGCACCGAAGCGTCCCCTGGGTGGGAGAGCTGTTTATTCTCCCGCCCACCGCGGGTCTGCCCACGCTCCAGCCCGAAGGGCGGCCCTGAGGCAGGGCCAGGGCCACACCGGTCCACCTCACTCCAAACAGGAAGTTCCTGGCCACACCCCCACAGGGGCCTGGCACCCACAGCAAGGGACGGAGAGCCCTGGGACAGGCCAGGGGATGTCCCCAACCTTGCAGGAGCCATGCTGGGGCCCCAGGTCAAGGCCTGGCCCCGATACACCGTGTGGGAATCATGTCCTGGGAGCCAAGGGGGACCCACCCGCTGGACATACGGACAGGATCCCAAGTGGACACGTGGCTGGGCGGCTGAGGAGGGGCTGGGTCTGTCCACAGGCTCATCCGCTCCTCTGGAGGTGGGCTGGAGAGGAACAGGCTTTGTCATCAGAACTCCGTCCCCCACGCCGAGCATGGCGCCTCGGTGCGGCCCAGGGGTTCTCCCTCCTACGGTGAGGATGACCTGAAATACTTCCCGGGGCAGCTGCAGACACCCAGGGGATCAGGAGTGTAAAAGCCCTGCGAGCTGCAGAAGGGTGGGGGTGGGCCGGTCAGGGGCACCTGCTGGCTAGGACGGGAGGGGCCGGGGGAGGGGCCGGGGGAGGGGCCGGGGGAGGGGCCGGGGGAGGGGCCGGGGGAGGGGCCAGGGCAGGGCCCAGTCCGCCTGCAGGCCAAGGGCGGGTGAGGGCGGAAGCAGTGGATGGAAGACCGGGTCCAGAGGAAGGTCAAAGACCAGCCTAGAGGTAGAGGAGTGTGGGGAGGGCTCAGGACAAGGTGGGGGTCGGGGCAGAGAGGACAGCACCCCGGAGGCTGCTCCTGCGGCGGGAACCCCTGGCTCTCTGCCCTGACCCCCCAGGGGTCTGTGCCCCAAAACTCCACAGTGACCTTTGCCAAGGAGCCCCCAAGCCAGCCCCGAGGTGGTGTGGGCTCTGAGCAGAGGGCTCAGTCCCGAGGGCCGGGGTGCTCGCTGTGGCTGCCCAGTGGTGTGCCGTGCGGGAGTCTGGGTGCCGGGTGGACAGACGCTGTCTCGGAAGTCCACCGCTCAGCAGCGCGCTCTCCTCTCTGCCGACCGAGTGAGCCAGTGGGCGCTGTCCCACGGCCCGTGACCCCTCTGCCGGATCCTCTACACGCTGTCCGCTCAGCGGTCAGCACCCGCCTTCCTGTCTGCCTCCCCTGCAGTCTGTGGGTTCCAGGAGGGTGTGCCCGGGCACAAAGGTGGGGCTTCCGAGTGCTGCCCCTGAGTGGATGGAGGAGCCCAGCCCCCATCCCAAGCCTGGTCACATGGTCACTGAAGAGCAGTGCAGATGGCGCAATGCTGCTGTCCCCAAGCCCAGAACACAGCAGGGGGATCAGAAACGCCATTCAAGTACCCCACGCCCCGACCCCCACGAAGCCCCGGACGCCGGAGCTTTTCCTCACACCAGTCAACTCCCGGCCACGTACTCAGGCCCTTGGCTGGGGCCAGGCCGAAGCCAGCTGACCAGGCAGGGAGGTGGGCACTCGTGCTTCGCACAGGCTGTCCGCGGACACCTGTGTGCCCGGACTCTGAGCACGAGCGCTGAGTGGGACCCACATTTGCAGCCTCATGAGAGTAGAGACTGGCTGGTCCCGCTCTGAGCTTCCAGGCTCCCCTCCCGGGCTGCTCACTCTGACGAGAACACGGCCCCACCTTGTCCAGAGCCAACCAGCACTGAAGTATTCCCACCCACACGACCCGCTAACAGGCCTCTCCAAAGCGTAAACCTGAGGCCTAAGAGGTCCTGCCCACCCCGCCTCTCACCTCCCCCTCAACTGCCCCCGATGCATCCACACTGCCCCATGACCCCGAGGGCTGTCGGGGCCTCCCCAGCAGACTGCTTCATCTCCGTGTCCAGCCCAAGGCGGGCAGTGATCTCCCAAACGTGGATCACGTCCCACGCCCAGGACAGAGGGCACCCTGTCACTCTCACAGCCAAGTCCGAACGCCTGCGAGCCGGCTTCCTGACTCTCGGTTCCACCAGCTCTGGGTCCAGCCTCAGGCTCGAGCCCACTCTCTCCGACGGGCAAGGGGCTGCCGGCCCGGCTCCGGACGCCATCCCAGAACTCGGGCCCGGACAGGACAGGGGCTCCGCGTGTGTCCTGCGCCTCTGTCTGCGGCTTCTGCCTCTGCTCAGAGCCCCACTCCAAGTCGGTTTCAAGGTCAGCTGCCTTCAGTCTATTACTTTCAACCAAGGTCTGCTTCCTGCTGGACTGGCCGGCGTCTCATCCTCTCCTTCCCCTCACAACACCCAGGTCCCCCAAAGCTCCAGGCCCACTGGCCCCTCTGCCCACTGACTGCCCACCCACGCCCCACCAGCTGGCAACCTCAGAGGCCACCTGCTCTCAGAGGCTTCTTGGACCCCTCTCCACAGCCCCAGGCTTCCAGCCCCCAGGCAGAACCAAGTTCCCTCTGACCTGAACAGGCTGCTGGCTGAGCCCCTCAGCCCTGACGCCCAGGGCCCATGCTGACCATGCAGCACGCCGCACCACGCCATGCCACGCGCCACGCCACAGTGCATAGATGTGACATGAGTTTAAGAAAAAGGCAGGCATGTGAGAGGGACAAAGCTTTAAGGTGCTGGCTCCTTGGTGGCCCGTCTTCTCTGGGACGGGAAAGGGCCCCGGGCACATGGCCACGCTGAGGGGCAGCGGAGACTGGGACTGGCCTGGCCTGGCCTGGCCGCCCAGGCTGTGGCCGAGGAGGGACTGTTCTGCTCACTGTGTCGAGGCGGAACGGGAGGCAGGGTGGGCTGTGATGGGGCCAGAGCCAGCGCCTGGATGCACTGAGACAAGCCACAGACCCCTGGAGCTCTGGGTCTCCTCCCACCCAGCGCCGGGACCGAGGAACGGCCTGTGTCCCCAAATCAAGCCTGAGTTCTGAAGATGCTGCCTACGTGAGTCACTGCCCTAGGGCAGCCACTGCACCTGACCGCGTCAAGGCATTTCCCCGAAAGGACTCCTCTCGCCTGGGAGGGGTTACTGGTCCCAATGTACAGACAAGGAGCCCCAGAGAGGAGGAGTGACTGCAGAGGCCACGTGGCCAGGGAGATGGAGAACGGCCGGGAACATAGAACTCCCAGCCCCAGCCTGGCCAGAGCCTCCTGCTTTGGGCTGGGGTCCGTGCTGGCTCCTGGGAAGCGGGGCCACTCTGAAGGGCTGAGCCCTGTGGCCCTATGGCTCTGCCAGGAGCCTGCACTGACCCTGGCTGACCTCTCTAATCAAAACCAGCCTACGGGCTTCTCCTCTTGCTCAGGGGAGGCTCCAAAGAGCGGACGGGCATTAGGAAGGGTCAGGTGACATGAGGAATCTGAATTGCCTAATAGCTCTGGACTATCAGCCTCCGGGAGCCGTAGGGATCAGGAGCCACTAGGTGCAAAAATGCGGGGGCTTAGCACCCTGGACCCGCCCTGATTTTGAGCGCTAAGGGTCATTGATGTGGCCGAGACACCATCACAGTAACTGTGGGCAATCGTCACTGCAGACGGAGACTCGGGAGAGAGGCAGCCTGCCCGGTCCCCCAGCCCCATCCCCGCCCTCAGGCAACAGGGAACAGTAAGCCCACATCCCGTGCACTTGACCTGTCATCAGACCTTCCACGCAGACCCAGGGGACCCTGGAAAGCCACCACATGTCCTTCCTGAGACATCCAGGAAGCCTGCTGTTTTTTAGATCAATTCATTGTCCAGATTTAAAAACTGAGAGATTGACACAAAAATCCTAATGGGGGAAGAGACATCTGTAATACTTCCAACCATAAAGATTTAAAAAAAATCAACATGCTGGTTGATGTAGATTGGGGTTGAGGCCCCCAAACCTGTATTCTGGTTAAATCTTGAGCCCTGCCTTCAAGTAAAAATCTGGAGCTGGCCACCCAGGGCCTTTGGGTGGGGAGGCAGGTGGGCCCGTGGCTCCACGGCACAGTTGGCTTGCGGCACCGCCCCTGCCGTGTCCAACTGCCCCAGGAGTCCTCTACACTCTCCTCCAGCACCGTTTTCCCACCTCTGCTTCACCAGCTTCCCAGGGCTGCCCTCTGCACGAAACGCAAAGTCCTGCCTGGTCCAGCGGCCTCACAGGGGCTGGCCCCTGCTAAGCTCCCCTCGTCCTGGGCTCCTCTCCCCTTGGCTCTCTGTGCTCCACCATGCCACCTTTCCACCCTTCCTTCTGCTATTCACACCAGCCTGGTCCATCCCCGCCTCAGGGCCTTTGCACACACCGTGCCTGGCATGCTCCCCTGACTCCTCCCGCGGCCGCTCTTGCCAGTCATTTAGTTTCAGCTCACATGTGGCTTCCTCAGAGAGGCCTTCAGTGCCTGCCTGTTTCTATTTCTCCACCCTGTTTCATTCCTTACCATCCTCATCGCATCACAGCTAGTGACTTGGGCTAGAATCCCGACTCTGCCAGTTTCCTGTGGTGCGGCCTGGGGCAGTTCCCTAATGTGACCAGTCTTGGGCTTCCTCCTCTGTCACAGAGTCATGATGTCTCCATCACCCGGCTGCTATGAGGACCCCACAGCAGCCATCTCTTCACGCCCTGCCCCACCCTGCCGCCCTGGCTGACGCTGAGGTCTGCTTGGTAACTGCCCTAGTACAGCGATGTTTACTGGCCATGCCTGGACCCGCCGGTCACATCGAGCTGGCTATCCCTCCCTGAGCCCACCTCCACTTCACCTGGAGTCCTGCCCGTGGGAAAGCCCTTCTTCAAGGAACAGCGCAGGCACACAGCCCTGCTGAGCAAGGGCTCGGGCTGCCCGGCCGGCTCAGAGCAGTTGCCCTGCAAACCCGTCCTCGCTGAAAGCAGGACTCCCCTCCCATCACCATCCGGGGCAGCCCGACCCCAGAGCCCACAGCTGCGAGGTCTCGGACGGGCACATGAGCCGCCTGCACAGGCTCGGGTTGTCTGGGCGAGGCTGCCGTGGGCGCCGTCCGAGGAGCCGCGAGGCTTGGCCTCTGTGTCCCCTGGGGACCGGCAGGGCTAGGGATTGTCAGGCCTGTCCTGTCTTTGCGGGGACTGCCTCAACAAACACGGATTCTAAGGAGTTCAGTAAAGTAGTTCTGATTAGTTACTCTGGGGTTTGTCCTTTTTAACCGTTTTCTTCTTTCTCAAGAACTGCTTTCACATAAAAATCATGCCCAGGGCCCTGCCAGCTTCAGTGTCCACTGGGCACTTTACACCCAGGGTCTCGTTCCATTGTCCAAAGACCCTGCAGGGTCAAAACCATGTGCCCATTTTGTGGAAGAGCAAGCTGAGGTTCTGAGCCCTGACAGGAGGCCCTGCTGTGGGGCTGTCCTGTCCTCCTTACAGCTACTCCCTTGACCGCACAGAACGGCCAGGTCCCAGGGCACCGGCCTTCCTCGCCCTTGCACGGCCGCTCGGAGACTCTGGCCCTCGCCATCACCTCAGCACCTCGGCCCGGCCTATGCCAGCTGCCCCCTCGGCCTGGGAGCGCCTCCAAGCACGCAGGCTCCGTAGCCACTCCGTCCACCTCACGGCCTGCTGCTTTGGGCCAAACTCTGGCCGCCGCTGCCCTGACACCAAGGACCTGCACCTGCTGGGATCGGCTGGAGGCTGGGCTCTGTCCCCAGGCTACCTACGCAGTCCGGCTGGCCAGGAGTCTTCCCGGGTCCCTGGGTCCCTCTGCCGGCCCCAGGCTGGCTGGTCACCCCACCTGGCCTCCAGGGGGCAGCAGGCTCCAGGCCACCAAGACCGTCCCGGGCTGGGGACCTGGTGAACACACAGCAAATAGTCCTCGGCGTTGCCAGACCCAGAGACGATGACATTGTCACTCAGCCCGGTCAGGCCTCAAGCCCCACCTTGGGGAGGGGGGCCATGGAGAATGGAGCCCCACTCTTCCTGGCCGCAGCCAGCCCCCAGCCCAGGGAGGAAAACAGCTTCTCTGGTCACATGTGCCCATGTGGGGCCCGACCTTGTCTCCAAATAAAAACCCCAGAAACACCAACAGCTCTGGTGAGCGGGCGGAGGGAAGGCACTGGGAGGAGTCCACGAAGAACCAGCACCAGGCACAAAACAGCCATTCAGGCCACCACCAAAATTCCCTGCTGACCCGAGGCCCTGCTGCTGTGGCATGGGGCGTGCCGGGTACTCACCGTTGGAGCGGTGGATGCAGGTGTGCTGGTTGTCGCTGAGGAAAAAGCCACCATGGCACTGACACTCGTAGCTGCCCATGGCGTTGACACAGATCTGCTGGCAGCCACCATTGTTGTCCTGGCACTCGTCCACGTCTGCAGAAGAGGAAGAGAGGGAGAGAGGTCACAGCTGGAGCTGGGCGCAAGGGGCAGCAGTTCCCCCAGACTGCACGGGGGACGGGGGCTCCCCTGATGGGCTCCCTGAGCTACCCCACGGCGGTGCTCTTCCCCACGGAGGTACCCTTCCCCACGGAGGTACTCTACCCCGCGGAGGTACTCTTCCCCACGGAGGTACTCTACCCCACGGAGGTACTCTTCCCCACGGAGGTACTCTACCCCACGGAGGTACTCTTCCCCACGGAGGTACTCTACCCCACGGAGATACTCTACCCCGCGGTGGTACTCCACCCCACGGACTATCCCGTGGAGGTACTCTACCCCACGGAGGTACTCTTCCCCACGGAGGTACTCTGCCCCACGGAGATACTCTTTCCCACGGTGGTACTCTACCCCACGGAGGTACTCTACCCCACGGAGGTACTCTACCCCACGGAGGTACTCTTCCCCACAGCGGTACTCTACCCCACGGAGGTACTCTTCCCCACGGCGGTACTCTACCCCACGGAGGTACTCTTCCCCACGGCGTACCCCATGGAGGTACTCTACCCCACGGAGGTACTCTTCCCCACGGCGTACTCCACGGAGGTACTCTGCAAACACACTCCACAACAATGCCCCACGGAGTCACTCCACAGAGGGAGACAGCTACCATGGCTGTCGTTCTGGCTGACGCTGACTCTCCCGTGTGCCCGGCATCGGACTATATGAACTCCTCTGCTCCCCACAGCACCCCGTCAGTCAGATCCAGGAGTGAGCCATTTAATGGAAAGGAAATGGAGGCACAGAGAGGCACGCCGCCTGGCCAGGGCTCCACAGAGCGGGAGTCAACCTGGTGGTCTGACTCCCAGACCTGGGCTCTCACTGATGTCACTGACCCCACCCAGGAGACTGTGCGGCCCACACCGTCTGCCCCCAACACACAGAGCGCATTCCACCGCCCCGTCCCGTCACCTCGGATGTACCCAGCCGCACAGGCCCTGCGGCTAGGAAGGGGCCGGGACACGGCAGCCTGCTACCCCCTTCCCTGGTGCCCCGGCTTTCGGCCTTGCAAACGGGTTTCAAAAGCCCCGAGAATGGGCAGGCTGTGAAGAGGCCCTGACCTCTCCGCCGAGACTGAGCGGAAGGCTGCCAAGCGTCTTTCCCACTCCCCGGGAGAGCCAGACCTCAGGGCGACACTCATCTCTGCCCGGAGGCTGCTGGCACAAAGGGCGCTGTTGGCTGAGAAGAGCCTTCCTGGGGTTCTGGTCTTGAGCAGAACAGCGTGTTTCAATTACCAAAGTCATACCCCCCACCGGCAGTTTGTTTAATGAAAGAAGGGCTTCTGGAACCTTAATGTGCCATGTCTGTATTGTCGTTTTAATAGGCAGATCGACAGAACCACAATGGCAACATGAGCTACTGGCTGCTTCTAGCTGATACCCCAAACCCCAAACACACACGCACACGTGCACACGCACCCCCCCACATGCACACGCACGCACACGCATGCACGCACACTCACACACAAACGCGCACGTGCACACATGTGCATACACACGCGCACACACACGCACTCACACCCCTTTGGCATGGAGCTCTATGTACAGTTCTTTTACACACAGGCATCTTTTACTCCTGGGATCTAAGGGACGTGGAGAGGTAAAGAGCCCGGCAGTGACCGGCACTGAACTGGAGAGGTCTCTGCTCTCGCGCTGAACTGTTCGGCTGGGTCCTCCTCGGACTCCGGGAAAACCGACCGCCTCCCCACCTGAGACCCCGCGGCTGCCTTTGAGGCTGACTGCCAGGCCGGTCATTATTCTCCGGCCAGCTCGCTGTCAAGCGTGCGGGAGCCAGGAGGGAGGCCGAGCTCTGAGCTCTGAGAGCCGTCACAGTCACAGCTGAGACGGTGAAGGTGGCTCTGGCCGGGAGAAGCCGAGTGGGAAGGACGGGAGGGATTGTTCTGAAAACCTTTCTCTACTCAGTAAGTCTTACTGATGGCTCCCTGAAGGCCCAGTGCCCCTGGGGCCTTTCCCGGGGCACCTCCCCTCCGCACCCCAGTGTGCCTGCCTCTGGGGCTTGCCCGACCATGAACGGCCCTAACCAGCAGCACGTCTGGTCCATCCCAGTGACAACACGGAACATTCCCCGAGTGTTCACATGTGCCAGGAATGGGGCCTCACGAACATCAACGCACTTGACCCTTGCAGCAACCCGGGTGACAGGCTGCGTCACCGCCCCCGCTGCATAGATGAGGACACGGAGGACAGAGAGCTGAGGGCACCTGAGCAAAGCCACACAGCTGCTCAGAACGAAGGCAGGACTCAAACCCACTGTCCAGCTTCTGAGCACGTGCCTCTGGCCCCTGCATGCTGAACCCCAGGTGCCAATGCCAAGCCGAGCCAGTCTGCCAGCATAACAAAAGCGTGCCAGGGGGCTCACGGTGTGTCCTGGCTCTGGCCCGATGAGACCCCGCAGAGGCACCGATGCCAGGTGCCGGCACACACAACACTGAGTCTGAGCCCGGGTGGCTCAGTCGAGACCCCTCCAAGTCACATTCTTCACCGTTCTTCCCACGGTTCAGATTCTTTGCTCTGCACCTCAGTTTCCCCAGTCCCAGTAAAGATTCTATCGGTGAAACAAACAACAGATACAGGCCCTCAAATGCTGGACTCACCCCACCCCCATAAACAGCTTCCACCCCCACCCCCATAAACGGCCCCCCGGTGCCACCCTCCCTCACTGGAAGCCAGGCCTCAAGGCCAGGTGTGACAACCCCTCTCGAGCCCTCAGTGAGCTGGCAGAGGGCTGGGTCTCGGAACAGGGCTGCTTACACGAGCAGGGAACAGTGACTCGCCAACACTGAGGAAGAATCTGAAACAAATACCAGCCTGTAAACATTTCTCTTGCCCACTCCCACATGACAGGGCCTCAAGACTAGCAGGAGGGAAGAGGGGTGCCCCCTCCATGCCCTTTTCCCACTGTGGTTCAAACACAGGCCTCCCCCCACAACTTGGGCAGGAAGTCACAGCTGCAGAATCCCTTTGGGTGGCCTGCGGCCCACCTCATGCTCCCGTTTTCCCCGGGCCTCCAAATGGGACCCCCAGTGAGGTCTGCAGAGTGCCCGCCGGCCTGGGACACACTCGGCTCACCTCCCCAGGCCCAGCACAGCACTGTGGGAAACGCTTAGCTCCTTGGAGCTAAGGAGACTGAGGGGCACAGGCCCAGCACACTCTGCTCCTTGCCGCCCCCAGGACTTGGCACATTCTGTTATAAGAGGTGCCCCAGGACAAGGAGGGGGCCTACACCTGGGAGTCCAGCGACCTGAGTTCTGCCCCGGCCTTGTCCCCGGCAGGAACTGCAGACTGGGTCCGCAGGAAGCCCCTCAGGGTCCTCGTCCTAGTCTCCCATGGAACCTGCTGTCCACGCACAGACGGGCCCTGTGTGGGAATCCCACCCCACCACTGAGCCCTGGAGACGAGCATCAGGCCGGTTGGGCGGGGCTGGCAGTCTTCTTTCCAAAGTAATAGCATCCGTAGCTGTCACACCTAACTGACGGCCCGCTCTCAGCTCGGAGCTCGGGCAGCATCTTCTCGAATCTGCACAGCAGCCCGCGCCAGGCCCCGCTCTCAGCTTCCCACGCTCAGATGGGAAAACTGCGGCCCCCAGAGAGGGAGACTTCCCAAGGCTATGAAACAGGCAGAAGGGGGACACGAAGCCCAGTGAGTCTGGGTCCAAAGCCCTTATCTGCTCTTCTGTGATTTGGCTTCTCTGAACGAGGACGCATGGCTGCGAGAGTAAGTCTGCTGGGTGCCTCTGCTCACAAACCTCCCCCGACCCCACACAGGCTCCCCTCCAAAAGCCAGTGCGAAGCCCCCTCCTCTCTGAAGTCTTCCTGGTGCCCGGAAGAATTTGCTTGTCCCTGGCTCTCAGACCAGATGTGCCTTCGTTCACGACTTCCTTCCTCTGCCATGGACCTCAGGCTTGGCTGTCCTGTCTCTACTCTGGGCTGAGGACAGACCGGAGTCTTCTTTATATTCCCGCACCCAGCAGAGGGGGTCAGGTTGAGTGGGTGCTCAGGAGTCAGCAGGAGAAACTGAATGGCACATGTGTGCTTGCACTCTGCAGTGACAGGGAGCTCACTACCACACAAGGCCGGTGCATCGGAGCACAGCACTATCCTGGTTCCTTTTGGGGACAAACCGGGGGGCTCATTCCAGGCTCTCTGCAGCTTGCCCGGGGTGGGGTAAGGACGGTGCTCTGAAACCCACTGGCAGCTCGAGGCCCTTTATCTTTATTTATGGCCACAGGGGAGTGTCCCCAGAAGGCAGGGAGATCCTTGGCACAGGGACTTAGCTACAAAGCAGAGAGGAGGCCCCATGGGTTCTGGGACAACTCTAGGATGCTCCTCTCAGGAAACCCTGTTAGTTGCAACAAAAGAACTGAGGACACAGTGTGGAGAAAGGCCCCAGGGCCCCGCTCTGTCAGGGTCCTGCACGGGGTCTGCCTGGGCTGCCTGGACAGCCAGGTCTCCCTGCTTGCAGCCTCCCTGGGCAAATGTGCTCCCTTTACCCACAAATGCATCTCTGGGCCACCAGGACTGATGGCGAGTGGTGGGGGTGGCAGATGAAGGTGCTGGGAAGGGAGAGGAAGCTGAACTGTGGCTGGTTCCTGACTTGCGGGCCCTCGGCTGGTGGAGCTGGGTGACAGCCTTAGAAACAGATCGTTCCAGTGTGGTCTGCGATGAAAGACAGATGGCCTGCGCTCCTTGGGGGTTGCTGCCCAGCCCAAGGCCCAGGCCTGGTGCACAGTGAGCACTCTTTCACTGGGCCGCAGCTGAGAGAGGGCGGGGGTGGGAGCGAGGGAGGGAGACTAGGGCTCCAAGGAGCACAGAAGAGGGACCTCACTCCAGCTCTGCTCGGGCCTGAGAACTGTCTTGTCTGCAGAGCCCCTGCCTCCGTCCCTCCCAGACCCAAGCAGTCACCACAGCTATTGCTGTCTCCTCACCACCGTCCCATCCGTCTCACCTCCACTCCACGGCACAGCCCTGGCTGGGGCTCAGGCCTCTCCTTCAGCCACAGTCTACCTGCTTCTCCTGGACCCCGGCATCCAGCCTCTCCCTCCCAGTCCCAGTGGCCACTGTGACGGCTCTAGCCAGAACAGGACACAGTGCCTTGGCACCAAAGGTCAAGTCCAAAGGGGTCTCTGGGGTCAGGTTTCCCCACTTCCCTCTGCCATGCCCCGCCAGAGCACAGGTCTGGATGCTGGGCTGGGGGCACAGCCCTCAGCTGGGACTCCTGCCCATCTCTGCTCAGCGCGCCCACCACTCACGGACACTGGCTACCCCACCCCTGCCAGGCACTGAGGGCTGTGTCAGGGATGGGCCCAAGCTCAGCGAAGGAGAGGGTTGTTTTCCAGCATGAGGGTGCGCAGAGCCGACACCCTGGGCTGCAGGCTGATCTGCTTCCGAAAGGCCTCTGCAGGCCGGACTGTGGTTTGCCCCTGAGCTTGGCTTTCTGGCCCAAGGTGCTGCTGTTTGTTTTTATTAATAGCTGGCTGTTGGTCCTACTTTGGACCCAGAATCCAGGTTTGCAGTTATTTATAATAACTAAAAATTACTTCTGGATCCAGCTTTGGTTGCTTTGTGTTTCCCATGGACCTTTCATGATTTGAAACAGAAATGCTGTGTTCTGCCCAGACCCCACCCATGTTTTCCTGGCTACTAAGAGCCTACTGTGTGTCAGGCTCTGTGCCTGGCTCTGGCACCCCAGCTCCCACCGAGGGCCCAGGAGCAGAGGCAGAGGCACCGGGCCATCTTAGGAACCAAACAACCTCCGACCCCGAGAGCTGCCTGCTGGTCCCTGGGGCTGAGGCCCGAGCCCTCCTCCGGCTCCTTTCAGAAGGGAGGCTTAGGCAGAAAAGCCTCTTGGCTATTGAGCGGCTCTTGCAAAATTGCATTTGATGAGTTAAGTGTAAATAAATGAGAACCAGATGGATTAGATTTTGGGTAAAATACACATGGGTCTTAAGAGCTTTGGGGCCTGGATTCTGCCAGATCCAGGACACTCCCTGAGCTGTCAGAGGGGCTGGCGCAGGCAGGCAGGAGGGATGACGGGGTCCCCGCGACCTGTCTACTTCCTGGTCTGGTCATCAGCTGGGCCTTCTCTGGGGCTCCTGACCCCCCAGCAGGTTGCTATCTGTGGAAGACGCAGGGTCTCCCGCTGTAGCCCTGAACGGACACTGAGCCCTCAGGCTGGGCCTGAGCCCAAGCTCAAGGCTGGGAGGAGGTACATGAATGGTGGGCCAGCTTTCCAGAAACAGCAAACCCACTGCTCACATCCATGCCCGAGGAGCCAGCGCTCTGCTGAAGCCTGCTGGCCTCGGGGACTGGTCACCACATCCCTCATCCAGGCCCCACCTTCAGTCTCAGCCGCTGCCCTGTGGTCCCCTAGCGATGGCTGGGCAGCATCGACACCTCTAAGGCCGGGAGTTGGCTGCCCAGCTCCGACTGCTGACCCTCTTCCTTGCAATAATCTGCATGAGCTCTCCCTGTGACCGCTACCTACCCCTCATCGCACAGCAGCTGGGGTACACGATTCAGCGAGTACTTGCTGTGGGATCTGGGGCAGGTCGCTTACCCGTTTTGGACCTTGGTTTCCTTCTCTATAAAACAGGGATAATAGTACCTGAAGCTGTTTTGAGAAACAAATGCCACTAATAAATGTTAGCGACGGGGAGCAAGGCCACGCGGTGCTTCAGGGAGTCCCAGGGGCGCACACGCGGGGGGAAGTGGCGGCAGGCCCATCAGAAGGGAACGCTCAGGCTCGCCCTCGCCGCGCGGTCTCCAGCGCAGCGCGTCAGCTCCTGGAACATCTCCCTGCGGACGCAGGTTCTGGTGGCCCTCCACCAGCGTCCCCTCCCCTGGGGGCCCCAGCCTGTCAGGTGCGTCACGTTGGCCCAGAACTGGACACGGAGCCACAGGGGGGACAAGCCCTATACGCTCAGGCTCTGCACCTGCTTCCTCTTTTACTTCTCTTGTTGAGATATAATCCACTTAAATAAAACTCAGACGTGCCATTCACCATCTTGAAGGGTCCACTTCAGTAGTTCTAGCATACTCACAAGGTTGTGCAAACACTACCGTGATCGAATTCCAGAACATTTCCATCACCCCCAAAAGAAGCCCTGAACCCGTCATCAGTCCCAATTCTCCCCTCCCCCTGCCCCTGGCAGTCAACAGTCTACCTTCCGTCTCTATGGATTGGCCTAGTTTGGACATTTCATATCACACATGGAAGCACACACTCCGGCGCCTTTTCTGTCTGATCGCTTTCACGTAGCATCATGTCTTCAAGGTCCATCCACGTGGGAGCACGTGACAGGACCTCACGCGTTTTACGCCTGAGCACGATCCCACTGCCCGGCCCCGCGCCGTTTCCCCATGGCTGGCGCATGGGCGCTCGGGCTGTCTCCGCTCTTCAGCTAGTACGAGAGACGCTGCCGTGGGCACTCCTGCTCAAGGGTCTGTGCCCCACGTGTCAGTTCTCTCGGGCGTACACCTAGGAGCGGCACTGCTCAGTCACACGGCAGTCCTGTGTTTAACTTTTTGGGGACCTGTCAAACTTATTTCCATAGTGGCCACACGCCCTTTCACTGTCCCACCAGCAACATTCAAGAGGCTTCCAATTTCTCCACATCCTCCCCACACACGTCGTCTCCCGCTGTCTGTGTCTTAGAAAGGTGATGAGCACTCCAGTGGGTGTGAAGTGGTGTCTCCTGTGGCTCTGGTTTGCATTTCCCCGCCACGACGTCGAGTGTCTGTTCACACGCTTGCTGTCCATTCCCGCATCTTCTTTGCAGAAATGTCTATTCAAATCCTTCGCCCATGCTAAGATTGGGTTCTTAGTCTCTTTACCACTGCGTTGTAAGAGTCCCTTCTATAGCCCAGACACCAGACTTGACCAGACACGTGGTCGGCGGAGCACTCCCTCTCCTTCTGCGGACCCTTTACAGTGGCCTCAGGCAGCACTCGATTCTCGGAGCTCAGTGCCCCTGTGGGGCCAGGCTGGCGAAGCCTGGGCTCCTGCGAGGCTCTGGTCCCAGAAGATGTCACCCTGTTCCATGGCTTGATCAGCCACCTGTCTGCAATGCTGCTCCGCACTGAGACACCAGTGGCTGACCAGCACCTGCACTTGGATGTTCCACAGGCAGGACAAACCTGACATGGTCCATGCAGAGCAAAGCAAAGCCCGGCCCCGCCCTCAACCCCCATCTCAGCCAATGGCAGCACGACCCACAGTCGCCTCAGCCAAGACACCTGGTAGCCATCCTTGATACCTCCCTCCCCACTCTCCACATCCGATCCCTTAGCAGGTGCGTCCGGCACCCCCACCTGTAAACAAACCCGGAGTATGATGACATCTCACCTCCGCCCCGGGATTGCTGGGCCCAAGGCCCTCCTTTCTGCCTGGATTACTGCGGGGACCTCCCCACCGGCCTCCCTCTCCCACCCTTGTTGCGCGCCACAGAGCGACCTCTCGGTGTCAACTAGCTGTGCTAGTCCCTGCTGGAAGGTCTCTAAAGTCTTCCTCACTCGCTTCAAATACAACACAGACCCCCTTTGCTGCCGACAAGGCCCCAGGGAACTGCTCCGCCACACCTCCCTCCAGCCTCCTCGCTCACCGGACCACAGCACACCGGCGTCCCTGCTGTCCTCTGACCACAGCCGCCTTGTTCCCTTCTCAGGGCCTTTGCACCTGCTGTTCCTCTGATGGGAACGTTCTTCCCTGATCTTGGCGTGGCCGGTTGCTCCTCACTCAGACCTCAGCTCTCAGTCACCTCCTCGGAGATGCTCTCCCTACCAGACCCTAAAGTAGCAGACAAGCCACGCCATCACATTGCTCCACCATCTCCTGGGTACATCACCCACCTGGGATCGCCAGAGAACACTGAGTCCTTGAGAACGGGGGCCGTGTCTGTCTTGAGTGTCGCTGTATCCCAGGGTTTTAAACAGTGCATGGACACATAATCCATTTTATGAACCGAGTAATTGACTGACAACTACGAAATGTGGCTGGGAGGCAGCGCTGCCCTGGGCCTGTCTCACCAGAGATGAGCTGTGTGGCCCCAGGGGGCTGCCTGCCCAGTGCGGCCCTGGGGCTGCAGGAGCCTCAGGAAGGCAGCTGTAGGTGAGTGCCGGGAGAGCACGGCCGTGGGACCGGGTGGCAGAGCCCATGGGCCGCCAGGGGCACGTGAGGGCTGGTCAGGGAAGAGCTGGGCTCATGGATTTGCCACCTCAGCCTTGTACAAGGACCAAAGTCTCCAGCTAAAGAAAAGCCACTTTACTTGGAAGCAAGCAGGTGGAGGAGTAGGGGTTTGGAGACAGTGGGGTGGCCTCCTGGAGGACACTTCAGTGACCTCTGTCTCTGCCACTTGCAGCAAGACCAGCTCTCCTTTCACCGGCCCAGTGGGGCGGGAGAGGAGGCCGCAGGAAGGGCCGCTCCCGAGCCCTGCTGTGCCAGCACTCTCATTCCCTGGCCTCAGGGGAGCGCTGGGCCGGGGGCAGTGCCACCACCAGGAGCTCTGAGCTGCGGCCTGCCCTGGGTCACCACGGCCCAGATGGGGACTGGACGCCAGCCCCGGGCCCCTGGCAGCGCAGCTGTGAGCGCGACCCTGGCTGGACTTCTGGGAGGCGCTGAGGGGTACAGATTTCTTTGAAGGGGATAAGAACAGAGGACTGGAAAGAGGGGAGGGAGGGAAAGCAAACAAACAAATCACGGAACCAAAGCGAGAAGCTCTAAGAAGAGAAAGGGGAAGTGCTCTGACAGGGTTCTTAATGAACATCCTCCGAAATAAAACAGGCCCAGCTGCCTGTGATCGCCTCCAGGGGCCTGGGGGTGGGGCAGCCACCACGGCCTTGGGAAAACTCCACTGAGCCGAGGACCAAGGAGGCCCGGGAGCCCCCCATGCCGCCCGGCTGGCTCGGGTCCTCTGGCCAGTCTCTCTCGCCTGACTCCCTGACCCCGGCCAGGTCAAGTGACTCCCTCCCAGCATGAATTTCCCAGCCTCGGGAGTACTGCCTGGGATTCGGAACCTTTGGGTACCGTTCTTCCCGATGGAATTCAGCATTTCTTCCACCTTCGAAGTTGTTGAGTGTAAAAACCAGGCTTTCCACTTGCTGGGTTACTGTGGTGCTTCACAGTGACCAGCACCATCCCCACGCACAGCAGTCCCCACCCGGGAGTTCTCTGTGGGCAGGAGGGCCCCTCACACACCCAGGCCTGTGGCCTCCTGCCCGTCCTGTGAGCTGGTCCATGCTTTCCCCCACTCAGCAGTCCCTGGTTAACAGGCCCTGGGTGGCTTACGCAGCCACGACGGGATTGAGAAACGATTCTGTGCGAACAGCTTACACACTTCAGCAAGCAGCAGATGGGCTGTGAGAGGGCAGAGGTACAGGGCTGAGCGTGGGCAGCAGGGAGCTTAGTGGAAAAGGGGACGCTGAGGTTGGCTGAAGCATTGGAAAGACCACCATGCCTCCCCAAGGCCAACCTCATCCTTTCCAGCCCCAGTCTGCGGCCCCTTCCTTTCATGGCATGCCTCTCCTCAAGAATCTACCATAGCTCCCCATCGTTTATCTGATAAAACTGTTTTATTATTATTTTCTTTATTGATATATTAGAGAGACAGAGGAAGGGAGAGGGAGAGGGAGATGGAAACATCGATGAGAGGGGACATCAACTGGCCGCTTCCTGCATGCCCCCCACTGGGGATCGGGCCCACAACCTGGGCATGTGCCCTGACCAGGAATCGAACTGGCGACCTCTTGGTGCGTGGGTCGACACTCAACCACTGAGCCACACCGGCTGGGCAAAACTGTTTTATTATTTAAAAATTAGAATTTATAGGGAATTTTTAAAAAATCACACACACACACAAAGATCAATAGTCTGACACTCTAGCTACATCCACAATCATGAGAATCTCTTTTGTTTCTGTCTCTTTCCACGTGCTGATTCCCCTAGTGTAACGAGCCACTCCATCCATGCCTGGACTTTCCCCCCTGCCTCTCTGAGCGCTGACTTAGTGCCCTGTCCGTGCTGGGCTCGCTCCCGACCGCCCGCACCTGCTGCTTGTCCAGCCAGCTGGCGAGCCCCGCCACCCCTCCTGCCCTTTCTCTCCTCTACCCTGTCAGTCATCTCCCTGGGAGCACACGGGCCAGCCACGGCCCTTTCCAGTCCGGTTACTTCCTTCAGATGGGCCCCCAGGGCAGAGACCATGAGCTCTCACCCTCGGCTCTCCCCTCTACGCCCTCTCAATCTGCTGCTCCCCCCAGAGTGTGCTTGCGTGAGCAGATGCCACCTCTAAAATCACCTTCCCAATGCCCACGCCTGCCCCAAAAGTTCATGAGTAGCCATTTGTCCCTCCCTCCCTTCCTTCCCTCACTCGACAAGGACGCCAGGCCCTGCACTCAGTGCTGGGAATAAGCCATGCATCTAGGTCAGTGGTTCTCAACCTTCCTAATGCCGCGACCCTTTAATACAGTTCCTCGTGTTGCATGTGGGCGTATCTGCATGTGGGCGGACTGGTCTCGGTTCCTAAGACCATTGGAAATGTGTGTTTTCCGATGGTCTTAGGTGACCCCTGTGAAAGGGTCGTTCGACCCCCAAAGGGGTCGTGTGACCCACAGGTTGAGAACCGCTGGTCTAGGTCAAGGCTGTTGGGGGAGCTGCCCGTCCAGGAGGGCGAGGGGCAGTGAGACCAACAGAGGTAACTACTGCCTGGGGTCAGAGGCCTGCAGGAAAAGAAGAGCGGGCCCTGTGAGAGGGCTCGGGAGGCCACACTGGGAAGCAGGCCAGCCTCTCTCTAAGCCACGTGAGGATCGGCACAGGGAAAGGTGTCTGGTGGTGGAATGCAGTGTGCGTGCATGAGTGTGTGCGTGCATGTGTGTGCATGTGCGTGTGCATGTGTGCGTGTGCGTGTGTGTTTGGGGTGAGGCTGGAGCGGCAGGGGGTCCTCGCAGTTGTTGAAGGAGGTTTAAATCTCCAGGTCCGAGACCTGGGAGCATTTAGCATGTTGGCTCTGCTGGCAGAGACCACTTCTACTCCTGAGCCCCCTCTCCTACCTGGCTGAACCTTTCCCACCTCTAGGCTTTGCACACACCATTCCCTTCTCCCCGCATCCCATCTCCACCCCACCTGGTGACCTTTCACTCATTCCAGGCAGGGTAAGTCATCCCCTGCCCCAGTACTTGGTGTAGTTTTAATTACACCAAATATGCTATGTTGAGAGGAGTATTTCTGCACAAATCCTAGAGCTTCCTAAGGGTGGGAGTCATGTCGAAATAATCTCAGGACCCCTTGACCTGGCAGATATTGGGCACTCTGGGGCCTCTGCTGACCCAGAGGTTACGAACCCTTTCTTTAAGGCATCTCTGTTTCCACCAGACAGCCCGGCAGCGGCTCTTACTCAGAACCACGGGCTGCCGGGCTCCCCACAGCCTGGGCTTTGACGTCCTGGCCACTCGATTACATGCTGGCAGTGAGAAAAGTCCTGACAGGGTACCAGGGACAGCCGCACACAGACAGCAGTGCGTGGCCACCACCATATAAAGTCAGATCTACACACAGACGACACTGGACACAGACGTCGCCGGACACGGAGACGGTTGACTTGGGCTGGCGAGGTAATGAGGGCATTGTTTTCTGTCTTTTCTATTGCTTTCTCTGAGTGTTTCTGTGTAATTCCCCACGTGTGGAAGATGGATACATAAACAGACCTTTTCAACTCTGCGTGATGAGTGCTGTGACTCTGGCTGGTCCAAGTGCCGGGTGGGAGCCAGTCGTCCTGCTCAGGGGCCAGGGAAGAGACGCAGAAGGACAGACTGGAGCCCTGGGGACAGATGGTCCCCCAGGCAGGGGAAGCACACAGGACATGCAGGGGAGGGCCAGTTGGCCTGTGGGGTCCTCTCCCACCGTTAAGGTAGCACCTAGAAAGTTGCTAAAGACCCTAGACCAAACAGCTGGGCATCTGCCATGGCTACCCATTTCCACAAAAAAGGCATGCCAGCTGGGCACAGGCACCTCTGCCTGCCAGTTTATTTCCAGCTGCGTGTGGTTGGGCCGAGGTGGGGGACAGGGAGGAGTGCGAGGGCAGGCAATGCATGGGGCTGGCTAATGGCCACGGTAAACAGCCGGGGCCAGGCCTGCTGGTGCTGGGGAGGACGGTCACTGCAGCATTTGTCCAGACGCAGCCAGGCCCAGCCAATGTCCAGGGTGACCCCAAACGCCACCCAGGGCCCGGGCTGCTCCCAAATAAGCATCTTGTTGGCAGAGGGCGTGCCATGCGGAGACTCTGGGACACCCTTATTTGTTCATAATGCCCCCTTTTAGGCACACAGCTCCATTCTGGTCTGGGGCCTATGTTCTGGTGGTAGAATATTTTTAAAGAGTCTTCACAAGACACTTATTTTTTGTTTATTTCTCAGAGTTCTGACCAAGCCTTTGGCACGCAGACGGCGAACCAGACAGATGCAGAAAAGCGTCTGCTGCTCAGGCCTGCCTGTGCACCGCGGCTGCTCTGCACTGGGCGTGGACATGGCATCTGCCCGGGGACGAGCAGGACCTCCTCCCCAGGCCACGGAGCCCTGACCTGTTCTCTTCAAAGGGGGGGCTGGCACCAGGGCAGGGACAACAGATTTCAGCCCAGTCCTACCAACGGGAAGGCAGGCCCCCTGGGAGGTGGCTCTTGACCCGAACTATGACCAAAAGGAGAGCGGAAAGAAGGCCGAGAAGGCTCCTGATGCCCATGGGTGCCCCGCGCTTTCACACAGGCCCCCTCACTGTGCCCACGGCCCCCTCGCAGGGGCATCCCTGCGCCTCCTTTCTGGGGAAGGAAAGTGAGAGCAGAGGGCTGGCCCCAAACCACTGCCAGGACGGAGCTGGGCACCAGGCTCCGTGTGTCTGCCTCCCAAGGCCCACTCTCCCTCCTCCAGCGAGAACAGAGACTAGAAGGAGCTGGGTGCGGGGATGAAGACAGGGAGTCCCGAGCCTCAGTGTGCGACAGGGGCTGCAGTCGGGCAGGCTGCTGGGACACCTCCCAGTGCTGACACCCTGCCTCCGCGCAGGCTCCGGCACTCGCCATGGGCAAGTCGCGCTCCTCTGGGTGGTCAGAATCAAACATTCTGCCCCCTTCCTGGCCACCTGGCCATCCCTCCATCACACAAATGAGTCTGCGCTGGGCCCAGGGACAGAGAGCTGTCACTCTGGAGCTGAGTCCTCCAGGAGCTCCCCAGGTAGCAGGGGAGACCCACCCTCCGGTGGCCAGTGACTCTCGGGGGAGCTCAGTGCTGTCAGATGGGAGCCCGGGGCTGTGGGTGCCCAGGGGAAGGTGTGCACCTCAGAGAGCTTTCTGAAGGGGCCGAGGCCTGAGCTGAGTCCAGAGGGACAAGCAGGGCCAGCCAAACGAAGTGCTGATGAGGAGCGTGGGGAAGGGCAGTGCGGGCTGGGGAAGAGCAGGTGCGCGGACACTCCAGAGCAAGAGGGGGTGGAACGCTTAGGGAAATGAAAGTGGTTCAGCATGTTGGATGTTGCAGTTCTGAGAAATGAGGAGAGAGGCAGACAGGGACTGCCCCTGGCCGGGCCTGGGGGAACACGACCAAGAGCTCGGCCACTGTCGCCGAGGACATGTCCTGCTGCCGAGTCACAGGATCACCAGATGCTAGAGGTGAAGGGCCCTGCAACAGCAGCCAGCCCAGGCATTCCCAGCAGTGCTCGCGGCACCCAGGGACCGCTCAGGGGCAGGGCTGGCTCCATGGAGAGCGGGGCTCATGGCGAGAACCTCTCATTTGGGCCAGAACAGCACGACCTCCTCGTGACTCTCCCCGAAATAAAGGGTTCTGCTGCTGCTGTAAACAAAACCCCACGAGATCGGAAAACCACTGGTTGAACCCCATTCCTTTACTTCACATATGATGGGGAAACCGAGGCACAGAGAGGCAGCACCCCTGAGTCTGTCAGCCACCTCCCACACCCTGCTCCGTGAGCTCCTGGTTGTGTAGTGATTTGGAGAGAAGGATGCATGTTTATGGAGATGAACACCGCACCCAGTGTTTCTTTTTCTCGGGCCAAATAATTCCATTAGCTCACAGTTGTTAAAAGCTGGAGGAGAAGCGGGCCTGAGTCCGACGTGTCCTCTGACAGCAAATCAAGCGTGTTTAGATCACCTGGACGCGGGCCACGGCTGGGGAAAAGGGAGGGGCGTAAATAAAGAGAACAGGAAGAAACCTCTCGCGTTTACCTTGGGAAATATTGGTGTTTATGGAGTAACTACGCGCCCGTCCGAAGCTGTTCAGTCCTACATGAAAACGGTCGGCATTCTCCCCCGCAGCAAGCAACGCCTTTGAGCTGTGCAAGTATGAAGACAAACAAACAGAGGCAGCTCAGCCTTCATCACGGGTGCAGTGAGCAGCACATTGTCTCCAGCTGTCCTCCAGGGTGACGGGGCGCCTTCAAAAGGGCCAGGGCGGCGAGGCCTTTCATCCCGCCGGGGGCCAGCCCGGCCCAGCGCAGGGAGCGCGTGACCGCTGCAGAGGGAACATGTGAGCGCCCACGGCGACTTCCTCCCACACGTGCAGCTGGGCTCCCGGCCGGTCAGTCTCCCAGCCCTCCCCTTCTCCGCAGCTTCGGGTGCCACCTGCTTGTCCACCTCCTCCGATCCCAACAGACAGGGTCACCCTCGTTTACAGAGAACAAAGACCGAGGAAGAGGCGATGTGTGTCCAAGGTCACAAATGGGTATGTGCAGAGCTGGGACGGGAAGCCAGATGCCCTCATGTCACCGAAAGAGCACAAACACCCATGCACGAGGACAGGAGCTTTGTGACCCGGGAGGGGCGAGCAGGGACTCATGGCAGGAGCTCCGGGGAGAACCTGAGTCCCCAGTCAAGGGGCTTCACACATAGCCAGGGCCCAGGCTCGTCCCCGGCCGGCATCTTTGTCAGCTCAGAAAACTCATCCATTTTCTTTAAAAAGTGTTCCGACGTCACATACTAGGAATAAATGATAATTAGCAAATTCACATCTCTTGAGCCCTTGTTACATGCCAGGCACCGTGGTCTGTGCTTTATAAAGCTCTTCTCATTCAGTCTCTGCATCATCCTGGTCGAAGAAGCACCACTACTAACCCCACCCAACAGACGAGGATCCCGAGGCCCAGCTGAGGCTGAGGCCCAGAGAAGGGAAGTGACTTCCTCCAGGCAACACAGTAAGTAAGCGATGGATCCGGGATTCAAAGCTGGGCAGGCCGAGGCCCTCCCTAGGCTTCTTCAGGGCTGGGACTATGTCACCCATCTCCTAACCGTGGGCTCCCAGCCCAGGACATGGACAGGGCAGGTATTCACGACATCCTTATGAAATGAATGAATGGTAGGATCTCTGGCTTTCAACGCTCCCTGGAGGCTCTGGAGTCTAGACACTCACTTTCCACCCCCCACCCCAACCTGACTACCTCACAGACTCCTGAACTGGCCGCATTTCCATGTGGATGGCCGCTGACCATCCCAGGCTGAACTTGGCCAAACAGACTCTGGAGTCCACCCCTCTCTTCACTCCAAAATCTGCCCTAGCCTAGTAGCCCCATCTCAGCCGTACAGCACAGCCATGCAGAAAACCCAGGCAGAAGCTAGCCGTCAGCCTTGATCCCTCCTTTCCCCTTACCTCTTACACACCTAATCCATAAACAAGGCCTGGTAGCTGTTTTCAAAACATAGCCTGAGTCCCACCACTCCTCACCTCCACCGCGGTCAGTCTGGACTGAGCCGCCAGCATCTCTGACCCAGACCACCGCCACGGTCTGTCTCATTCCCTGTAACACATTCTTTACTTCGCAGTCAAGAAGCAAATCCCTTTTAATTAAAATGTCAAAAAGTCTGTGTCAATCCCTGGTTAAAATGTCCCATGGCTTCCCAGCTAACTGAGAATAAAATGCCAACACCCTTCTAGGGCACCTAAGGATCTGCAGGACCCGGCACTGCCTACTCCTGGCCTCACCTCCAGTCCCTCCCCCACTCCTGGACCTCAGGGCATGCTGACCCGTTCCCATACTCACCCAGAGTCTTGGGACTCTGCACCTGTCCTCCCTTCCATCTGGAGGGAAGATCTTGCCTAGATTTTCAAACGGTGGCTGCCTCCTCTCTCTGAGGCCCCTTCACGGTGCTGCCTTGAACGTGGGCAGAGCTCTGTGACCACCTAGACCAGTGCAGTGTGGTGGGACAGACCTCTGAGGCTGGACCACAAAACTGTGCACTGTGTCTTGTCCTCTTGGGACCCAGCTGCCATGCTGTGAGGAAGCCCACACCAGTCCACGTGGACAGACCAGAGGCTGCCCACGGTGCTCTGGCCGACAGTCAACATCAACCACCAGACATCAGCAGAGAGGCCTCCAGATGAGTCCCGCCCTGCGTGAGGCACACCCAGCCTCCACGTCCTCGCAGTGGAGGCCCAGACATTGGACCAGAGACGAGCCGCCCCTGCTGAACCCTGACTTCCTGACACACAGAATTCACAGCAGAGTAAAGTGGTGCTTTCTGGCTCCGAGGGCAGGTGGATTTTATGCAGCAATAGTGTTAGACTACCACCCTGTCCAACCATCCTTCTCCCATCACTCTCTATCACATTATTCTGTTTTCTTTTTTTTTTTTTAAATATTTGCATTGATTTTTTTTAGAGAGAGATAGAAACACTGATGTGAGAGAGAATCATCGATCAGCTGCCTCCTGCACGCCCCCCACTGGGGATCGAGCCCACAACCCAGGCACGTGCCCTGACCAGGAATCGAACCGGGACCTCTCAGTCCATGGGGCGACGCTCAATCCACTGAGCCACACTGGCCGGGCTGTTTTCTCATTTTCCACTGGAGTTGACTTGACTGAACTTGAACTTACTTTACTGAGTTACACTGACGTATTCTCTCTCCCCACCCCCACTACAAAAGCCCCCGAGTGGGGGAAGGGCTGTCTCCGTTCACCACTCTCTGGACCCAGCACACGAGACTGCATCAGGCACACGGCAGGTGCTCAGAGCAGTTTCCTGCAGTGAACAAGGGGGTGCATCCTAGGTGGAGGGTTTGGTGTCCCAGCTGACACAGCCTCTGGCTCGTCATTCGAGTGGGGATATTTCTGTCTCTCTCACAAACCAGGAGCCCCGCGGCAGATGCCCCTCTCACTCACCTCATCGCGGCCGTGTGCCCAGCACGGAGGTTTGCTGAGTGTGAGGGCCCAGGTCACAAGGCCCTTTTACAAACCCGTTTATTTATTCATTCATTCCACAGGTATTTACTATACACCTACAACATGCCAGACACTGCACCAGATCCCGAGGAGGAAGAAGAAATAAATAAGACAACCTCTGCTTTGGGGGAAGAAGAGAGGACCCAGCCAGAGCCACAGCAGAGGCGTGCCCGGCACGGTCACAGGACAAAGGGACACGCGGGTTGTATCTCAGAGGTGAGTGAGTAGGACCGCACCAGGCCACGCTGAGGGAGAGGTCACAGGGGAGCCGCTGTAAACACAGGGATGTGAAGGGCTCCATGCGCTCCAGGAAGGCTGGGCCAGAGGGCACCCTTGGGAGAGAT
Organism: Tadarida brasiliensis; assembly: GCA_030848825.1. Taxonomy (NCBI): domain Eukaryota; kingdom Metazoa; phylum Chordata; class Mammalia; order Chiroptera; family Molossidae; genus Tadarida; species Tadarida brasiliensis. The sequence continues at coordinate 4,861,496 of CM061263.1, read as the reverse complement.
GAGGGGAAGAGGTTGGTTGGGCCCTGGCCTGGGGGCCCCGTGAGCTGATGCACAGATGAACTGGGTGCTACTAGGAAAGTGACGGGAGCCAGGAGAGAGGGTTGGAAGAACCAGGCTCTCGGTGTGGCCACTGGCATTAAGACAATGTCCTGAAGGAAGCTTAAGGATGACACAAGACTCCAACACAGGTGGCAAGCTCCTGCTTTGGCCTGGGGAGGCAGTACAGGCTTTGAGGAGGAGGTGCCCACCCCTGGGGTGAACTCTCTGGATGAGGGGTGCCCTCTTGCCCTTTAGCATGCCTCCCACCAGCCTGGCTTGACAGATACTGGGATTTCTGGATGACTTGGGGACTCCGAAACTCACAGGGCATGCACAGCTGACACCCCACAGAAGGCAGGCCCTCCCTGAGCCTGGCCAGCCTCCCAGAGCCGGGGCTGTTCTGGGTGCCATGGGGCAGGGGTGGGCAGTGAACTGGCAAATGCATGGACCTGGGCTCTGGGCCCAGCTGTACCACTGCCGGCTGTATGACTTTACATAGTTCCCTTCCCTCTCTGAGCTTTGCTCTCCTCACGTGTAAGAAGGGGACACTCGTGGCGTCTGCCTGTGGATGCTGAGGACGTGAGCACGACCCCGGGGCCACTCCGGCACGCAGCAGAGACCCTACCAAAGCTCCCGGTCTCGCCTACGTGACGGCCCACCTAGCACAGGGCCAGGCATACAGTAGGTGCTCAGAACACGTCAGTGGGAACGTAGCTCTGGGTAATAAAGAAACTTTTCTGCTGAACCTGGCGATAGATGACTTCTCTTCATCAGGAGAAAAAAAGTGCTGAGAAGCAAGTCCAAACTTCAGACGGCGAGCAGCCCGAGAAACATATCTTCAGTAAGTCAGGGTAGAGACCGGGGTCGGAGCAAACATCTGGCTAAGTGAACTAACGGCTTTAGAGAAAAGGGAGCCTTGCTTGGTGGGGACGGGAAGAAATTACTCACTGCTGGTTTCAATTTAGGATGAAAAAAAAAATCCGAGTCTATTAGCCTAAATATTGCTCTTACATCCAATTGCATGGAGTTTGGAATAATATTTTTCAAACAGAACTACTGCTATTTCAGTAATTACAATGCTAAAAGCAGTCATCTGGGGTGGAGCAAGGATCTCATCGTGGTTCGAATTCCCTCTGGTGTCATTTTCTGTTATATTTGAGAAATTCCTCAATAAAGATGTCAAACAGAGAGAGGGTTTTGTTCCCTGGAGGACAGAGTTGGCCACCCTCCAGGACACAGTCCCAGGCAAGCCATCTCCACAAGAAAATAACCTCTTTTGCTCAAAAGAAAAGAAAAGGTTCAACTGTGAAAACTCCAGCAAGAAAATAACCCTTAAGCCATCAGCCTCAGTTCTCCTAATTAACTCGGAATGCTCCTCGGCCTCGGCTGGTCAGGGTCTGTGCCAGCCCTCATCCCTCAGGAATTCAGTGGCCGTTGGGAGAGGAATGTTACACCGGACCAGACTCTTGACCCAGACTTCTGGAGACGGAGCAGCAGGAGATGCAAAGCGGCCCAACTGTCCCCGATGGGTGACGGGTTGTGGGTGGGGCTCAGGGTGACTGACCAGAGATGGTCAGGACTGCACACGGCAGCGAGAACCTTCCAACAGCTCGGCCTCTCGCAGCCCCCAGCTCCCAGCAGGGGCAGGCCTTCTGCTGGAAGTTCCACCAGGCAGCACGAGCACAGGTCCTACTGAGACCGAGCCGGCAGTCAGACACCACAGCTGACCGGCTGTGAGCAACAGGGGGTGGTGGGGACGGCAGCGAACAGGAGTCCACTCCCATCCACGGGACACAGCTCCTGCCAGTAGTGCCACGCTGTGTCCCTGCCCTGAGCCCCATACTCTGGGGAACCCCCTCCTGTGGAATCCGAAGTTCACAGAGGGTCATGTGCACCTGGAACCCTCACCGCCCTTCTAGACCACATTCTGGGTACCTGAGACCCTACAGTTCCCTGTTCAAATGGCCCCACGCCTGTCTGTTCTCTGAGGGACAGATGACACTTAGGACCAAGCAGTAGCACAAGGGGAAGATGGTTTGGGGACAGAGAGCCAGAGCTTGAGCGTTCAGACGCTGTGTCCCAGGCTCCCGCAGTGTGGGATGGAGCCAGGGGCGAGAAAAGGGGGCGGGAGCAGGCACGCTCACACCTCCACTTTCTGGCACCCACTCCAAGGAGTCCTAGAATTCTAACGTCCAGTCTGGCCTCCCAGGTCATATGGTAGGAATGCCTGTCAAGGCAGAAGAGATTGAACGGGTTTTGGTTCTGAAGCTTTGTAATGGCGTTTATGTATTTAGCCACCTGGGATATGAGCCTTGATCTGTACTCCTGCCAAAGCCCCATAAATGTCAGGGGCTAGGTAACTATGGCCAAGCAGGAGCAATGCTGGAAATAATGATTTTTATGTGATATCCCGTGATTTTTAAAATGCTGACAAATCACTCAGTGATGATGATGATGAATACTGGGGGGATAAAGCAAGTGCGCAGGCTGGCCAAAGTCTGTGGGCTGCCAGCCTGCACCTCTGCGCCAACAGGAGGGCGCCAGCCTGCACCTTTGCGCCAACAGGAGGGCGCCGGCCTGCACCTCTGCCCCAACAGGAGGGCGCCAGCCTGCACCTCTGCACCAATAGGAGGGCACCAGGGCCAACAGGAGGGTGCCAGCCTGCACCTCTGCCCCAACAGGAGGGCACCAGGGCCAACAGGAGGGTGCCAGCCTGCACCTCTGCGCCAACAGGAGGGCGCCAGCCTGCACCTCTGCACCAACAGGAGGGCACCAGGGCCAACAGGAGGGTGCCAGCCTGCACCTCTGCGCCAACAGGAGGGCGCCGGCCTGCACCTCTGCCCCAACAGGAGGGCGCCGGCCTGCACCTCTGCCCCAACAGGAGGGCACCAGGGCCAACAGGAGGGTGCCAGCCTGCACCTCTGCGCCAACAGGAGGGCGCCAGCCTGCGCCTGTGCATGAGCTCCCATCTGCACACAGCTCGCCACACCTACCTCCGTATTTAACTGTCACAGTGACCCTCGAACTCAGGTATTACCAGCCCATAACTGGAGCTTGGAGGGTGTGAGCGACGGGTCCCAAGCCATGAAGTCGCGAGGCAGTGCTGGAATGCGAGGCTCCATCCTCACGCTGCCAGCCTAGCTTCCTCCTGCGGTGTCACTTGCTTCTGCCAGTATTCACCCAGCCCCCGTGATCCCGACACTGACCCTGGCACTTAACCCCTGCAGTATTTCCTGGATGAGGGAGTTGAGGCTCGGGAGGCCACGTGGCCAGTGTGGTTCAGGTCTGTTGGTACCAAGATGTGACCTCCCTAGCGCTGGAGTTTGGTCTTGAGAAGGAACAAGCCCAAACAAAGAGTCCACTGGGAAGGGTCCACCCTGCGCTGAGCAGAACCGCAGCAGAGGGCCTCGTCTCGGCAGGCGGGCATCTGCGTTACAGCCATGTGTAGCTGCAATCAGCGCTTGGAGGTGGGGGAGGGGGGTTACCCAATTCTTTTCTTTTTTTTTTTTAATCCTCACCTGAGGACACTTTTGCATTTATCCTCAGATAGAGCGAGAGGGAGAGAGGGAGGAAGAGAGAGAGAGAAATATCTATGTGAGAGAGACACGTCAACTGGTTGCCACCCACAGGACCCCAACCGGGGCTGAGGACAAACTGCAACCGAGGTACGTGCCCTTAGTGGGAACCGAACCCGGGACTCTCTGGTCCGCGGTCAACACTCTAACCACTGAGCCAAACTGGCCAGGGCGGGATACCCAATTCTTTAAATTAATCAGTCTGAAAATAATCCATTGTGAAAATAATGTTGTTGAAACAATGACCCACACAGACTCCACCATTAGTCTGGAGGCACTGGGGGTACCTGCCATAGCCAAGAACAAAAGTGTTCGGCCACGTGCTTCCGCTCAGGTGAGAGCGCTGTGGGCAGAAGTGCAGCCGTGCTGAGATGGGCCCAGGGCTGCAGGCTCTGGCCCCCACCAGGTCTCGGAGGCACCAAACAGCCCCAGTCATCTCTCTGAAAGTCGGGGATCAGACGCCTCTTTCAGTCTGAGAGCTCAGTGCCCTCTGCTAGATGTTCTACATCTACAATCGCACTCAGTCCTCACAAGAACCCTGACAGATAGGGACTGAGTTCCATCTCACAGGGGAGGAAACTGAGGCACGGAGGGGAAGGGGCGGGCCAAAGGTCACACAGCTGAGAACCTGGTAGGGCGAGATTAGAGCCCAGAACGGGCAGCTCCCAAGATCTGTCCTCCTGACTGCAGGGCCCGCCAGCTCTGCCTTCACGGACTAATCCGTTACTGAAATGTGCTCTTTCTGTCATCTCAAAAGGGGACGGACTGGTAAAGCTGAGGGCTTATGCTTTTGGGAGGACTCAACAGATAACACTTGGACGGTAATTAACTCGGCATCTGGCACAATAAATGTTGTACAGTCCGTTCTTTACAATCTAATCAAAGGCTCTGTCTACTTCCGCAGCCCCACCTCCCACCGTTCCTGCCACCCACCCTGAGCCCGGCCTCCAGGAGCCGCCCATAGCTCTCGACACTGGCTGTGCCCTCGTCCCAGCAAGCTGCTCCCCAAACTCTGGAGACCCTGCTCGATGCAACCTTCTCTTTAAAGCCTCGCCCCCCTTGAAGGAGTCAGCCCTACTCCCACCCCCACCGTCGCCCATGCAGGGGTAGCTGTTCACAGGCCCCTCTGGGCTTCCACAGCCTGCTGTCCAGACCTCCGTTTCAGAGCTTATTGTGGGTGTAATTACATGTTCACAGATCTGTTTCCCATAACAAGCCCATCCGAGATGCACTAGGCAATAAACAAAAACAGGCAGGGAATCTAAGGCTAACACACCACAAAGGGGAAAAGTCCAGAGCATGTGGGACATCATGCTCCCCATGCCACCCACCGGCACACCAGCTGGCACCGAGGAAGGGGTGCCGAGCTGCAGAGAAAGCCATAAGGAATCCAAATGATCCTTTGACCCAGGAGTTCCGCTTCTGGGAAGAGCTGCTAAAGCAACAACTGGGAAAATGAGCAAAAAAAACGTTGATGCCCACAATCACCTCTAGATTCTGATGGTTAAAAACAAACAAAATAGGCCTTGCAGACACCGTCGTACCGGAACCGCTCGAGCCTAGCCATGGTGAACCCCATTGTGTACTTCGACATCGCTATCGGTGGCGATCCCTTGGGCCGCGTCACCTTTGAGCTGTTTGCGGACAAAGTTCCAAAGACGGCAGAAAACTTTCGTGCTCTGAGTACTGGGGAGAAAGGATTCGGTTATAAAGTTTCCTCCTTTCACAGAATTATTCCGGGATTTGTGTGCCAGGGTGGTGACTTCACACGCCATAATGGCACAGGCGGCAAGTCCAGCTATGGGGAGAAATTTGATGATGAGAATTTCACCCTGAAGCACACGGGTCCTGGCATCTTGTCCGTGGCAAATGCTGGACCCAACACAAATGGTTCCCAGTTTTTCATCTGCACTGCCAAGACCGCGTGGTTGGATGGCAAGCAGGTGGCCTTCGGCTGGGTGAAAGACGGCATGGATGTTGTGACAGCCATGGAGAGCTTTGGGTCCAGGAATGGCAAGACGAGCAAAAAGGTCACCATTGCTGACTGTGGACAACTCTCATAAATTTGACTTGTGTTTTATCTTAACTACCAGACCATTCCTTCTGTAGCTCAGGAGAGCACCCTTGCGCCCCCATCAGCTTGGAATGTTCTATAATACCCATGCTCTCGCCGCAGTTCATTGAGTTCCATATTTTCTTTACCCTTTCCAAGTCTAGCTGGATTGCAGAGTTAAGTTTATGAATATGAAATAAAAACTAAACAACTGTCTGTCTAAAAAAAAAAAATAAGCAAACAATCTAAATGTCTACCCACCAGTGGGTGGTCAGGTCACCTGGAGTAATATTAATGCCTGTTTGTTGACTATTTGTACTTGCTAAGTGTCGGTCACTTCACTTCACCCTCATGCTCAACCTGGTGAAGTCGCCAGCATAATCATCCCTGGTTTACAGTGGGGACGCCTGAGGCCCAGAGGTCATGATGACAGCAACAGCCACGGTGTTGAGAGCCCTGTGTCGGGCATGCTTCTCAGCCGCCTGGACTTGATCTGTCACTGCTCACAGCAGCCGGCAAGGGGGCTGCTCCTCACACCCTCGCTTTACCTAGCGACTGAGGCCCAGAGACATTAACGTATTCACAGCCACACTCCTGCCAAGTCCATGGTCTCACCCCCAAGCTCCCCAGTCCTCATGCCCCGGGTTACTCAGCAGCCAGCGGCAGACAAGTGCTTAGGGGACAGTCACCTCTGCTTTGAGACCATGTGCTTTCTGCCATGAAATGTTCCCCCTGTTACAGACTGCAAACCACCCCTGTGATGGGTTGAATTATGTCCCCCAAAAGATGCTGAAGTCCTAACCGCCAGCATCTGTGAATGCAACCTATTCTGGAGATAAGGTCTTTGCAGATGATCAAGTTAAGATGAAGTCATTAGGTTAAGCAGTGATCCAATATGACGGTGTCCTTATAAAAAGGGGGCATTTAGACACAGAGACAGAAACGCACAAGCAAAGACGATGTGAAAACACAGGGACAACATGATATACACGCAAAGGAAACCCCGAGGCTACCAGAAGCTAGGAGAGAGGCCTGGCACAGAGTCTCCCTCCGGGCCTCTGAAGGAACCAACCCTGCGGACACCTTGACTTCAGACTTCTGGCCTCCAGACTGGGAGAGAACAAAGTTCCGCTGTTCAGCCCCTCCGTTTGTTACTTTGTTATAGAGGCCCCGGGTTTTTAGTTGCTTATCAGACTACGAGGCAACTAGAGAAATGCCAATAATAACAGGGCCAGGTAAACATTTCTGAGGTTCCCATGATGTTCAAGGGAAAAACGAGGGACAAAACCATGAAGAGCACCCGCTCATTACAGTGAGACCACACCTCGGTGCAGAGAGAAGACTGAAGGGAAATCACCAGGGTAATGAAGATGCTCCCCAATTTTTTGTCCCTGTTCTACATTTTTCCAATGTTATCCAGCAAGCTTGCATTACTCTTATCAATTTTATACAACTGGCTTAAAATATATCATTGAACCATGAGACTCTGGAGGCATAGAAGAATCCTTGTTATGGGCTGAATTGTGCTCCCCCAAAATCCTTGTTGAAGCCCTAATCCCCAGTACCTCAGCCTGTGGCTGTATTTAAGACAGGGCCTTTTCAGAGGCGATTAAGTTAAAAATCGGTTAGGATGGGCCCTGCTCCGATACGACTGGTGTCCTCATAAGGAGAGGAGGTTAGGACACACAGAGAAAGACACCATATACGTGCACACACAGAGAGATGACCGTGTGAACACCCAGTAAGAAGGTGGCCATCTGCAAGCCAAGCTGAGACGCCTCAGAAAGAACCAAAGCAGCCAACACCTTGACCTCAGACTTCTAGCCTCCAGAACTGTGAGAAAACAAATTCCTGTGGTTGAAGCTCCCCAGTCTGTGCTATTGTATTATGGCAGCCCCGGCAAACTAATACAAAAAAACACACAAAACAACAACAAAGGAGAGCAAGCCTTCCCACAGCCCCCAACCCTGCAAGCTGGAACCGAGAAACAGGCAGGGCGTGCCCAGCAGGCAGGGCACGGCTGCGGACTCACCCAGGCAGTTGTGTCCATCGTGTGCCAGCATGAAGCCGTCAAAGCAGGTGCACCTGTAGTTCCCCGGGATATTGATGCACTCGTGGACGCAGCCCCCGTTGTAGTAGTCGTTCTCACACTCGTCGATGTCTGCAAAACGAGGGGCGTGACAGGTGTCAGAGGAAGAGCCTGGCGTCCCCTTTCCCTCCACCACTGAAGCCTCCTGGACATGAGGGGCTAGGGGATGACTCAACAGGCATTCATGAGCATCCTTGCTGGGGGGCTGGGGACCCAAAGATTACAAAGATGAAGATCATGGCTGTGCACCAGGGCTGGTCACCACCTTGCAGAGCTGGGCCATGTGCCAGACATGCGTGGGGTGCCTTCCAGCAGGCAGTGAACAGGCAGGAGCCACACCCAGCTCTGCCTTCCTCCAAAGCCTCTCAACAATAACAGCATGTGGGGACCCTATGTCAAACACCCCCAAAACTGGATCTCTTCAGCCCATTTGAACGCCTCCCACAGGTGGAGAGCTCATTGCTTGTGAAACAGGGGGTATCAGATAAAATGAACTTTGCATACCACCAAAAAATGTAACTTCTGGACCGAGAGAAAGTCCATACACTCCCCCCAAATAGTTTCCTTCCACATCAGCATCTGAAGCCTGAATTTCTACGGCTCCAGTTTCCTTGTTATGACAAAGGCTTCTGTCTCGTAAACAATGGCCAATGGCCATCGTAAAGGTCACCCTGTTTGCTGTTTTCAGTCTTTTCTAAAATGTTTTCCATCAGGGGTTAAAGGGCTATCAGTCCCGGCGTTCCAGGGAGATTTGAGAGACTTGGAGAATAACAGGAACACGCCCAGTTAACATTCAACAGGCTGCTTCTATCCCCACGCCCAGCTTAGACCACCATATGTCATTATCTCTTGAGTCCCACAGGAACTCAGTGACGTAGGCACTGTCCTCACTATTCCAATTTCACAAGGGCACTGGGGAAACAGAGGCACAGGGAGGCCAAAACTCTGCCAAAGGTCACACGCCTACTAAGCAGCGCAAGCGGGATCCCAACCAGTGCAGCCTGGCTCTGGAGCCCAAGAGGCCTGGGCCCGAAGCATCCGGGAGCGGGGAGCAGGGCGCGAGGCCCCGAGGCCCCGCAGCATCGCCAGGACGCCCGCCCGCCTCCTGCTCTGCCCCCCCCCTCCTGCTCTGCCCGGGACACTTCGCGGGCTGTGGGTCTCAGCCCCCACCCACCCGCACCTCCACAGGTAACGCAGAGAAGCGGGGAAAGGGAAGACGCAAGTGCCCAGCAGTGAAACCGGAAATGCCAGAGGGAGCACAACCGGAAGTGCCTCGGGAGCTGTTACAACCGGGGAAGAATCCGTCCATCCCCTACGCAGTCGAAGAGGGGTTTTCGAGGTGAGTTCCAGCTATGAAAGCTGCAATGGGGCAGCCTGAGGAGCAGAGGGGCTAAATGCAGGCCCGGCCGCTCCTTCAAATGCCCGGGGAGCCGGCACAGGGAGACACCCAGCCCAGCGCTCTCCACACTGGTCTGGAGGGCGGAGCTCCATAGAGTAGGGGAAAGCCATGGGGGAAAGTTCACCCACAGGTAGGCTTGTCCATCTGGAGGACAGTGGCTGTCTCAGGAGGTGACCAAGCGCTGTCTGCACACCTGCCTGCCAGGAACACTGCCAGCAGAGGAGATGACTTCAGTGAAAACAGCAGCATGAAGGCTCCTGAATACAGGGTCTGGGCTGTGCAGCCCGCCCCTGCAGCCCGCCCACAGAGCCACGACGAGGGCACGAACTCGCCTGGATCTCCAAAGACGCACGAGACCTCTTCCTAACTTGCCGGCAGTGGCCATCAGCATCAGCTGGAAAGCTGACTGAAATCTGCAAGTCATTTCAGTTGTTTTTAATCATATATTTAAGATATTCTAAATAACATTAAAGGAGGCTATAAGACTTTATATTTGGAAAGGCACATGGGTTTACAAAGACTGAGATATTGATGACCTCCCAGTCTCTGCAGCCCTGACCTTTCTCCAGAGCCCCAGGTACACCAACCACTTCTCCCCATAAATCTTCTGCGGCCACTCCAAAGGCAGTGTGGTCCAGCTTTAGCTCATCAACCTGCACTTTTCTGGGATGTCCCATCCAGTGAATAGCATTATCCTTCCAGCTCTCCACTGACATCTAATCAACGACCAAGGCATGGTTTTGCTACACTGGCCACACGGCTACGGTCTGCCCACTGGTCACCCATTACCACTACTATCTGATCTGAACCAGCAGCCCCCAAACTGTGCCTTTCCTCCTTTCCTTCATTCAAGAAGGTGACTGTAGAAGGTGGCCTGGTCCCAACTCTGAGAGTGGAACCTGATCAATTTAACCCAAACAGTGCTCTCAGGGTGGTGGGCACATGACTTATGTTGGAGAAGTCAGACTGTCATGCTTGGGTAAAAGAATTCTCTCTCTCGCTTCCTCTCTCTCTCTGTACCTTAGAAGGAAGCATGCAGGTATGTACTCCTGAAACATACACCAGCCCACTTACCGATCCTCTAGAGTAGGTATTTCAATTCCATTTTATGGTTGAGCAAACTAAAGTGCACAGAGGTTAGGTAATTGCTTAAGGTCATGCAGTAAGTGGTAGGGGCAAGGATCAGAACAAAGTTCTTTCAGTCTACAAAGCCCATGTCCTTTCTAATAAATTAGAATGCCCATGACATGCTGGGCATTGGCGAAGTACTTCATACACGTTATTTCACCCTTGGCACATTTATACTGTATATCAAGAAAGTATTAACCAATCATCCAAACACCCATTCATCCATTCATCCTTATACTTGCTCTGCATACCAGTCCATCTACCCAAATCACCAGCCAGCTATCCACCCACCCATTATCCACCCATCTAGTCACTGCATTAGCTGTCCATTCAAATACCCACCCAGCCATCCTCCCATTTGTCTATTCATGCAAAATGATCCATCTGAATATCCAGTATCAGACCATTCTTCTATTTATCCAATCACCAATTATTCACTCATTTGTTTATCCAGCCAAACATCCACTCATATATCTAAACATGCATCCACCATCTAAACATTCAGCCAGAGACCCACCCTTCTGTTCATCCAAACATCTCAACATTTATCCATCCAAACTTCCATTCACTCATCCATCCAAACATCTCTTCATTCACTTAGCAATTCCTTCAAACGTCATCCATCTAAACTGCTTATAAAATATATCCAATGAGATTTTCAAAAAGAAGATGTTAGGACAAAAAAAAGAAATAAGGGTTGAAGAATAAAAGAAAGCTGGTGAAAGTATGCAGAAATACATTCAGTCATTTCAGCACAATTTCAAAAGGTAGGCCACAAATACAGCTCTGCGCTCCCTAGAAACCAAAGCAAAGAAGGAAACACAGTTACAGAGTCACCACATCCATAAAGTGCACTAAGACCAGCTATTTTAATGGTGGTAAAGTCTGAGAAAAATGTTTCTTCCCGATTACAATAATCATACACCCCACTTTGCTGGTCATAGTTCCAGTGTTTGCCTGTTGTCTGGGTGTAATTATTAACAGCATACTTTTTCACTATCAAAATGATAAACTATTTGATCACCATACCCATAAGGCATTATAAAGAGATCGTTGAAAAGTCAATAAAACAGCTCTAGCCTGTTCCTTCCTAGTGTAGGTCACATAGATACTAATGGGCTGAAAAGTGCAGGAATGTTCGATGCTCTCATCTCTTCCCGTATTCCATCCCCAGGGAGTTCCCCCTACATCCGAGTATCTCTTAGAACGATCAGTTCCTTTCAAATCCCCAGGCCTGAGTGCTTATCCAGGCTTCTGACGCCAGCCTGCTTTACCCCAGCATCCTGGGCAGAGAACATCTGCTCACAAGTGAGCCTCCCCCTTATTTTCTGTGTCTGTGCCTTGAATTTTTGTTTTTTAAGATCATGTGAGCCTCCTCCCTTAATACACAAGAGATAAACAGACAAACAAATCAACTAAACAAAATCTCTGCCAAAGCAAGTGGGTTTATTACTGTAATAAACATATCTAAGACTCACAAGCCCTGGAGGAGGCCCTGCAGGCCATCAAAATGCCCATCAGTCTCGGACGACTATTTTTTTTTTTAATTGATTTTTGACAGAGAGGGAGGGAGAGGGAGAAAGAGATAGAAACATCAATGAGAAAGAAACATCCATCAGCTGCCTCCTGCATGCCCCCCACTGGGAATCTGGCCCACAACCTGGGCGTGTGCCCTGACTGGGAACCAAACCGGTGACCTCCTGGTGCATGGGTGATGCTCAACCACTGAGCCACCCAGCCAGGCCGGACTACTTTTTAAGAACCATTAAAGCCAGACAAAGAGGAAGAAGCAGATGGAGTGAGGAAAGGATAAAGTAATGGGGGGGGGGTGCAGAGCCAAGCTCTCTGGATGTTTATTCTTAACGGACTGTGTGGGTTGAATTGTGTCCCCCCAAAAAAAGATGTGTTGATATCCTAACCTCCAACATCTGTGAATGTGACTTTATTTGGAAATAGAATCTTTGCAGATGTAATTAAGTTAAGAGGAGGTCCTGTGGAGTAGGGTGGGCCCTAATCCAATGACTGGTGTCATTATAAGAGGAGGGGAATTTGGATACAGACACAGAGAGGATGTTAGGACAGAGAGGAGACCCTCTCTGTCACACGGACACCCAGAGAAGAGGGCCCTGTGGTGACAGAGGCAGAGGCGAGGGAGGAAGCTGCGTGAGAAGCAGGTGTCAGTGCTGCTCCCGTTACTGATGCGGAGCTGAGGTGCAGCGTGTCCGAGCACCTTGTCCCCAGGCCCCCAGCCGGTGGCTGTGCTCAAACACAGGCTCTCTACTTTGATGGAGCCACATCCTCGGGGTGCAAGAGGTGAATACTTTTAAAAAATGCTTCGGGCACCCTGGCCGGTTTGGCTCAGCGGTTAGAGCGTCGGCCCGTGGACCAGAGAGTCCCGGGTTTGGTTCCCGCGAAGGGCCCGTACCTTGGTTGAGGTTTGTCCCTGGCCCCGGTTGGGGTCGTGTGGGTGGCAGCCAGCCGATGTGTCTCTCTAGACACATCGGTGTTTCTCTCTCTCTCTTCCTGCCTTTTTCCCTCCTGCTCTATCTGAAGATAAATGCAAAAATGTCCTCGGGTGAGAATAAAAAAAAAAATGCTTCGGGCTCCAAAAGTTATTAAGGAGAAAGGTGTGGAAGAGATGTCGTGCACCGTTACTTCCATTTCCAAGGTCTGTGCCTACCCTCAGGGTTGAGGGACAGTGACGGTCCTCAGTGGAGAAAGCGGGGGGACAAACAATCTGACAGTGTGCTGAGGGCGAGAAGTCCGACAGCTCGCCCAGACGCCCCTGCCCTCTCTCCAGAAAACTCCATTCCCAACAGAAAGCATCTCCTGGCATCCAGCAGAGCAGAGACCAGCATGGGGAGCGAGAGGCTCGTTCCGGGATTTCAGGTCACACAGTTCGCTTTTCCTATATTAAAACGGCAGCACGCACGACCCCACCGCCCCGGTTGTGTGCCAACAGCACTGGTTTGGAACTCGAGTGGGGTGAGGGTTTTTTTTTTTTTCTTCATTTTATTCAAAATTGATTCTCACTGCCCCCATAAAATGTATATTTATTCTGTGGTGCCTAGGTTCTAAAAGATTCTATTGCAATGAGTCAGAGCTCCGTCTCATTTTATTTTAATACTATTTCAGGGCACTTTCCTAAAAATCAGGACTGACTGGAAAGGTTCTCAAAATAAGGATTTTTTTTAAAAAAATTGAAGTATAGTTGGTATACAGTATTCTATTAGTTTCAGGCGTACAAGCCAGTGATTCAACACTTATCTATTTTACCATGTGAAAATGAGGATTTTTGAAGCGCCCCACCCTCCCCTCGCAGATCGCTGCTGCACATGTCTTCTCATTTCCCCTTGAAATGGGCATTTTTCTCGACATTCCTCGCAGACGGTGGAGACCAGACGCCCTAACAAAGGCCCCTCTGCAGGCTGGGCGCTAGCAGGTCGTCTTTGTCTGGGGGCTTCAGGAAAGCCAGGCGCCCCTCAGATCAGGCACCCATTCTGGGAGAGATGTATGGTTTAGGAAGTTGAGTCCTTATTGGTGAATAAATCTTAATCCGGTTTGTTGGCTAATTATGCTCCCGGGAAGGCAGTTTGGCCGGGCCGCCGAGCAGGAAGGATTAAGCCTCCCCCCACCTCGTCTCCGGTGGCACAGGGTTAAGCTCTGGGTTTGTAATGACTGAGTAATGAGACCCGCTCTCTGCGGACCCCTGGCATCCATCGATCAGGCTCCCCTTCTGCCGAGACAATGCCAGAAGTGGGCCCAGCAGTTAATTATGGGAAAGGTCAAAGGTCACGCAAAACCAACACAAATCGATATACTTTTTCATTCCTAACTGCACACAGTGACCATGGCTCAGCCAGGGGGTGGGAAGGTCCTCCCCGCATCCAACCCGTGATGCAAGATAACCGCGGGGTTGGAGCTGCTTGCTGACCTCTCCCAGCGGCCCTCGTGGCTTCAGGCCGCTACACTTTTGCTCATGCTGTTCCCTCTGCCTGGGGCTCCTTCCCCTTCACAGACACCTACGTACTTCTGTAGACTGAGCCCCAGCGTCACCTCGTCCCTGAAGCTTTTTGCTGATACCCTGGCAGACATGACTCCGCCCCCTGAACAGACACTGTCATGACTCTCACTTGCATTGTGTGTGTCCTGGAGGCTGTGAGTTCCATGGGCAGGAACCGCGTCCTGCTCAGTCTGAGTCTCTGGAGCAGCCAGAGTGACAGTCTGCTCAACATGGAGGGGGGAGCGGCCATCCTGCTGGCGACCTCTGCTGACTGACCGGCCCCGACGTCTCTATTTTATAGCAGGGGAAATCAAGGCTCAGAGATGTTATCTGCCCTGCCCAAGATCACACAGCAAATGCAAGGGCAGCCAGAAAGTGAGCTGGGCCACCTGACTGCAAAGTTCATGCCGTTTCAGCCACCAAGGGCTACCTGTTACAGGATTCTGTTTACGTGAAGTCCTCAGAAAAGGCAAATCTATTGAGACAGAAAGTAGCTTAGCGGTTTCCTGGGGCTGGGGGGCTGGGGGCTGGGGAGCAGTGGCTGGAGGGGTGCAGGGTTTCTTTTGGGGGGTAATGAAAGGGTTCTAAAATTGATGAACGCACAATTCTAAGTTACTGAAAGCATTGAATTGTACACTTTAAAAGGGTGAATTGTGCCCTGGCTGGTTTGGCTCGGCGGTTGGAGCATTGGCCCGCGGACCGGAGAGTCCCGGGTTCAGTTCCCGCTAGGGGCACGGACCTCGGTTGTGGTTTGTCCTCGGCTCTGGTTGGGGTCCTGTGGGTGGCGGCCACTCGATGTGTCTCTCTCACATCGGTGTGTGTCTCTCTCTCTTCCTCCCTCTCTCCCTCCCGCTCTATCTGAGGATAAATGCAAAAATGTCCTCGGGTGAGGATAAAAAAAAAATTTTAATGGGTGAATTGTATGGTATGCGAATGATCTCAATAAGGCTGTTTAAATGTTTAAAAACTTAATGCCGCCGGCTTTCTTATCCACTGCGCTGGCTGGGTCTCTGGGGGTTCTGCCTAGATGCAGGGTGCCCACTGCGAACTGACCTCCGATGCCACCTGCCCAGTGTGGGTGCACGGTGGGCCTGGATGCAGGGAAACCACAGGGTGCCCCCTGTGCACTGACCTCCGATGCCACCTGCCCAGTGTGGGTGCACGGTGGGCTTTGTGGCTCCCAAGCACCGGGCGGGACTTGCCTGTAAACCCAAAGGACCAGACAATGACTCCCTTTCTCCCTCAGAAACATCTGACCCCTTCTCTGGGGGCTGTTCCCAGGCTCCGGCACTAGGCCTGCTGGACACTGAACCAACCTGGTGGAGGGAGAGCTGACCCGTTGGAGTGCTTGAGGTGGAAGTGAGGAGAGGCCCCAGGGGCCTGCCAGCCCAGAGTCCAGGCCCCATGGCCCCCCTTCAGTCACAGGCATGGGCATTCTCCCACCCCCTCCGTGAAGGCAGGGGAGGAGCCGAGGCCTCCACACTGAGCCTCCGAGGGGCTGCTCCACGGGCCAGCCTCTGTGAAGCGAACAGAACAGTCAGAAGCAAGTAGCTGCCACCACCGGAATAGTAAGCTGGGCTCCCGGAGCTCCTCCGGCGTAGCCCCTGGGTCTAGAAACGGGCACCCAAACCTGAACTGGGAACTGAGGAGCTAACCTTACCAGGCTGACAGCAACTTGAACCCACGACCCCCAGCTCAGGCTTCTTCCCCTAACCTCTCCGGCCGGTGCAGTCTGACTTCAGTCTCGCTCCAAATCCCCAGGTGTGTCTCGCCAACAGTAATAACAGCAGCAGCGGCAAGTCCCCACTGGGCATCGCCTAACCCTCACTATCGCCCAGGCAGCAGGGCCGAATTTCCCTCATCTCAGAGACAGAAACCGAGGCTCAGAGAGCTTAGGTGACTTGCCCAAGGTCACCCAGCTAGTAAATGGCAGAGCCAGTACCTGAACTCAGGCAGACTGGTTCCAGATCCCACCCTCCTAACCGTGACACAGTCCTCGGGAGAATTCCCCACATCTCGGCGACCCTGGAGCCAGGGCCCATGGTTCTCACTGAGGACCATGCCGCCTCCCTGTCTTCTTCCCTCCTGTGCCAGCACCTTCCCCCGCTGGCCCCTTGCCCTCAGCCCAAACCCTGCCACAGGCGCTGCCAGCCTGGAGGGGGAGAATGGCCCCAACACAGACAAACACATCTCATGAGGACAGCCTCGCCCACCAATGCACAGGCCAGTCCTAGGTCTGCCTGTGGGCTGCCTGTGGGGGGACAGGCAGCAAACAGCCCAGCTGCTGCCCCCAGAGACTGAGCCAGCACTGGGTGCCACCATGGCAAGGAGCACCCCGAAGAAGGGGCTGCCCACCATAGGGGTCCAAAGGGGCCTGGGATCTCCTGGCCCCAGCCCTGAACTTTGCAGTCAGCATACTAAGGCCCAAGAGGTCCCCAGACATGCCCAAAGTCATACAGGGCTGGCCCCCCGGTCTCCACAAAACTATACCAGCTTGCCCTGGCTGGTGTGGATCAGTGGTTAGAGCATCAGCTTGTGCACCAAAGGGTCATGGGTTCAATTCCCAGTCAAGGGCATGTACCTAGGCTGCAGGTTCAATTCCAGCATGTACCGGGTTTGCAGGTTTGATCCCTGGCCCTGGTCGGGGTGTGTACAGGAGGCAACCAATTGATGTGTCTCTCTCACATCAATGTCTCCCTCTTTCTCTCTCCCCCGCTCCCCCTCTCCCTCCCTTCCTTCCATGCTCTTTGAAAAATCGATGGAAAAAATACCCTCCCGTGAGGATGAACAACAACAAAAAACGACACCAGCTCTCTTCCCCTAGACACAAGAGCCAAGGGCCCGACAGAAGGCATGGCGGCTCCCGGGGGGAGCAGTGTGTCGGAGCCCTGAGAGCAGGCGTGCTCCAGCCGGGCAGCCATTACTAACCAGGCCAAAGCCTCAGCTGGTTGGCTGGCGTTTTTAACTGTCTCCTCCCCCGGGCTGCAGCCCTAGCCCATCTGGAGGACCCCCTCCGAGCACCCTCCGAGACCCCCTGACCTTGCCCGCTTTGTCTCAAGGCCTTTGGGAAGGCCGTCATCCATTTCAGTAGCATTCAAAGGCCAACAGCCCGCAGTTTATTTTCTTAGAAATAATGGTTTTTTTCTGGTTAGCATTCCTCAGATGGAAAAACAAATACAGCCACTGTAATAAGAAGCGGCCAAGAGGAGGCAAGAGGGCCCGGAGGAAGGGGCAACAGGGGCCTGCTGCCCGGGGAGCTTGAAGATATGGGGGTGGGGGTGGGGGCAGAGACCCTCCAACCCGAGGAGCAGTGGGGATTTAGAGAAGAAAGCAAGCTTAACACACAAGCACTGTCTTCAGCACATCCTGGCATCCAGCAAGGCGGCTCGCCCTCCTCCAACCTCTGCTCCAAGGTTTCTGTGGGGCAGGTGCCTCTGCTGCCATGGGAGGGCGGGGACCAGGCCTCAGGAAGCCTAAGTGGCTTGCTGATACACCGAGTCCGCAAAGACCGAAACAGGCCTCTGCCACTTTGCAGACGCCTCCACGGGCCGTCAGAGCTGGAAGGAACGTCAGACGGCCGCGGCCGCTCTGCTTTATTAACTTAGCCTGCTGACACCTCTCTAGAGAGTCCTGATGTCCTCCCTCCTCCAGCACAGACTCTCTCCTTCACCCCACGGAGTGTGCTCCGTACTGCCACTGCTGCACTTTCCACGCTCTCATATGATCACATCTTCCCCACCAACCAGTAAGGTCAGGAAAACATGTCTTGGCCTCAGCACCAAGCTTGGCACAGAGTAGGGGCCCAGGGGATCGTCTCAGCACTACACTGAATCCAGTCCAGCAGACACATTTTACAGATGGGCACGCTGAGGCTCAGGAAGGCGAGCTTGCCTCCAGTGCTTAAATGCCCAGCGCATAAGCTTTTCATCTTTTCCCTTCTAAAAACAGATGTAGGCTCCAAGAAGCCTGAACTCGGCAGTAGGGCTGGGACCGTTGCAATCAACACTACCTAATTGCTAGCTGACAGCAACTTGGAATTTTAAGTCACATCCAACTTCTTCCTGCCCGCTGGTGTGCAGGACTCGAGCTTTCATCTCCATCCAGGAGGCGCATGTTAGCATCCATAATTGCACGTTTTAAGACCTGAAGAAGAATCCCTCTCTCCCCAGGCCACCTCCTGCTGCCTTTCCTGGTCTCCCTAAAAGCAGCATTTTATCTGGAGTTTCAATAAAGTGTGCAATAACGATTATGAAAATGATTTAATAAGGTCTTAGACATTATTCCCTAAGAAGGCCAATTGATTTTAACATTTTTTTCTGATGTTGGACTAACTGGATCACTGGGTGTGTTATTAGGAGTTTTGTTAAAACACTTAATAAGCTTGCCCTGTAATCTACCCAACTTCACTGACTGACAAGTAGGCCCCGGGGATATAAAATTCAGGAAGTGACTATTTACATTCATTACACACATGCTAATTTTGTGATCTCCGATGCCCATAAGGTTGTCATTTTTTTCCTTTTCACAAAAAAAGGGGAAAATAATATATCTGATACGCTGTGGCCAAAACAAAAATTTATTTCCCCCAAGAGTTTTAATTATAGTATTTTGGAAAAGGCCCGAGTTGGAACTTGCAAGAGGAGTAAACCACTTGAGTAAATGGTCGAAGAAATTAAGCGCACATATAAGGGGTGCCATGCGGAAGGGGTGCTGTGCGCCGCCGGCTCAGGCTGACACTGATTATCCAGAGGGTCTAGTTATTTAAACAAGCCATTTGAGGGCATTTGCTCCTCGTTTGGGGCCTGGTCCTGATTATAAACGAGAGCTTTTAATTAAGATTAGTAAGACCCAATTCAAGCTATAATTTGGTCCTTTTCCTTAGCCAATGTCTATGAAAACAAAGCAATTAAGGTTAAATGAGTTGAGCATTTTAAGGGGATGAAATGCCCCCTCCTCACCCCTGGCCAGCCCCCCCTCACCCCCATCCTGCCCCTCCTCACCCCCTGCCTGCCGCCTCAGTAGACTAATTCAGACCAGCACAGGGCTGGCCCTGGTAGCTCTTTGGAGGCCCATGCTCAAGGGGTCTGGTGAGTTGGGCATGCATAGGCTTGGATAAGTGAAGGGGACAGGGGAAACAGAATATGCAAAGGCCCTGGGGTAGGAAGGAGCTGGCAAGTTTGAAGCACGAAAAAATTGACAGTGATGCTGGGGTGTGGTTAGGGAGAGAAGGCTAGAAAGTGACAGCAGCTGAAAGTGGTTAGCTGAGTGCTGGGCAAGCCCGAGGGATGTCACCTCCTAGTTTTATGCTGGGTGATGCGCTTTGAGACCATCACATTCACAGGGCCTGGCTCAGATGAACAGTGGCAACAAGGGGCGGGGCGGGGGGGTGAACATAGGAAAAGTTTCCTTCCACAGTCCCCTCTCAGACTCCATAGCTAAGGAACTCCTCCTACTTTATTCAGACAGGCTGACGGGGGCCTGGTCCTCTGCTGGGATCCCTTGGCTGACCAGGTTGGAATCCAGGTTCTGCTGCTTCTCGGCTGGGTGACCTGGCTAGAGACTGACCTCCCTGGGCCCAATTTCCTCAACCTAACTCTGCCCCTGGGCTACACCAGATGTCCCTAGACTAGTCCCTTCCTCTCTCAAGCCTCAGTTTCCTCATCTGTGAAAACTTCAGAGTTTGGGAGTCTCTAGGAGGCTTTTCTTGATAGCCCTAGGATTGATAATGGTCAATCACTGTCCACTGACACTAGCTCTGAGCCCAGACCTAAGTCACATAGGTCATCGCAACCCAGTGGGACAGAAGCTCTGAAGGAGGGATGTGACAAAAGCTCACCTGTCTGGGGCAGCACAGAAGGCTTCCTGGAGGAGGTGACCATTGGGACCCAGCCATCCACCCTTTCACTCAACTGATGCCTTCCAAGCCCTGTGCTGGCCTGGGCCCACCTTCCAGGAGGACACACAGGGAAACATAAATGTAGGGTGACACGGGCCACAACGGAGGTGTGTAAGGGTCTGGTGTGGTCATCTGTAAAACACAGGGGCTGTCCTGGACGGCCTTTAACATTCCTTCCAACTCTGCACACCCGTGAGTTTACCTTGAGTTACTTCAAATGCTGTCAGGATGCGAATCATCAAGAAGACACCGACTTATCCTCAGCCTCGCTCACACCCTTTCCCGACAGTCAGAGGTCCCTCAGTCTGGGGACAGCAAGCGTCCTGTCAAGCTGACTGCACGGGCCCCTGGCTCCTCCCCGGACCTGAGCACTGCACATACGGAGGCCCAGCCATCACCACACACACACAGGCCGCGTGGCAAGACAGCCTTGCAGGTGTGCTCAGAAACTGTCCCCGGCATGGGGGGAGGGCTGCCTCGGGTGCTGGGTGTGCTGCAGGGCTGCTCACGACCAGCGCGAGTATCAAGGTACTCAGGTAAGGGTTTAAGAGGCGCAGTCAGCCCCACACAGGACTTCCCACAAGCTGGGTCCCTTTCCCGTGAAGGACGAGGGAGACTGTGGAGCCACGTGCTCTGGGCGTCTTTGCTGAGAACCCATCCTCTGTGCTTAGCACAATAAATAGCAAAGTCCATAAGGTCTTAGGACAGGTCCTGCACCAGCTCAGGACCTGCAGACAAACAGCCCAGGGAGGAAAAACTGCTTTTACCTAAAGTGCAAGTGGCTGTCTGGAGGGCACAGTGATGGGTTGGTGGTGTCTGCTGTGGGAGAGGGGGCAGCATGTCTGCTATCCCCGGAGAGGTTTAGTGGAACACAGGAAAGCCTTCCGTGACTTGTCATTTTTAGTGCATGTTCTTGGTAGATGGTCATCTGTGAATGGCACACGTGTGTACGTCGCTATGGGGATATGAATATATGCATGTGGTTTATCTGAATCATCAATGAACCAGAACACCACATTTCCCAGCCATTTTAGATGCTGGGCATTGCTGGAAAAAGACAGAGCCACACCCATTTTCATGTACTGAACAACATTATGATCATCAGCATTATCATGGTATCATCAACATCACCAGCACCACCACCATCATTACCATCGGCAGCATTCTCATCCTCATCGTCAACATCACTACCATCACCATCATCAACATCTTCATCCTCCTCCTCCTCTTCCTCCTCATCTTCCACAACCTCATCATCTTCCTCCTCTTCATCTTCATTTTTCTCATCCTCATCATTAACATCCCCACCTCCTTATCATCATCTACATCCTCCTCCTCCTCATCATCATCAACATCCCCCTCATCATCATCATCAACATCCTCCTCCTCCTCATCTTCATCTTCCTCAACCTCATCATCGTCATCCTCCTCATAGTCATCAACATCCTCATCCTCCTCCTCCTCCTCCTCCTCATCAACACCAACAGTCTCCTTGTCGTCATCAACACCCTCCTCCTCCTCATCATCATCCTCGTCCTCATTGTTAACATCACCATCATTATCAGTGTCATCATTATTACCATCACCACCCATACCATCAGCACCATCATCATCACCTCAGTAACAGCAGCTCATGCTGATATAGTGCGTCCGATGTGCCAGGCTATGAACAACTACTTTATATATTCAATTCTCACACTCTCTCCATGAAGTACGTACTTTTATTATCTCTATTTTACAGACAAGTAGCTTGTCCAAGCTACTCAGGCAGGAGTTGAACCCTAGCAGTCCGGCTCCCTGGTTCCTGCTCTAACCCCGATGCTCAACGGAATACGCACTGTTCATTCCATCTTCTCAAGACAGAGAGCCGGACAGCAGTAATCACCTGCAGCAAAGCAATGTGGAGGAACGGGCCCACCAGCTGGGCTCTAGTCCCAACTCAGGAAGACCCCTGCCTTCGTAGCCTCCGCTTCCCCATCTGTGAACCAAGGCGTGAACACGGGAATGCTCTCCAAGCTCCCTCAGGCCACCCCTCCAGCCTTCAAAGCCTCCAGAAACCTCTGCGTGGTCCTCCTGGGGAAGCCAGTGGGAGATCTGAGGGCCCTCGGGTGAACACTCCAGCAGGCTCCATTGATTCTGACTGATAACTGATAACCCCGGAATGAGAAAACCTCAGTGCGAGTGGGACAGCGCCCACGCAGGCCCCCAGAACCCATGCTAGCACTCACTCACAGAGGGTCCGGCAGCAGGTGGCCAAGGAGCGTCCTCCTTCCGGCTCCCAACAGTTGCTCTCCACACTGTTAATATGGCAGCTTACAGGTACTGTTTTACCGCCCAGACTACCCTCACCTGTTCAGTAAGAATTTCCACTGATATAACTTCAGCTCCTGCAGCCCGTACCAGACCACAAGCTCCTTGAGTGAGGGACAAGACTGCACCGTAACTAGCACCTCTGAGGGCGGCAGCACTAAGAGCTTTTCAAAGGTCTTCACCATTCCTGTCATTTGAGCCTGAAACCACGGTGAGAGGTAGTGAGAACAGATGATGATGACAATGACAGTGAGGTCAAGGTACCATCATCTGTATAGTGAACACACACTGTGTACTGAGTGCCCACCCTGAGCCAGGCAGTGTGGCCAGCAGGCCCCGGGACTGCTGCACTCCATTCGATCCTCAGCACGACCTGCGGTGGGGGGCACTTTGGGCCCATCTAACCAAAGGAGAAACTGAAGTTTAAATGACTGCTTAAACTTTCACATCAGAAGTAGGTGGCAACCCCGGGCCAGGCCAGGCTACTCTGTCTCTCATTAGACAGGGTCGAAATGACACCATGGCAAGAATGAGCCCTCATGGACCCAGCACCCACACTTCCTTAGGCCCTCACATCTCTCCGGGCATCTTACAGGCGGCTCCTCTACTGTGAACTCCAGTCTGGGCAGAAGACAGCTGACTCAGACTAAATGTTTTCTGCACACCCAGGTTATGCCAGGCCTGCCCCCGGGACACACATGAAAGTCTCTCTGCAATCGAGCAGCTCACTGCGAGCCTGAATTTGACTTCAGTGGGGTGGCCCCAACACTGAGCCCATTGGCAGACCCTCAAAAAATGAGCTCACAGTTCAGTGGGGGAGCAAGACGGAATTGTAATCCAGAGTCAGAAGTGCTATGATGGAGGGTAGCCCAGGGGCTTCTGGGAGCAGAGTAGGTACTTACAGCAGTTGTGTGTGTGTGTATGTGTGTGTGTGTGTGTGTGTGTGTGGAGGCATCAGCGAGGGCTTCCCGGAGGAGGCAAATCTAAAGCATGATTAGAAATCAGCCAGAACACAAAGGCGGAAAAGGAGCTCCAGGCGAGGGAACACCTGACCTGGGGCTCAGAAACATGGAACCGCCTGGCCTGTGTGCGTGTGGCCGGGACACAGGTGTTATGCAGTGCGGGGCAGAGGCCCCTGGCAACTTGTGAGCACGGTCACAGCCTCCTCTTCTCTCTTCTTCACGCAGAGGACGTCGGCCCATCGAGCCCGCAAGTGTGACCCCCAACCGGACTCAAGCAGAGTGGGCAGCTGAAGCTGGACTCTGGAGGATGTCAGGGAAACAGGTAGGTGACAACGTGTGGGCCTCCTGGGCAGGGGCCCGTAGGAAGGGACCTAGGGACCTGAGCTGAAGGAGGACAAGCTGGGTCAGTGGCTGAAACCGGCAGAGTTGGGGGTCACCCTCGACACTCCCTTGACAGAGTGCTGGGCCTGAAGTGGGGAGCAGAGGGTCAGAAAACGGCGACACAGAGCCACACGTGCCTCTTGGAACCTCTGAGCTAACTAACCTCCAGGCCTTGCCGGCAGCCAGGCCAGCACGTGCCACCAGGCTCCTTGCTGACATCCTGCTCTATCGGCCTCGAGCCTGGCCTCCTGCCAGAGGTCTGTGGGCAGGCGCCAGCTCCCCGCTCCGGCTCCTGGGCCCCAAGCAAGGCCAGGATGTGGCCACACCAGGCATGATCCAGGCCGATGTCATCTGCCCAGCACTCAGCCTTAAGTAGATGCCCGACAAATAAAATGGATAAACAATGTCAGAGTCCCGAGGAGGCCTAGCTGCTTCGCCTGCAGAATCCCAGCTCCTGGGGAGCCGAACACAGGAGGAACAGGCACCCATCTTGTTCTCATGTGTTGCTTTCCTAACACAAACCTCACACTTGGAAAAAGTAGGGGGAGGGGTTCAGTGGGGAGAAAATGCCATGTCAGAGAACCGCGGAAGGAGAATTGAGAGACCCAGGTGTGAGTACTGGCCATGCCACTGAGAAAATGGGACTTGTAGAAGATGTTTCTCCTCTCTGAGCCTCAGTTTTCCTCATCTATACAGTGGGGACAAACGAGGAAGATCTGGATCAGGACTTCTCATCCAGGGGTGTTCATCAGTCATGTGCTGTTTCCGGCCCCCGATACTGGCCCTGCCCCAGACCTGCAGAGTGGGAAAGACCACGCAGACCCTCCTAGACAAAGGCTTCCAAAAGGTCCATCCAATTTGGAGAGACCTGGCCCCAAAGACAGCTGAGGCCGCGCTTTTCTCTGACAGTCAGCCTGCCAGGGGGCAGCTTCCAGTGCCAGATGGTCAAACCAGCACCCCAGGGGCAGGGGAGGAAGGCTGGACAGACAGAGAGCACAAATCTGCCAGTCTCCGCCCGAGCTCTGGTCTCTGAGCCAGCCCCACACACAGTGTGGCCAGCTCCTAGCAGGTCCTTTAGAAGCTACAAGCCACATAAGGTGACTTCAGATTTACAGTTAGGGACCTTGGGGTGTCACCCCAGGCCTTTACCCCACACACATCCAGTCAGGGACAGATGGACAAATACATCATTTAATGCTTCATCTCAATTTCTTTAACAAAAAACAAACACAAACCCCCAAAAGTTGCAAAACCAGGGAGAGTTAGGCGCCCCATGGCTCCAAATTGCACCCCCAGGGAAGCCCCCCCGGTTCCCAGGAAGCCCGAAGCCCCCCTTAAGGCTGAGAGGCCTGTGCTGAGTGAGGCACTCGGGGTGGGAAGTAAGGCCAGCGGGTTCTGGCCAGGAGGGCTGGGCTGGGCTCACCTTCACACTGCCTGCCTTCCCCCTTGTAGCCTGGCTTGCAGAGGCATTTGTAGGACTTGGGAGTGTTCTGGCAGATGGCATCGATGTGACAGTCGTCCGTGCCCTCCGAGCACTCATCCACGTCGACTGCCGCTGCTGGGGGGAGAGGAAACACTGGTGAGGTGTGGTCCCGGAAGCTGGATCAGGGAGCTCCTTCTGCTTCCAGCATTCACTGATCACTGGGGTAGTTAACAGTAACAGCTGTGACATGATAATCAGGTGTGACAAGTGGCCACTGGTAGCATCTTCGAGGCAGCTACTCTGCCAGGCTACCAAAAGGCTGGCTCTCACTTATTTTCCTAACAACCCGTTCAATCTGTGATTCCCACTGTCATGATGAGAAAACTGAGGCTGGGAGCACAGCGAGGAAAACCCCTCTCTGCCTTGCTCTCTCCGCAAGCATCGCTCCCACCCCACTCCACTCTATTTTAGGATTCAGAGCCAGAAGGATCATTGAAGGAATTTAAATCCACTCTGTTTGGGTTACAGATGGGGAAACCGAGGCCAGCATGGAGCCATGAGCGGAGGCCAAGCGAGGAGGCCCGTGCTGGCGATCTGAACATGGGACCCCAGTCAGCCCCCAGGCTGTGGAGATGCAGGACTATTCACACGGCTCCCACGGCCCCAGCCTGGAGGGCCCTGGCGTGGAAACACGCCCTCCCTTGGGCTCATCGGCTCACCCTTCGTTCCTGTCTTCCTATCCTCTCTCCTTTCCACCTCAGAAATCAGGTTGGAACCTGGTTCTCATATCCCGACTTCCAAAGTCAAGTTCAGTCTAGGTTTTGAGGGCTCCTGGCACTCCCCCCACCCCCCACATAATACACCTTCAGTCTAGAACAGGTATTGGGCAAAATAATGCAAAACAGATTTGTGTATCTGTGCATATACCCCCAACACACACACACACACACACACACACACACACACACACACACACCCCTCAGACAGGGAGAGGACCTTGGGGCACAGGATAGCACAGCCAGAAGAACCTCAGCTATAATGTAGTTACAGATGAGGAAACTGAGGCCCAGGGAGGTCTGTTGTAGGTTGGTGGCTCCTTGGGGACAGAGTCTGAAGCTCAGGTCCAGAGTTTGTCTGTATGTCATGTTACCTCCAGCTAGCTATGAAGGATGTACAGATGGATGACAGACAGAGGGACCCAGAAGGGCAGAACAAGACCTCTCCGCAGTCACAGTCATCCAGGGGTAAGTCTGGGGAAGTCCTGGGATGTTCTCTCTTCGGGCCTCTGGCCTCTCCCCGCACTGTCTGGTCCTCAAGAAGGTCCACTCTGAATTGCTCCCCTGGCTGACACCAGGGTTCATGGGGAGCTCGCTAAGGAAAACCTCTGCTGCCCCCACTGGACTCCTGCCTTGCCCTAGTCCTCAGGCTCCAGCCCGACTTCAAAGGAAGAAGCATCAGAAAGAATCCCAGAGAACTTATATGCATATATGCACAGCCAATGGACACAGACATTAGGTTGGGGAAAGCAGGAGGGTGGTGGGAGCAGGAAGGAGGGGTCCATGGGGAAAAAAGGGGGACATCTGTAATGCTTTCAACAATAAAGAAGAAGAATCCAGAATCACTTCCCTGCATGCATGCACACACACAGGCACGCGCACCCACACGGCAGGTGGCATCACTTTTCAGGGTGGCTGGATCTGCTCAGGTCAGCAGCCTATTCTCTACAGCTGCCCACAGGAAGGTGGAACAGAGGCCAGGAGGCCCGAGCCAGCCATCGGTGTCCAGGGGCCAGCAGGAACACTGGGGAAGTGATGACAGAGGGACCCCCGTGCAGGGGTGGCACAGCCTCAAAGGCAGGAAGCCAGAGGCCAGAGAGGGCCAATCTGCATCCTTCCAGGGGGAGGACTGGGGCCACTTCTGAGACAGGACCAGCAGGGGAAATGTGCCACGGATCCTGCTCTTCCCACTTCCTAAGGGTCAGTGCACAGGAATGAGGGGAGGGAAACTGTCTGGGGCTCTGGAGCCCCTGGGGCCTCCACCCACCCCACCTCGGTAGGTGTCCTCATGAGGATGGAACTGAATGAATGTTAGTTAAAGGGCTGTGGGGCCACCTCCCAAGACACCTTTTAAATACATCTTTAGGTGGGGGCTGGAGAGAGAGCAGGTGAGTTCCAGGAGAGAAGGAGAGGAGCCACAGGGCATTTGCTCACACTGGTCCTCAGGCCTGGGCTGGGGACTCCCTCCACAGGGCAGCCCAGCATTCCCATCACAGGCTTTGACTCTGGTTTGTTTCACAGCACAAGGCTTCCATGGGGTGGAGATGAGGGTGGAGACAGACAGACACAGAGGAGAGACAGAGAGGTAGGGAGAGGCACACACAGGAACAGGTAAACAGGGATTTAGGACCCCAGAGCCCAGGAGAGACACCCACAGACAAGTGGGGGTGTGGGCAGCAGGATCCAGCTCCCCGGAGGATGGGGCGGCAGTGGAAAGCCGCTTAGCTCCAACTGCGGAATAGTTGAAATGGCCAGGCATCCTCACTCAGGGCGTGACCCCCGTGGCCAAACGCAGACCTCAGGGAGCCCAGTGTGGCAGCCAGGGGGTGTCCAGAGAAAGCTGAGAGCAGCAGGGGCAGGCAGGACCCTCCCCTGACCTCCCCACCCCAGGAAGAAAAAGGGAGGAAGCTCCTGGGAGAGGAGACCCAGACCTCAGCTTTGTGGGAAAGCCCCTTCTAGACAACCAGAACAGGAGGGGAGGGGGCAGGAGTGCCAGGGTCCCTGGGAAATCCTGGGGACCCCCACCTCACCTCTGCTGCCTGCCCCAACACAGGCTGGAAGCCTGTAACCTCCTTCCTTTCCTCTCCTGGACCTCCCCACCCATCACGTCCCACGTCTGGTATCCTCTCCCTACGGTTTCCATCCATCTCCTTCCCTATGTGTCTGTCAGTTTGTCCTCCCCCTCCTGTCTGACTGTCCATCTGCCGATTGCTTTCCAACCATCTCCATCCTTCTCTCTCCCTAGGGCTCGCTCCCTCTCCACCAGCAGCACTCCCGGTCCTCTCATCTCCCTCTGGCGCGTCTGCCTCCCCTTTCCTCTCTCTGCCTTCTCGTCCCTTAGTCTCTTCAAGTCCCTCATTCTCCCTCCTTTGATCTGTCTTTTTCTTTCCTGCTGCCTGTTTGCCTCCTCCTCCCTCCCTTAGTCTCCTCCTTTCCCCCTCCGGTCTTCGGCCTTCGGGTATCTTCTCTACCCTTCCATGTCTGTCTTTCTCTGGGTTTCGTCCTGTGTCCTTTTGTGTGTTCCCTCTGTGTCTCCTTCTGTCCGTCTGTCCCTCCATCTACTACCCCTCCTTTCTCTCTACGTCCGTCCTTTTCCCTTGGTCACCCCCTCCTCGTCTCCCCTCTCAGCCTCCTTCCGCCTGTGCTCCTCTCTCCCCTGGGGGAGCGCCCGTCCGGCTCCGGGGTCCCGACTCTCCGCTCTCGGTCCGCGCGCCGGGGGCCCCCTCGGCCCGCCGTCGCGCTTTCTTTCTTCCTCCCGCCCTCGCACTCCTTCCCCGGGCCTCAGTCCACCCCGCCCCTGCTGCGGGCCCGCCGGGCTCCGGTAGCCCGGGCCGCCCGGGCTGCGGGGAGGGGGTGCCCCGCGCGGGTCCCATAAGTTACTTTGCAAAAGAGTCAGGGCAGGGCACGGAACCGCACGGGCTGCGGCCCTCCCAACAGCGCGGGGCAGGGGACCCTCCGGGACCCCGCCGCCGCCTCCCCGCGCCCGCCGCCCACCGGGTCCGGGCTTACCTGGGAGCCCGCTGCCCCCCGCCAGCCGCTCGCGCGCGCCCAGGGCGAGCAGCACGCACAAGTGCCAGCGCACGGCCGCCGCGCCCATGCTCCCTGCGGGCCGGGCCGGGCCGGGCCGGGCGTGCGGGCGAGCGGGGCGCGGGGATTCCCCCGACCGGCAGCTCGGCTAGCGCTCCTCGCTGCTGGCTCCTCGGCCACCGCTCGGGCTCGCAGCCACCAAGCCGGAGCGGCTGACGAGCTGACAGCCGCGCGTTCATTGGCCCGCAGCTGTCGGGGGCGGGGCGCCGCGCGAGGCCGGCCAATGGGCACCGGCCGCCGGGCCGCGGGGGGGAGGGGCGGGCGCGGGTGATCGGACCGCCCCCTCCCCTCCCGGCGGGCGGCAGGTGGGGGGTAGGGGCCAGGGGCGGCTAGCCGGGCTGCGGGGTGCGCGGTCTCCGCGGGGCTGTGGCTTCCACGCAAGCTGCTCCCTCTCCCTGCCCACTTCTCTCCCCCAAACCCCCATCACCGAGGGTGACCGCCCCTCCGCGGGCAGCACCCCCCACCCCCCCGCACACACACACTCAGGGGTGAGGAAGGGGCCTGCCAACCGGTCTTCGGAGGTGGAGAAAGGCTGGGCAGCATCCATTTGTAGTGAAAGAAACGCAGACGCTCAAAGCAGAATTGTACATTCATCCTTTCGGTAAATGTTTATTGAACACCTACTGTGTGCCAAGCGCTGGCGAAGCAGCGGTGAAACAGCCAGACTGGAAAAAGTCGTGAGGATCGGTTTAAAATTTACGTTCAAAACCAATGAACTTTCTACCACTCCCCAAAGGACAGTTAAATCCCTGGAAAGTTAAATCTCCGTCCAGCCACTCTTGCTCCATAAGTATGCTTGTCATAGGACAGTGGCAGAATCCGCGTCTAGAGGGGCGCCCGGGCACCTCCGTGTGGGGCAATATCACTCTGTGCTCAGGCCTGGCCTCACTTGCGGCCAGTCAGCAGTTTGATGCCCTGAGAATGCCAGGCCCGGGGCTGCCGCAGTGACAGACCCCAGCAGGGAGGTGGGTTTGGGGCGGGGGGAGCATCACGGTCATGCAATCCAAGAACTGTTCTGTCCTGGCCTGTGGGTCTACACCTGATGCCTGTTGGCCTTTGGTGCCTGAATCGAAGACCCTCACCCGCCTGTGAGGCAGCTGGAAATAAATGGCCCCTCTCAGCTCCAGTCTGGACGCTTTAAGGGAAGAAAGTTCAGCAAACCCCAAGGCCCATCTCCTTGACAACCACCAATAAGAGCTCCTTTTTTCTTCTCCTGCTCTCCCGGCCTGACTCAAAGACAAGACTTTCCTCTTTTTGTCCACTCTGCCTGCATTAGTCTGCGCCCGACTTCCCACTTCCCACCAGCTTCCTTCCCTGCCCCCAACACACACACACACACACACACACACACACACACACACACCCTCTAACACATACCCTCAGAAGTGCAGACACATGCTCTCACACACATGAACACATTTCATATAGCCTCAAACATAAAACCTCTCTCACACACACATTTACGCACACACACTCACACCCTCAAATACACGCTCACACACACATTCCTGCACACACCCTTACACAACCATCTGTAGCCGATCTCCACAGACCCAGAAAGTTAAATCTGTGTCCAGCCACCCTTTGCTTCCGATCTGACTTCATATCACAAATAGTTTGTGGCACGGTCCTGGTGGCTAAAGCAAGGGGTCTCCCGCATGAGGGGTATCAGAGGGGGCTACCAACTGCACTTTACATCTGAGAAAATGGAGACTCAGGCCACTTGCCTGGGACAAGGAGTCAGAGGGGAAGGAAGTGTTGCTTTTTGCCTCCAGTAAGCCTTACCCTCCCCCATCACTCTAGACATTTCCTTCTGCACAGTTGCTCCTGGCTGGTGGTTTAATTTGGGAGACCCCATTACCAGGCTTTATTTTATCCTCTCCCTGGTTGTTTGGCTTTGGGTTTCTGGGGGAGAAAGCTCCCCTAGAACCACATATTGTCTTATGCATTAGGTAACAGGGCAAGCAGTGTGAGTCTGGGGGGTCCTTTCAGGGGGCAGTGCCCTCTAATGTGCCTGTCCATCAGGGATCCCCCAGCCCAGCCAGGTGTCCCCCAAGCTTGATGGGATCAGGGAAACCTTTCAGGTTCTTTCCCTCCAAATCAAGGAGGGAACAAAGGCAGGGTGATTGCCTGTTGGAATGTGGACCCCGAAGTCCGGGGGCAGCTCTCACTCATACCAAATTCTAGTCTCCAGCCTTCCCCCTCTAAGGTGTGCAGACAGAGAAAAGGTGGTTCTTGCCACAAGGAGGTCATGGTTGTGCAGAGGAGTTGGGGAGCAGGGGTGGAGGGAGGTGGAGAGGAGACATACTTATAAGCCCACAAATGCATTAAAGGAAGTGGCAGAGAAAGAGATGGTCATGTCTGCCATGGGGGCGGTCAGGGAGGCCTCCCAGGGCATGCGACCCTAGAGTTGAGCACAAAGTGCGAGGAAGAGATTTTTCTGATGGACAAGAATGTGTCAAGGTCCATGAGAGAAGGTGGGGACTGAGGAGCAAATGTTCTCGAAGCACCTTGTAAACTGTAAAGCGCTGCACGTGGGGGACAGTGACACGATGGAGCGCTCCTCACAGACTGTGGTGTCTGTGCTGGCCGGCTGGGCTGCCAGGGTGCCGTATGCCTGGACTCCAGCAAGAGGTGTCTTGCAGCCTTTGGAGACTGAGCTTGGAGAGTGGAGGCCCAGGGATGAATTGGACATTCTGTTTGGGAGGGAACACTTCATGGCTCCCCATCGCCTTCCAAACACCTGGCTAACAGGGCACTGGGCACCCTCCCCAGTGGTCTGTCCCATCCTCACCGTACTGCTGGCAAAAGGGGATCCCACAGACATCCTGCTTGCACACTGAGCCTTTGCCTGGATGCCTCCCTCTGCCGGGAACACCCTTCCCTCTCTTCTTCGCAAGGCTCACTGCTCCTCTTCTGCCCCCATCCCAACCCCTATCCCCAAGCAGGGTGTAAGCCTTCCTTGAGACTCCCACAAATACCAGGCATCCCCCTCAGAGTCCAGCTTACCCTGGGTTTCACATCTATCTCATTCCAGACTAGGGGTTTCCGAAGGCAGGGCTCACAGTTTGTTCACATTTGGTGCCGCAGCTCCCAAATGAGGCCTAGGAAATGATTGATAAATGAATTAATGGATGGATGGATGGATGGATGGATGGATGGATGGATAGATGGATGAATTAATAAATGGATGGATGAATGAATGAATAACTGAATGAATGGGTAGATGGATGGATGAATAAATGAATGGATGGATGGATGGATGGATGGATGGATGGATGGATGGATAAATGGATGGATGACTGGATGAATGGATGACTGGATGGGTGATGAATGGATGCATGCATGAATGAATGGATGAATGGACCAAAGGGTAGACGGATGGATGAATAAATGAATGGATGGATGGATGGAAGAATGGACAAAGAAACAAGACAGATATCACTTAACTGAGAATTCTTATTGGTCCAGGGAGTGGATAAAGATTCTTTGGCTATTTGACAGGGCCTTGGGAAGTGGATCTAGCTGCCTACTCTCTCTGGTCACCACCATACTCTGTGCCCCATGGGGTAGCTGGGTGGGCCGCAGGACTGCTGTCCTCCCAGCCCCTTTGGCTCCCCCTGCTGACACTTCGCGGAGGTCTGAGGAGGAGCAGAGGGGAGAGAAAGAGGTGAGTTCCTCTCTTCCAAGCACACATAGCCTCTGCCACCCCGACTCAGCCTGCTGAGCCCAGTCCTCAGGGTAAGAACACATGACTTTAAACAAAAGTGTCCTCAGGGAGATTTCTTTTGATTAATGATAGTTGTGAAAGTTCTTTGAGAAAATACTTTTCTCTGCAAGCATAAAATGTAATTAACAGAATGTTAAGCCTCGATCTTGATGACTATAGACTTTGTCATCCTTTCTTATTAAAAATCAACGTTCATAGTAATGCCTCTGTGTTGCACACTTCTATAGACTGTCGAGAATCATCTTTTTACCATCCCTTGATGAGGCGAGGCCTACAGGCCAGGTTTCTTGGCTCAGACCGCCACCTAGCAAATGAGGGCATCAGTCCCCAGGACACCGGGCATCTCCAGCTCATGCTCCAGACACCTCTGAAATGACCACCTGCGTTTCTGCACTCAGCATGTCTGACCTCCACACTGCCTCCTCTCCCAGGTATACAACAGTTACCTGTGCCCAGTGTCCCTGTGTGCTCGGCGCTGTGCTCAGGTGTCCTGTGCATTGCATCATTTAATCCTGAGACCTAGATTACCACCACCAACCCCACTTTATATATGAGAAAATGGAGATCCGGGCCACTTGCCTGGGACAAAGACAGAGCTAGCAAATAGCAGAGGTGGGATTCGAACCCAGGTCTGCGTGACTCCTGAAGACCCATTCTTGAGCATCACCTGTTAATAAAAGCCCCTCTAAGGCTGCAAGGGCACCAGAGAGCTAGCTCCTTGTGTAATGTGTCGTTTACTTTTATGGCTTCAGTAGTGAGCAAAGTGGTTTTGCATAGTGGCCAAACTGTAACAGCTCACAATTCATAGGGTGGATTTTAGGGGTCACCCAGTTTTATGTTCTCTCATCGTGCTAACAGCCACCCCACCCCCCACCCCCTCCGCCAATTTTTTCCCACCTAGAACGATGATACTTCACTTTAGGGTGTTGGGTTGGGTTGTGTAGAAGTGGAAAGTGGGGTGATGTGACACACACGCACAGGGTAACCCCGAGAAGGGCTTCTCAGTCTCCTAAACAGAGCGCAAGCACCAGAGGCGCTTCCTTCTTACCATGTTGGGGTGCTTTGCAATTCACTAGGCATGTGCCCACCCAGCGCCCGGAGTTGTACTTGTAAAATTGACTCCTGCTGCAAGTTCACAGACACGTGGACGGGAATTCCCTCCTCTCACAATGCCCTTCCCCGTCTGGTGTGCCTGGCAGACCCAAACACAGGCTCAGCTCCGGTGCCCTGTCCTCGGAGCCCTCCCCCTGCTCGGGGCCTTGGGAGTGAATCCAGCTGCCCACATTCTCCCAGTCACCTCCATCCTGTGTGCTCATGGGGGGGCTAGGCCAGCCGGCAGGACCGCCACTCTCGGGTATCCAGAGTGGGTGACCTGGGGCCCTTTGGCCTTACATGATCCCCCACCATGGACACTGGTGGAGCTTTGAAACCTAGAACTTATTGGTCAGTAGATCCGTCCTCCACTTAGGTCAAGATGTTGAGGTGTACCAAGTAGACTTCCTCGTCACTTAGTATCCCTTCCACACCTCGACCCAAGGCCTCCGTGGTGCATGGTGGCTCTGTCTGGGCCGTTCATTCCATCCAGTGCCTCTGGCCATATATTTGGTCCAGGCAAGGACATGTGACTAAGCCACACCAATCAGATGCCTTCCCTGGGATTCTCTAAGTGAGGCTGGTGGGGTGCATCTTCTTCCTTATGCAGCGGTAAGGATGGGTGTCCAGAACTGCCTGTCACCGTGGTGCTACCATGGTGTGGACAGCTGGCCTGAGAGAATGGACCCAGCAGTCGGACAGAAGCAGAGGGGAGAGATGGGGAGGGAAAAAGGAGAGAGAGAGTCGAGAAGGAAAGGAGAGGGGGAGGGAGGGACCTGACAGTGTTTGAGGCCCTGGTTAAGTCATCCCTTTTGCTCTTAAGACTAGCAATTATTCTAGTTTCTGTTACTTGAGCCAAAGTAGTCCTATTTAATCAATGGGCAGGGTTGGGGTGGTGTATCCATATTACACGGTCAACACATACATGTGCCAGGCTTTGTTCTAGACACTTTTCCTACATCAAATCATGTAGTCCAACAACTGCCAGATGAGGTAGGCACTATTAACCTCATTTACAAGTATAGAATGCGGCACAGAGAGGGTAAGTGACTTTGGCAAGGTTACACAGCAGAGCCAGAAATAAATGAATGAGTAAAAGAGAGATGTTGCCCTTGGTCACCCAGCCAATCAGAGTCAGGATGAGAAGAGCTATGGGCTCCTGGTTCCCTGTCCAGGGTTCCTTGCTCTTCCTTCTGTCCTGCAGTCTTAGATGTTCAATGGAGGGAAAGAGCAAGAACTTGGCAGGTCAGGACTTGAATCCATGCTCTGTCACTTACTTGCTGTGTAGCCTTGGGCAAGCCACTGCACTTCTCCATGACTCGGGATCTTGACTGGTAAAACTGAGCTAAGAATGCCGACCTTACAGAGCGGGTGTGAGAATCTCATCAGATCGCGCTCATAAAGTGTTGGGCATCGGGTGGGCACTGAGCACATGGCAGGCAGGTCGTCCATTGCTTCAAGGGTGCTTATGGAGCGCCTGCCTTGTGCGAGCCACTGCTCCGGGTGCTGGGGACACAGCGGTGAGTGGGCCAGACTGGATCCCTGCCCTCACGGAGCTCACTCCATTTCGGGGAGGCACACAGCAAGAAGCAAGGAAAGCCCTCGGTGGTGGTAACGGCTCTGCAGAGAACTGAAGCAGGGGGGTGGGGTACAGCTGATGGTGGGGGCGCTGTGGGTGGAGGGTCATCAGCCACGGTCTCTCCTAGGAGCTGATATTTGTTTGGGACCTGAATATCCAAAAGAGCAACTGTGCCAAGATAGGATGGGGCGGGGCAGGTCGAGAGAGTGGTTGGAAGTCTGTCTCAGAGACTCATGGGGTGGACTTGATCTTCAAATTCTCTTGGAATCTTTTCTCTTTTTAAGCTACAATGGAGCCTGTTCCAAGTCCCCTGCACCAGGGTGACCTGTGTTGCCCACAACACTGAAACATCATTGTGGTGCTGTGTGGGGTGCAGGGTGTGGGGTGCAGGGTGTGGGGTGCAGGGTGTGGGGTGCAGGGTGTGCTTTGAATGCAGGCAAAGTATGTGCTTACCACATGCCCTGCAAACGCAAGAACACCTTTTATACAAAAATTAACCCTTTCCCCCAATAAAATATCGTATCTGTTCAGCATAGAAAAGACATATTAACCTTCTGCTATATTTCCTTCCAGTCTTTTTTTTTAGCATATGCCTTTTAAAAAATGAAAGATCATGTTACACATAACAGCACATATTTCTGACCTGTGTTTTTAAAAATACCTTCTCCTTCTCCTTCTCCTTCTCCTCCTCCTCCTCCTCCTCCTCCTCCTCCTCCTCCTCCTCCTCCTCCTCCCCCTCCCTCTCCCCCTTCTCCTCCTTCTTCTTCTTGACAGAGAGGAAGGGAGAGAGAGAGAGAAAAACATGGATCGGCCGCCTCCTGCATGTCCCCTACTGGGGATCGAGCCCGCAGCCCGGGCATGTGCCCTGACCAGGAATCGAACCGGGACCTCTTGGTGCATGGGATGACGCTCAACCACTGAGACACATGGGCCAGAGCAGACCTCTGTGTTTTTCTTTTTAAACTCTATTTAAATTATCTTTTTAGAGGTATAATTTATATATAAAATGCACCATTCAAGTACATAGTTCAATGTGTTTTTTAAAAGTTTAAAAAATTGTGGTAAAATATGCATAACGTAAAAATCTGACCATTTTTAAGTGTACAGTTCAGTGGCATTAAATACACTCACAGAGTTGTGCTGCCATCACCACCATCCATTTCTAGAACTTTTCATCTTCCCAAATTGAAACTCTGCACCCATTAAACACAAACTCCCAGTTCTGCACCCCACCCCCTGACCCTGGCGACCACCGTTCTACTTCCTGTCTCTATGAATTCAGTATTTCATGTAAGTGGCATCATGCAGCATCGGTCGCCTGTGTCTGGCTCACGTCACCAGGTTCATCAGAGTCATAATATGGATCAGAATTGTGTTCCCTTGTAAGGGTAACTGAAGCCCTGGTCAATTTGGCTCAGCGGTAGAGCGTCGGCCCGCGGACCAATGGGTCGCAGGTTCGATTCCGGTCAAGGGTATGTACCTCGGTTGTGGTTCATCCCTGGCCCTGGTCGGGGCCATGCGGGAGGCAACCAATCGATGTTTCTCTCTCTCTCCCTTTCTCTCCCTCCCACTCTATCTGCAGATAAATAGAAAAATATCCTGGGTGAGGATTAAAAAAAAAAAGGGTAACTGAAATTCTATTCCATGTATAGAAAGTATTTTGTTTATCTATGCACCTGTGGATGGACACTTGGTTGTTTCCTCCTTTTGACTATTGTGAATAGCGTCGCTATGAACATGGATGTATACATACTGGTTCAAGTCCCTGCTTTCAGTTCCTTGGCTATAGACCTGGAAGTGGAATTGCTGGGTCGTGTGGGAATGCTATGTTTAATTTTTAAGAAACCGCCACACCGTTTTCCACAGTTGCTGCATTATTCAGTGAGTTTTGACAAATGCACTCGCCTGTGTCATTTCCACCATAATCAAGGTAAAGAACATTTACCGCATTCCCCAAACATCCACTCGCCCCAGCCCCGTCACTTAGGCAACCGCTGGTCCGGTGTCTGCCCGTGGGCTCGTCTTGCCTGTTCCAGAACTTTATAGGAACGTAGTCATGCAAGTGATGGACTCGTTCGTCTCACTCCGTTTGCTCGGTAGGCTTTTCAAGTTTCATTCAACACATACAGCTTTGCAACCTGCTTTCTCTCGTTTTAGTCAAATTAGTAAGCATGAAATCTTATTTTAAAACGTGATCTTAAAATTAGCTATGTGGTCATTCCATTGCAGGGTTTCGCCATAATCGATTTCACTGGTCTAAGCGGATTCTAATTTTCCCGTTATAAACAACAGTGGGTGGCACATCCTTGTCCTTAAATCTTGACCCGCATCTCTGATCACTGCTCTGAAATCCATCTGTGGAGGCGGAATAACTGGGTGGAAAGGGACTGGCAGTTTTTGGTCTCCTTACACCTGTTGTCCAATTGCTTCTCAGAGAAGTGTTACCACGTCCCGTCAGTTTCACCTGTTAAGTGTCTCTCGGCCCTGTGGAGCCCTCCTTCTCCATCTCTTCCGTCTCCGTGCCCTTTGGAGTCGCTGCCTGGCACTCTCTCCAGTGCTACCCGCCTGAGCTGCAAGCAACTCTCAAAAGCCAAGACCAACAGAGAACCATCAGGAGGCCAGGCAAGGGCTTCATGGCTGCAGACAAGCCCGGACACTAGATACAGAACAGGGTCCCCATGGATGAATTAGGGGGTCACTAGTCCTCTTCCATCCCTTCTGCCACCAGTGCCCAGCCAGAGGTCTAGCAGCACAGGTGCTGAGAATAGGTATGGCAGTAGAGACCTTCGCCTGGAATCCCGCCAAACATTTTCTCCCAGGCTATTTGGTGGCAGCGATGATATACAATCAGGAGGTGATGATGCTTGTCAGTGACATCCCAGGGTGGGTCTCAGGGTCCAGAAGGAAATCAAGGGCTCTCAGCCCAGAGACCACGGCTTTTCCATCCTCTGGGGCCTTGCCCTGGTTTGCCAATTGCATGAAAGGTGCCAGCCCTTCTCTGGTCCCAGCCCTAGTGTAGTTCAACTTCAAGAATGTCCCCAACACAAAGGAGGAGGAGCTGTGTGACCACGATAAAGGTCTCCCCACAGCTGCCCACGCCAGGCTGCAGACAGACGCAGCTCCCCAGCACAACGAGCCATTATGGCATTCTTCATGGCATTCTCTCCTGGCATCCTTATCTCCCAGGAATGCTGGGGGAGCGGAGGAGACTGGCCCAAAAGAGCTTGACCAAGGGGCTTGGGTTCTCTGCCCTCAAGGTCAGCCACGCTCTTTGATAACGAGTCTCACAGGTCAGGTCACTGTGATGGTGACAATGGGTGTTTGTGCAGAACTTCAGAGTTTACAGACTCACTCACACCAGTCATCTGGCTGGATCCTCGCGGTCAAAGGTTGAGATCAGGTGTCTCATATCCTCTGCCTTGCAGATGGAGAAGCTGAGCCCAAGAAAGGTTCAGCAGCCCCTGCCTTAGGCTGTGGGTCCCGTGCAAACTGGTGGAGGAAGAAGAGCTGTTCAGCTGCTGTGCCGGTGCCCAGCGGAGAGGAGGATTCACTTCATTTGGAAAGAAAATTACTAAGCAACGACTCCTGGCCTGCCCTGTGTTTGTGCTCGGGTTTGTATGCAGAAAGTCTCAAAAGGTGACTCGTCCCAATGTCAACAGTGGTTTCCTCCAGGGAGTGGGACTTGAAGGTTCCCAGTGGGAACTCTGAGTTTTCTCTGTGTACCTGCAGTGTGCTATGGGACTGTTCTTGCAATTGACATTTACTGCTTTTGGAAAAAAAAAATCCGTGAAAATAAAATTAATCAGTGGAGGCTCCTGGCACATAGTAGGTGCTCATTAAATATTTGTTGAAGGCAGGGGTTCAACTGTCCTTGGCCTGGGGTGCCTCCTCCCTCAGACTGTGCGCTCCCGCCCAGGTGAGCTGGCCACGAGTGACCCTGTATGGGTCCCCCTGCCTCGGATGCCTCCCGGGGCCCCTCTCATGACCTCGGATGTTGCTGCAATGGATGTTAATGGAAGCTCGGAGCTGGCGGCCACATTTCCCTGGAGGGACTGCTCTAAAGCCAGAGCTCTGTTTGGTTGGCTCAAATTTTCATTTGTGGGGAGATTAAGAAAAAATAAAATAAAAACATTTAAAGCAGTCCAGCCCTCCTTTCCGTCCACTGCGGGTGAATGGTGGGGCTTCAGGCAGGCCGGCCCCGGCGCCTGCAGAATCGCGGGCCACCGCCGGCCGCAAAACAAACAAACGGGCGGCGGGGACAGAAGCAGACTTTGTGCGCGGCCCCTGCCCGGGCGGGCGCTGTCCCCTGTCCCGGGAGCGGGCGCAGCCTCCGCGTGCGCGCCCCGCGGCCCGGGCCCCCGCCCCCCGCCCCGCCGCCGAAGCCTTTTTGAAGTTGATCAATGAAACACGTTTTATTTACGGGCCCATTCCTGAGCAGGCCCTCTGCAAAGGCCTTCATTAGTTCCACGGAATGAAAGAATGGGCCGATTCAAGGGGGCCCGGAGAGAAAAGGGGCAAAATTAGAGTTCCGTCGGCTCACTTAAAAAAAAAAAAAAAAAAAACAGAGGAGGGCGGGGGTGGGGAGAAATCGTGGATTTGCTAAATAAAGCGCGGCTGCTTTCAGAGCCCAGAGGTCCGGCGCAATCCTCTTAGACCAGACAATGTAGGGCCGGAGACGCGCCGGCCGGGCTCGCGTTCCACCCCGCGACGCGAGGGCAATGGGCTGTTTAAATTGCTACTTAGGTTTCCAGCTGTTTTACCAGTGATTTGCCCAACTTAATAGCTCTTTAAGGCTTTAAACAAGAAAATAGCTCTTCTCACGACTCAAAGAATCGGCCCTAGTTAGTTCAGACGGCGCCCATTGTCCGAGGCTTAAACCCTTCCCTGCGCGGAATCCCCTCCCCCAGCCCAGACTCTGTCCAGCTCTTGGAGACTCTTTATTTATCCTTTTAACATTCTGGTTTCCTGGGCCTCCATCCAGAGGACTTCTAAATAAGTACTTATTTGAGGGACTGCCTGTCTGCTCCCTTTGAACATTCCCCAACAAATAGTAATAATAATTAGGATGACCGTAGCATCTATTTATTGAACACCTACTATATGCCAGACCTTGAGTTCAGCCCTTTTCTTCACTCATCTCGTTCCATCCTCACACGTGTCCACAAAGGAGGTGGTTACTACTATGAAGGCCATTTTATAAACGGGGAAACCGAGGCACAGAAGAAGGAGTCACTTGGTCAACTTCATACAGGGGCACAGAGCAGAGTCAGGACTCTTAACCACCACCCTCTGCCAGGTAGCTGTGGAAGCTTTGACAGGCCAGGGAAAGAGACTCCTGGGATGTGGGGGTCCAGCTTGGTACCTCTGACCATGGGCTCTCACAGGCGGCTGTTGGGCCCAGCTTCCAGGGAAGCTTCAGGGGTGGGAGGTAGTGGGCAGGAGAGGAAGAGACCTACTATAAGGTGGAGTCTGACCTCAATCCACCTGTGTCCAGAAAATAATTCTCCATCTATCACGATTTAACTCGAACATGCTAAGAAGACCAGCTGTTTCTCTGTTAGGAAAGTCACGCAGGTAAATTAATATAAGCGATCACCACCACCATCATCATCATCCATGGCATCCTTATGAAGGCACTCAAAGCTAAGAGCATTTTGGTGTACTGTATTTCCTTTCAGGCTTCCCCCAACCTATACATCTCTATACCTAGCCTTGATTGCAATTATACTATGCCCTATTTTGAATATGCACGCTTTTATTTTTTCTTTAAGAGTCACCAAGCCAGAGAGCTTTGAAGCCGGCTTGTCGATGTTCGCTGTTGACCTTATGCCCTTTGATTCTTGCACCAGACTGCACACTGTAGATTATGTGCAAAGCCCAGACAGCTGTGCAAAGGAAGTCGCTAGAGATGGTGGGAGAGCCCTGCAGGTGAGCCAAGCACAGGAGGAGGCAAAGCGCCCAGATAAGTGTATGTTCAAGGCTCAGTTTGTGGGAAGTGGAGACTGGCTGGCTGGACCATAGAGGGAGGTGGGGCCGGAACAAGGCCAGAAGCAATCAAGGGGTGTAGCCTTACTCCTGCAGGCAGTAGGGAGCCACCGATGGTTCTGAGCAAGGGCTGTGACCAGATCAATGTTAGACGGCCCACACCCTGGGGTCCAGCCTGCCTCCTGACAGGTAAACAAGCAGTTCTCCAATAGAGTAGACACTGGCTTCCTGACCCTTTCAGCCACGCCTGGGGAATGAGAGCCAGCCCTCTCTGGGCCATGCTGGGGCCCCAGTGTGACTGTGTCTCTGGTGTGTTGGAAGGAAGAGTGGGTGGGAATTGCCTGTTAACTCCCGTCTCCCCCCACCCCCAGACACTCACAGGTAAGACCCATTCATTCTTTGGTGAGTAGGTTTGAGAAAGCTCAGTCTATTTCATTCCTCTTATTTTACAGATGGGGAAACTGAGGCCCAGCATGGGGAGGGGATATGCTGAGGATCTCATGGCAGGTAAATGGCAAAAGCAGAACTAAGACAAATGTCTTACATCTGTGCCACGTTTTGTAGTTCCCATCTATTCCTGCCCTGCTCCTTGTAGTAAAAAAAACAACATACTTAACAGAACAATGGTCATGTTATAATTCTTGGTACAGGTCCCAGGTATTCTCAGACACATCTGGTCAGGGTATAAATTGCTATAACCTTGTGGAAAGGCAGTTGGCAATATCGATTGAAACTTTTAATGCAAAGGTCCCTTCACCAAGCAACTGCATTGCCAAGAATTGTTCCTACAAACATAGTCACATATGTATGCAAAGATGTATGTACAAGGATGTTTTTCACAGGACTGCTTTTTATACCTAAAACTGGAAAAAATTTTAAAAAAGAACCAGAGAGTCAAATGTCTATAAATGGGACTGGTTAAGGAAATTTTGCTACATCCGCTCATGGAGTATTATACAGCCACCAAAAGGAACTTAATGGACCAATTTAGACTCCCTCTAACAATGTTTGAGAATGTTATTTCTCCATAAATTTGGCTATTCTTAAAGTCTTGGCCAATTTGATAGATTTAAAAAAAAAGCATCTTATTTTTATTTATTTTTGGTTAATCCTCACCCGAGGATATTTTTCCATTGCTTTTAGATAGAGTGGAAGGAAGGAAGGGAGGGAAAGAGAGAGAGAGAAACATCGATGTGAGAGAGAGACATATGGATTGGTTGCCTCCTACACACCCCTCAACCGGGGCCGGGGATCGAACCTGCAACCCAGGTACGTGCCCTTGACTGGGAATTGAACCCGTGACCCTTTGATTCCAGGGCCAACACTCTAACCACTGAACCACGCCAACCAGAGCTTATCGTGTTTCTTTATGAGTAAGGTTGAATGTTTTCATACAGCAAAATCTTTTTCTGGAAATTTCCTTTTCATATCCAGCTTTGGCCCATTTTTCAGTTAGGTTTTAAGTCTTCCCCATGAATATACAAACGTTTTCTAAATCAAAGCAATCACTCCTGTGAAATGCCAGCCCTCTTTAGCTTTTTTTTTTTTTTTATCCTCACCTGAGGACATTTTTCCATTTTTTGTTCAGATAGAGTGGGAGGGAGAGAGGAAGAGAGAGAGGAAGAGAGAGAAACATCGACGTGAAAGGGACACATCGAGTGGCTGCCTGCCGCACGACCCAACCAGGGGCCGGGGACAAACTGCAACCGAGGTATGTGCCCTTAGCGGGGAACCGAACCCGGGTCTCTGGACCGCAGGCCAACGCTCTAACCGCTGAGCCAAACTGGCCAGGGCCCTCTTTAGCTTTTGTGCTGACTTTGTTTATGACTTTTTCACCTAGAAATTTAAAAATTGTATGTACTCATATATTTTTTTAACTTTGATATTTTGTTAATCCAAAAAAAATATATAAACATATATCTATATATATAAATAAATATATATTTATATATATAAATAAATATATATAAATATATACATATAAATACAAATAGCAGGAACCGAACCCAAGTCTCTCTGGACCACGGGCCGACACTCTAACCACTGAGCCAAACTGGCCAGGGCTAGAAGATATTTTTTAAAATAGTTGGATCAATTCTTTTTTTCCCTTTTGGATTTTCTCAATCATTTTGAAGCCTGGAAGGTGTCCCTCCTGAAAACTGGTCAATATTCACTTAAATATTTGGCCCATCTTTCTAGGATTTGATGTGCTTTATCGATAATTTATTCTTCAGCACCTGTGAAAAAGAATCTAAACTTATATTTTTCCAAACATGGTCTCCTAACTCCATTTAGTCAACATTCCTCCACTGTTCATTAGCTGGAGAAGACACTGTTATTATGGTTTGAGTTATTTTATATAGAAAAGACTGTTTCTCGGGTCTCTATTAATCATGTATTTTAATATCAGAGAGGGCTTATTCCTCATTTTAAAAAAATGATCTTTGGATTTTACACTCATTCATTTCCTCAAATGAATTTTATTACGGCTTCTGGGTCTCCTGCTTAGAACCGTCTTTCCTTTCCAAGATTATAAATAACTTTACCACCTACGTTTTCTTTTAGAATTTTCATGG
This sequence comes from Tadarida brasiliensis, assembly GCA_030848825.1. Classification (NCBI taxonomy): domain Eukaryota; kingdom Metazoa; phylum Chordata; class Mammalia; order Chiroptera; family Molossidae; genus Tadarida; species Tadarida brasiliensis. Next base: position 4,817,413 of record CM061263.1, on the reverse strand, counting down.
TTCAACTTTTTTGTTTACATCTTGGGTCCATCTGGAGTTTATTTGGGTATAAGGGGTGAGGTAGGGATGCCCAGTTGGCTCAGAACCACGCTCTCACTAACACATCTCTTCCCTCTGATAAGAAATACCTCTTTTTTCCATGTGCCGAATTCCCACATATGTTTCTATAGATTTCTGGACTCTGGACTGGGCTGAGTGTCGAGTTCTTTTCCAGGACTAAACTTTAAAAATTATTGTATTTTCATAGTACGTTTTCACATCTGGTAAAGCTAGTCCTTCTTTCTTACTTTTGTTTTTCCTTAGAATTTCCCTGGCTAGCCTGACGTGTTTATTTTTCCAGAAGAAATTTGGTATCATTTTGTCAAGTTCCAAAAAAATAAAGGAAAATGAAAACTTGTCGGTGTAAAGAGTTTTTTTTCATAGATTGTTGATATTAACCCTTTCATTCACGTGGTTGCCAGTCTATTTCCCCCCACTTGCTACATTTTCTGTGGTACAGAGATTTTTGTTGTTTTTATATAGTCAAATCCGTGTTCGTTTTCCTTAAAAACAAAACAAAAATCTCCTCGGTGATTTTAAAGCTCGGAAATTTCTCATTCCTCCAGAGATCTGGTCAACAACGTTCACTTATATTTTTGGCCAGCCTTCCTAAGATTTGCCGAGCTGTATAAACCGTTTCTATTTTCAGTCTATGCGAAAGATGTGAAGAATGCGTCCAAACTGATGTGCTCCTTCAATTGTTCCATCCATACCCTCTCTGCTGTTTAATCCGGGGCTTAACTATCTATTTTAACATCCCAGAGGGCTGCTGGCTTGTGTTTCTCAAAATACTCTGGATTTCTCACCCTCCTACTTCCCAAAATACCCAGCCTGCACGATGCACTTGGCCCTCACCAGAACCCTGTGAAATGGGCGAGAATCATCCATTCCAGTAGCTGAGTGCCCACTGGGGTGGACAGAGGCTCAGGCCAGGCGAGAGGACACAGAGTTGTGGTGGCCGTGAGGGCATGAACTCCTTAGGATCTGAAATTCCCCCTGGGAAGGGAACTGTCTGGTCAGCAGCAACTTCGGTTGTTAGTTTGACAGGAGAGGAAGAGGGGGGGGGGCGTGCGTGCAACAAGCACCCCGATACTCAGCCTCAGATGATCGGGGGCCATCACCTGGGAATCTTCAGTCAAAGCTGCCACCGCAACTGTGACTCAGTGTTGGGGCATCGGGAGAAAGGGGCGGGGAGACCCATCTGGGCTGGGGTGGGGGCACGAGATGGAATGGGGTCTCTCGAATGCCTGGCGCAGCCCCTCTGGATGGGTTCTACTTTTCTCGGTGACCTCAGGGGCTGGAGTGTCTCTCGAGGGCCCGACGCATCAGCCTGAGCAGTGTCATTAGCAAGTGTGGTGACAGCCCTGCTCCTAAGGAGTGTGGTTCTGAGACGAGGGCCGGGCCAGCATTCCTGGCAGGGTCCCTCATTTGCAATTGACATTGATGTGCGATACCAGCAGCCCCAATGAGCTCAAGGTTGATGCAGATGGGTGCTCTCTGCCGGCTCTTCCCTCAGGATCAACCAAGGGGCCATATCTCACACTCAACCTGGGGGCCCGGAGGGGCATCTACCAGGTCAAAGGCAGAGTCACAGGGGACACAAGAAATAAAGGGACGATCCCCTTGCCCTCGCCCCACCCTGGTGGCCCTGGCTTGCTGGCTCTGCCTCGGAGGAGGGGAACGTTGTTTATTTATTTTTTTCTTTAGTTTTGGCTTTTATTTTGATCAAACGTATAACGGCAAACAGTTCTACAGGGTTTGTTAAGAAAAGCATCCGTTTCCCGCCGGATCCCCGCCTTCTCCCAAAGGTGCTCCTTTTCCTAATTATTCTGGGCGTCGCCTCCATGCCTCTGGGACTGCGTTTTGGATTCTGTAGTCATCAGCCTTGGGGGTTGACTTCTTGTCCTGGGAGGTGAGGAGTCCGCCGTTTCCGCCTCACCACCACCGCACAGCTTCCCAGGTCCTCAGACCTGTCCACGTGGTCGGAGAATGGTGGTCACCTCTGTTTTCGGAAATGAGAAGTGTGGACTTGGAGCCGCCTTCCTGGGTTCCAGTCCTCCCCTGGGTTCTGCCACCTACCAGCTGTGTCATCCAGACGAGTCACTCACCCTCCGGGCTCAGGCCATCGCCCAGCCATGGATGTAGCCTTAAAGGAGTCAGCTCACACAAACACGCTTCAAACGGCACCAGAGAGAAAGCACTCCAAAGTGTCAGATGGAGAGGCCTTTGCTGTGACAACCGGCCCTGCGGAGGGGAACCCCCGCCCCTGTGAGTAATGGTCTCGTTTCTCCTTGGCTTCGTTTTCTATGCAACTGTTGCTAATTCAGCTCTGAACTTCCCTCGGGACTTCCGAGGCACCACGCTGTCTCCCGTCCTGGAGGAGCCCGGGCTCGGGGAACCGGGTCTCCCTCCCCCGGCAGCCTCTCCCCGTTCCCGTATCCCTGGTTCCTTTCCCTCTTCCTCGCTTCACCCCTCATGCTGTGAAGTATCTTCTCCAGCAATCTTCTGGAGACAGAGTATAAGGAAAGTGCAGTCGATTCTCATTCGTGGTAGTTACATTCTGCGAAGTCCGCACAGACGCTGAATTAGCCAACACTGAGCCATTGCTTGAGGGGGGCACAGGGTCAGGTTCCCCCGAGTCTGCGGTCACCATATTTTCATCAGCCGAGCCATACCCAACCTTGCTTTCGGTGTATGTTCTGTTTAAAGACACCTTATTTCATAAGCATTGTTGATTCACTAACGTTGGCCTCAGGGCCACCAGCACTGGAACTCATGCCCAACCAACACGGGAACTTTCTTTGAAGGCACGTCACTGCCTTCTTGTGGCACTAAATAGATGGCAAAGGGATGCTTGTTTGCAGCAGGAGCTGAAACAAGAGGGCAGAGCGTCACCCGAGGTGGCCCAAACTTTTGGCCACTCTGTGCATGACGGCTAGTGGTCATGCAAGCTCCGCCAGTGTTGACTCTGGGGTTACAAACAAATGTTAGCGAGTAGGCGACTTCACAGAGAAGTTATCTGCGAATAATGAGGATTGACTGTAAATGTTTCAGGACTTGGCATGTCTAAAAATACCTTCCTTCTGTCCTCTCATTTGATTGACAGCTTGGCTGGGTAAAGGAACGGAGCTTGGAGAGCCTTTTCCTTCAGCGTTTCGCAGGCATAGCCCTTACGCCGGGAGCTGCCGGGTTGTCGAGAAGTCCAAAGCTATTCCTGTCCCTCATTTATGACCTTTTTCCTCTCCCCGAAAGCTTTCGGGATCTTCTCTTTGTCCCAGGGTCTCAAGTCTCAGGGTGATGTGCTTTGGTCTAGGTCTTTTTTTTATACATTGCCCAGGGGGGTACTTGGTGGAGCCTTGCGATCTATGGATTTAGGACGTTCTGTTTTGAAAATACCCCAAATTGTTGATGAATTCTTTCCTTTCATTTTCTCTGGTCTGTCTTTCTGGAACTTCTATTAATGGGATGTCATACCTTTTAAATTGCTCCATTTCCCCCCTCCTGTATTAGTCAGGGTTCTTCAGAGAAAAGAACCAATACGATCTATCTCTATATCTTTACCCTATTTTTCTGCATCTATTTATACTATATCTATCTATCTATCTATCTATCTATCTATCTATCTATCTATCTATCATCTCTCTATCCTATCGGTTCCCTATCCACCTATCCACTTTATGCAGGTATGAGGGCTAAGTCCCATGATCTGCCATCTGCAAGTCAGAAACCCATGGAAGCGGTGATGTATTTCCAGGAGGCTGATGGTGTGAGTTCCAGTCTGAGGGCGGGAGAACACTGAGGTCTCAGCTCAAGCACTAAGGCAGAGAGAGCAAATTCTTCCTTCCTCTACCTTTTTTTTTTTTTAATCCTCACCCGAGAATATTTTTCTATTTATCTTCAGATAGAGTGAGAGGGAGGGAGAGAGAGAGAGAAACATCGACGTGAGAGGGACACATCGACTGGCTGCCTCCTGCACGACCCTGACCAGGGCTGGGGACTGAACCACAACTGAGGTACGTGTCCTTGACTGGAATCAAACCCGTGACTCTTTGGTCTGCGGGCCGACACTCCAACTACTGAGCCAAACTGGCCAGGGCTCCTCTACCTTTTCGTTCTATTCAGACCTTCAACTGACTGGATGTGGCCCACCCACACTGTGGAGGGCACCCTGCTTTACTCAGTCTAGTATTCAAATACTAATCTCATCCGGAAACACCCTCACAGACACACCCAGAAATAATGTTTAGCTAATTATCTGGGCACTCGTGATCAAGTCGACACATAAAGTTAAACATCACACCTTCTATTTTCCATCTCTGTCCTTTGCTCTACTTTCTAGAATATTTCTTCAAATATATAATCCAACTCTTCTATGGAGTGTTTAAATATCTGCTATTTTTGAAAGCTCTTTTAAATTCTCTGAATGTTCTTTACTTTCTTTCTTTTTTTCATAGTGTCCTGTTCTTGTTTCATGGGTACAGTATCTTCTCTTTTTTCCTCTAAGAATGTTACTGGTAGCTTTTTTTTTTTTTTTGGTTCCCCCTGCCCCCCAAGATAGTTTTTATTTTCCCCAAGTTGCTTTCTCTGCTTGTTGTTTGTTTGGTCTCGGTGGTTCATGCACTGTGCTCTCCTCCCCTGTCTGATCATCTTTTCTTGTCTGCTCACAGGGACAAAGAGCTGACTGGTCTTCCTGAATGTGTGGGTGGGGCCTGGTGGTGTGAGATTCCCTGAGTCATTCGGCTGGGATGCTTAGCTCTGGGAAATGTTAATATCTGTATCTAAAAGTCTTTCCCCTTGAGCTGGTCAAATTCCCTGGAGAAAGTGCTTCTAATCTCTTGCCTAGAGGGTGAAGACCAGTCTGCTGGTGTTCTAGTACATGGGTGGGAAATATCCTAGGATTCTCATCATCCCCTGCACATCTGTCCAGAGGGCCTCTGCCTCACTCTCTCAAGAGTATAAACCCAGGCTTCAGCCAGGGAGGGTTGTGGGGGCTTATCGCTTGGTTGCCTGGAATTGAAGAGAGGACTCGAGGTTTTTGACTATTCTGTGAACAGATGTTTGATCGGTCTTTTTCCTCACTTTAAGCAAACCCCATTCACTTCCTGGGACAGCCCTCCCCCCAAACCTTTCGGGCATTGGTGATAAAGTACAGCCAGGTCTTAACTTTCCTCACCAGCAGCTTCGAATTCGGATTCCTCACCGGCAAAGTCAGTCTCTCTGCTCTTCAGCTCCCTGAATTTGGTTACTGCTATGTCCTGTCCCATCCTCTATTTTTCCGAGTTTCTGGCTTTTGAAGATATCCCTTTACTGTCTTTGTAATAGGGTTTGGGAAGGGGAAAAGGAGGAGCAGGTGTTGAATCTGTCATCTTTATTGGAAGCCCCTGCTTATTGCTTTAAATGCCTGTCTGGCCCATTGGCCCGTGAGCTCCCTCACGATCAGGAGTGGGCCCAGTTCATTCTGGAGCCCCCTGCGTGCGTGCAGGACCGGGCTAATGAATGTTAGCTTGATGTGCCAGAGGAGAGAAGCAGGCTTGACCTTCCCACGAGGAAGGCAGAGCTCAGCCAGGAGGCTGGAGTCTAAATCCCAGTTCTGCTGTTGATTGGCTGGAACTGGACAAGCCATTTCATTGCTCCGTGCCTTGGTTTCTTGCTCTGCAAAATGGGTACACGGAAGTTCCCTCGCAAGCTGATATAAAACAGAAGCGAGAGCTCTGTGTAGGAGCACTGAGCGAGCTTTAACTCGGTTTGGAGATTCAGTTCACAGCACCAGTGAAAGAATGGCTGTGGTATTAGAAATGGGCAACGCTGAATGAATGCAGGACTGGGAGTCAGGAGAGCTGGGCTGTGAGCCTGCTTCTGCCGCTGCTTTTATTTATTTATCTGTGTTCATCCTCGCCAGAGGATATTTTTTCGTTGAGTTTTAGATACAGAGGAAAGGAGGGAAGGAGAGAGAGAGAGAAACACTGATGTGAGAGAGGCATATCGACTGGTTGCCTCCCACACAACCCTGACCAGAGCCAGGTATTGAACCTGCAACCCAGGTACGTACCTTTGACCGTGAATCGAACCCACAACCTTCTGGTCCACAGGTCGACACTCTAACCGCTGAGCCAAACCGGCTAGGGCCAGAGCCAGGTATTGAACCTGCAACCCAGGTACATACCTTTGACCGTGAATCGAACCCACAACCTTCTGGTCCACAGGCCGACACTCTAACTGCTGAGCCGAACTTCTGCTACTGCCTTTAAAAATGACTTATGGCCCTGGCCAGTTTGGCTCAGTGGACCAGAGAGTCCCGGGTTTGGTTCCCGCTAAGGGCATGTACCTTGGCTGCAGTTTGTCCCCGACCCCGGTTGGGGTCGTGTGGGTGGCAGCCAGTCGATGTGTCTCTCTCACATTGGTGTTTCTCTCTCTCTCTTCTTCCCTCTCTCCCTCCTGCTCTATCTTAAGATAAATGCAAAAATGTCCTCGGGTGAGGATTAAAAAAAAAAAAGACTTATGTCTCTCTCTCAGGTCCAATTTCCTCTCTTCCATCATCCTCACTACCTCATGCGTGTTGATACGACAATACTGATGCGGCATCTGTCACACCGGGAGGACTCAGCACACACTAGGGACTCGCTAAACGCTGTGATTATATATAATTACATATATGATTGTATTGAATTGTTAGGACAACCGTATGAGGTGGGTTCATCAACATCGCCTCTGTTTTATGTTCAGAAAAACGAAGACGTGGGGTAAGGGACTGTCCCAGGGCCACACAGCTGAGACGAGGCCCGGGGGCCTCAGACTCAGTTTTGTCCGGCTCAGGAGGCTGCTGGTTCCCCCTGATTTTTGCTGTCACTCTGGGCCCCTGGGGCCCCCCTAGCGCCAATGTCCTGCGATCCTCACGCGCCCGAGGCCACCTGTTCAGGGTCTGAGTGGCCGCCTCACGTCGTAAGTGGTGAGACTTCCCTTTCTGACCCCCATCTGCACTGGTCTTGCATCCCGAGCGTTTGAAGGTGTTTTTTGTAAAGTTAAAACGCACCGCGCAAGGCTGGCGGAGCTGATGGAGACGTTCAGACACTGTTTGGCTTGGCACGGCGTCCAGATGTCTCCCGGCCACTGCTGCTCCGTATTTCTTTCTGCCAGGACCAAGATCAGAAATAACTCAGCTGTGAAAAAAAACAACATACACGCTTGCCAGCAGCCCTTGAAGAAGATGAATCGCCGGTGGGTTATTTCTCCCCCCGAGTCAGAAGTGTGAAGGTAGGTGGGAGGAGGAGCCAGGTTTGAAAGCCCGTGTGTATTTTGGTACCAGGATTGGTTCCATTTTAAGAAAGAAGAGGGCTGAGACGTCCACACTCCATCAGACAGGCCAGCGTGTTCGCTGCCAGGCTCTTGACGCCCGTCGGTCGGGCCTTCTGGTTGGGGCTCCTGAAACCCACAGGCCCCGCATTCGGCTGGTGTGATTCCAGCCGGCAAGAAGTCTTTCATTTTGTGGTGTTAGAACTTGGTTTTTACTGGTCAGTTTTGAAGCGTTCTGTGACCATGTCCTGGCTGAAATGTGGTCCTCGGTTCCGAGGTGAAGCTGTGACGAACAGTGAGTGACATGCCAAATTCCGGAGCAAATACCACCCTTCTTCCCCAGCCCGCTAGGGGGCGCCATCACACAGGCCTGGGGCACTGAACCTGACATTCATAGACTGTGCAGATGAAGCAGGTTGGATGCTAGAACGAGGATTCATTCGTTCATTCATTTTTTTTTTTTTGTCCTCACCCGAGGACATTTTTGCATTTATCTTCAGACAGAGTGGGAGGGAGAGAGGGAGGAAGAGAGAGAGAGAAACACCAATGTGAGAGAGACACATCGACTGGCTGCCACCCACACGACCCCAACCAGGGCGGGGACTAACTGCAACCGAGGTACATGCCCTTAGCGGGAACCGAACCTGGGCCTCTCTGGTCCGTGGGCTGATGCTCTAACCACTGAGCCAAACCGGCCAGGGCTTGTTCATTCATTTATTCAGCTTCTCCGTGCGTTTCTCAGATGGATATTGTTCCGTGTCAACATCGGTACTGAGGGCGTTGACCTTCCCTTCCTTCTGCCCTTGAGTTGCCCAGGGCCTTGAGTGGAACACAACAAACCCACAGCGAGTGTGGTATGCCACAGTGTGTGTCAAAACAGACCAGGCTAAAGGCCAAAGCGAGTTCTGGAAGCTTTCAGAGAGAGCTTCTATTTCTGGCATGCTGCCAGATTGGATACCTTTAAGAACTCCCCTGGTTATAATGAACATGCTAGGGAAAATATTTTTTTAAACTTGATTTTTACACCCTGCTGCATGGGCTCTGAGATGCAGCGACGGTGGGAGCCCTCGCCCTCCTGCTCCCACAGCTGCGTGACATGCAGGGACGGGACGTGGACCTGGGCGCCGCTCCAGGCCAGCACGTCTCAGGACAGCCTTCAAAGCTGGAGGCCAAAGGGCTACGTCCCAAGTGTAGGAAGGAATGGAAAGGAAACCTCACCCCGAAGGAGAGGCCAGAAAACAAACCTGCCTGTGCTGACCTTGACATTGGTTTGAGTTGAGAGAAAAATGATCTCCCCTGAGAACCTGTAATCACAAGCCGGTCCTCACGTGATTTTCAGTTTGAATTCACACTACTTGTGCGGTTCCAAGAAACTCAAGGGGAGAATTTCATTTAAAGTGGTCCCTGCTTAGTAGACCCCCCGGTCAACTGGCCGAAGTGAGCCCTGAACCTTCCCTGAGGAATCCACTACATGTCAGCCTTATGGAATCTCCACAAATGAAGTTCCAAAGAAAATGAGCACTCACAGTGAGAAATAACCAAGTTCACGAGGAGAGAGAGAACCACCAGAAACAGGAGGCAGGAGAAACAGAGCCTTAATGCCTTTAGATTTGAAATGATCACATGTAGACTACAGACACATTTAAAAGAAGTTTTTGGCCCGGCTGGTGTGGCTCAGTGGTTGAGCGTCGACCCATGCACCAAGAGGTCGCCGGTTTGATTCCTGGTCAGGGCACATGCCCAGGTTGTGGGCCCAATCCCCAGTGGGAGGCGTGCAGGAGGCAGCCAATCGATGTTCTCTCTCATTGATGTTTCTATCTCTCCCTCCCTCTCCCTCTGAAATCAATAAAGAAAAAAAAATTTTTTTAAATAAAGAAGTTTTTGTGTGTGTGTTCTTAAAGAAATAGAAGAGAAATTTGAAATTATGAGCAGGGAATACAAGAGTCTGTAAAGAACAGCCAGATTGGGAAAAAGAATAGAATAAAACTTATAGAAATGAGAAATATAATACTTAAAATTTGAAACTCCGTTGGAGAGATTGACCCGCAGATTAAATATACCCAAAGACAGAATTTGTAAACTAGTCAAGCCAAGGGAATTGTCCAGAATAGAGAGGGTCCAGTGGCCACCTCTTCAGAGTTCTTGAAGGAGATAGCAGAGTGGGGAACAGGCACTGTGGAAAGGGATAATGGCTGACAAGTTTGTAGAATTGTTGTAGACACCAAACGTCAGATCCAGGAAGTGCAGTGAATCCCAGGCTAGGTGAATTAAAAAAAAAAACATACGTAGACACAGTAGTAAAGTTGTGGAATGTCAAAGACAAAGAGAAGATGAGAAAAGCGGCAAAGAAAAAAAGAGATGGACCTCCAAAGCAGCCATAGTTAGATTTACAGCTGACTTCTCACTGTCATCAATGGCAGCCGGAGGACTGTGGTACTATAGCTTCACCGCGCTGAGAACAAATCACTGTCCCCTTAGAGCTCGGGACTATCCCTCAAGACTGAGGGTGAAATAAAGGCACATGCAAACCAAACTGTTAGATTTTACCAGTAAACTAGCCTCACTGAAGAAAATTCTAAATAAAAATTATTCCAGAGGAAAGACCAGACTCATAAGGAAAAACGGGCAAAGATATTGGCAAATATTTGGAGGGAAACTACAAAAACCTGGACTGTATGACTCCACAATAATAACATCTAATTTATGGCAGGAAATAAAAACCCGGGCTAGTACTAAAATACTGGGCAACACCATATAATTTTGAAGGGGATGGTCAAAATTAAAGTTTACAAATTCCTCCAATTACTTGGGAGGAGGGCAAATACATCGATGAAATTTAGACTTTGTGAGTTAAGTGCTCAGTGTCAACATAGCTAGGGCTAGCATGGAAAACTGGTATACTTTCTAAACAATTAGAAAGAAAAATTAGGATAAGAAAAAGAGAAAAAAAAATCTTAAATGATTGAAAGGAAGGCAAGAAAGGGAATGGAGGGGTCAGGAAAAGTTAGAATGAATAGAATATAGATGATAAGACTATAGAAATTAATACAGATATATAAGCTACTGGGAATACATGTAAAAGGACTAAACTCTCCAGTTAAAAAAAGATGGTCAAGCTGGACTTTTAAAATATCTAGATTATGTTCTGTTTACAGGACACATACCTCAAACATAAGGACCCAGAACTGTTGAAAGTCCAAGTATGGAAAAAATGGACCAGGCAAAAACCAATGGAAGGAAAGCTGCTGTGTTTATATTCATAAAAAATAAAAATAGACTTTAAGAGGGAAAAGCATTATTGGAGATAAGACAGTCACCAGATAATGGCAGATGATGGAATTTACCCGGGAATGTCTTCAACATACTTTATCGGGTTAGCGGAAGCCTGGCAACCAGGGTGTGGGACACCAGAGAAACAATTCAAGTTCATTTCACTCGTGAACATACAGACTGCAAAAATGCTTTGAAAAGATCAGTGCAGTGCATTCAGCAATACTAATGGGAAATGTAGTACGTCAGGATTAAGTTGGGTTTATCTCAGGAAGGCAAGGTTGGCTCATTGTTAGGAAATTAATTAACATAAGTCATCACACGAATGTGAAAAACATGCCCATTTCATCAGGTGGGAACAGCTTTAGGATTTTGAGTAGAAAGGTAAAGGAAAAGTTGATACATTTGACTATATTAAATACAATTAAGATTTTTAGAAAATCAAAAGACCATTAATAGATGGAAACGACAAGCCAGGGAGTAGAAGAAGCAACACATATAACGGACAAAGGGTTATCATCCGGAATATGTCAGGAATTCCTGAGAACCAGTAAGGAAAAGCAAACAACCCAATAGAAAGGTGGGCTCATGGTGAAGGGTGGGCAGACATCACTGGACTAGGGACCAGGACCATCTGAGGTCTGCTCGGGCGCCAGCATATTCTCTGCTGTGTGTCTTTGGCTGCATCGCTTGGCTTCTCTGAGCCTCAGTGTTCTCATCCGTAGCCTGTGTCTACACTGCTCTGGCGCTGAGTGGACCTCCCTTCCTAGTCCTGGGCTGTGGGGCAGTGTGTGGTCCATCCACTTACATGAGCCATGATCGGGGCCAGGTCTCGGACCTCCCGGCTGGGCCTCGGCCACGATCACCAGGTCACTGATCTCGAGTTTCCCCAATCCTGGACCAGTGAAGGGACCTCCCAGGACTCCTTGCCCTTTTTCTCCCTTTCTCCAGAGTGTGTGGTGTCTGGTGGCCTGGAAGACCCCGCTGAACTGAAGGCCAGCCTTAGGCCCCAGGGGCAGGCTTTGGGGTTTGTTGGTGGCAGTTGTTACAAGATCCAGCCCCCTCACTTTTGCAGAGTTCAAAAGGGCTAGGGCCACAGGAGGCCAGCTGCTCCACCAGACTTCTAGTGCCCTCCATGGGTGGGGTTGGGGGGGACAGGACCCTGACAGGCCTGGAGCTCAGGGCACATGAGAGGTTTGGGGCAGGGTGTCAGGCCTGCAGTGAGCAGGGGCCAGGAGAGGTACCTGCAGTGTTGATGGGGGGAGTGACTGGCAGGAGAGGGTTCTGGGTCAGGGAAGGTGCCCCCCAGGACTACCAGGGTGACTCTAGCCCATGGGCACCCCTAGGTACACTGAGCTATGGGCACTTCCCTGGCTGATGATGTCCTGTGCTCTAAGCTGGGCCCTCTGCCTGGGTCATGGAACACCTGTGCTTCAGCCCCCTTGCCCAGGTCAAGATCTGCTCAGCGCCCCATCCCGTGCTTTGCAGCAACCCCTCAGACCCCAGATTGAGGGGGATGCAAGGGCTCTGGTCTAGCTCGGTCCCTGGGATGGCCCCACAGCTCAGGCCCTGCCCAGAGGGGCACTGGGAGTGTTCGTGTGTGTGTGTTCGTGTGTGTGTGTGTGTGTGTGTGTGTGTGTGTGAGTGTTCGTGTGTGTGTGTGTGTGTGTGTGTGTGTGTGTGTGAGTGTTCGTGTGTGTGTGTGTGTGTGTGTGTGTGTGTGTGTTGGGAGCAACCCAGGCCTTCCACCACGTTTGAAGCCTTGCGGCAGTGGCCCAGGGGACATGTGGCAATGTCTGGAGACGGTCCTGGCTGCCATGACCCAGTGTGCCGCTGGCCCTCGTCAGTGTGCAGGGGAGCCCCAGACAGCCAGAATCATCTGATGCGAAACGTCAGCCGTGCTGAGGTGGGGAGACCTGCCATCCAGGACATCCCAGCTGGGCAGTCCCCGGTGGTCTCAAGCACAAATGCCTCCTGAAGCCCAAGGGTCACATAAACAAGTATGTGGGGGGAGGGGACAGTGGTACGGAAGGGGATGAAGCTGTCTGGCCCAGAAGGAAGGGGTGGGCACCCAGTGTTGCCAGATTTTCTGTTTTTTCAAGAAAGCCTAGACGCGGCCAGTAAATATTTTTGAAAAACTGTGTGCGGGTTGAACAAGACCATACTCTCTGTGTGTTCCTGGCCCTGCCACACTGCCCGAGTCTCCCTGCTGACGGGCCACCGGGGTCCCTGGCAGAACAGAGGTGGGAGAGCCCCACAACGAGGTGGGCCATGGTTGGGGTGCTGCTGCCCCCCTGTGGCTGTAGAGGGGAGATGCGGGTTGTGATGTGGCTCAGGGGCTCTGATTCCACCAGGACCCAGGTCCAGCCAGGGTTCAGGCTGCTCCCTTCCTGAGTTGATGCTGACATTCCCCGGAGACCAGGGTTTGATTCTAGAGCTGCCCAGTTGGAATCTGGTGCTTCCCCAGCAGAATGTGATGCTGGAACATTACTCCCCTTCTCTGGGCCTCAGTTTCTCCAACTAAAATGATGGGGATGGCAGTGGGGAGGCTGACACTGGCCAGCCTGGGCGCCACTCACCATCGGGGCTGAGTCTTGGTATCCTAACAATGTCCTGGCGCTCGGCCAGCTGTAGGGGACCAGCTCATCTGATCCTCCACTGTCTGGGCCCACGATGAGACGGACACCAATGGACGAAGAAGGTGACCTTTACTAAGACTCTGGCTCTTGTAAAAAAACAGCGGCATGGGTTGGAAGCTGGGTTCTCCCTCTTCCTTCACAGTTAGAGAGGAGTGCATGATCGACCAACAGGGGGGCTTCGGATACCATCCAAGGAGCGGCTGCAGATATAGTGAGAGCCCAGAACTCCGAGAGGGAGGCGCCCGCCCGGGGTCTGGCTCGCCGAGCCCTCCCGTAGCCGAAGGGAGGCAGGGCTGTCCTGGCTCCTGCACCCTGAGCTGCCCAGCGCCATTTTGGCTTTGGTCTTCCAAAGACTGGTCACCGGGGAAACTGAGGACGCCCAGTGCCCTTGAGGGGTCTGTGTGTCTCTGCACTCACTGACGAAGGGAGGCAGGCAGAGAAGATTATAACACTTCAGGTCAACCTAGGTCTCCAGGGTGTCCAGTCTGATCTCTCACTAGGCAGGAAGGAAACTAAGGCCAGGAAGCAGACAGTAATCCCCAGGTGGCCCAGGGACCTTCATCTCTTCTCTTCTGAAGGATGGTGGGCTCATTTGATGAAAAGGGGAGGGGTGGGCGTGGGAAGGTGGTCACTGGCGGTCAGCTGGTGTTTCGTCTGCTCGTCCCTGTAGCTGGGAGAAGAGCACAGCTCTTGAAGGGCCCAGTCTAACTCCTAGCAATGGCAGAAACCCACTGAAACCAGCCTTTGGAAAAACAGCTGCTTGCTCCCTGGGGTCTTGTCAGGGAGGGAGTCGGGGGCTGTTTCTGCAGCCTGGCTGTGGGTCAGCTGGAGACCCTGCACCCTCCTGCCTCCTGGGGACCGGCAGACCTGGGTTCCTATCTGAGCTCCATCCCTCCTGCTGTGTGATGTTGGGGGAGCCACTCCACCTCTCTGAGCCTCATCTGTAAAACAGCAATCCTATCCTTCTTACCTTGCCGAACAGGTGGGGAGGGCAATTGAAGCGACCTTGCACTCTCCTTCCACATTAAGCATGATTATGCTTGCAATTAAATGGTTCCTGTGTAACAAGTTGTTTAATCCCGGCCACCTGCTCTCACAGCTTGCAGGGATCATGACTGTCTTGTTGACCATCAGGCCACTGGTGCCTAGCAGAGGGGCTGGCCCTCAGTATATGTTTGGAGAGTTAATGACTTATAGTGTGTGACACTCCTCTGACATGTAAAAGCATGACGCCTTTGAAAAGCACGTGAAGAAACCTGCAGGAGGAGATTGCTGCTGGCCCCTGGCCCCTGGGCCCTAGCTGCCAGTCCTGGGCACAGCCTCCTTTGGAAGGACCAAAGGGAAGAGTGGGCAGCGACGCACTTCTCACCTGCAGCCAGCAGGTGGCGCCCGCCCCTGCCGACGGCGCTGCTGCGGAGGGTTGTCCAGGTGCCTCAATCCCGTGCGTTCATTTTTGGAGGCGCGTCTGCTCCCAACTCCCAGCTGGGAGCAGAGAACTGTCGCTTCTCCTTCAAGGCCCAGCTCAGGGGCAGCTCCAGGTGGAAGTGACCCTTCCTCGGTGCCCAGCTGGGGTCTGTCCCTGGACGGCGCTCAAACGTTGTGACCTGCAGGACGGAAGGAGGCAGGGGAGGTCAGCAGGGGGGCTCTGGGTCAGGGGAGGAGGGAGGAGCCCTGGTCACGTGTCATTTGTTAAACATGAGTACAGTATAAACGTATAAAATCATGTTTTGAGTAGGTAATGGATGGACATGGAAGGAAGGAAGGAAGGAAGGAAGGAAGGAAGGAAGGAAGGAAGGAAGGAAGGAAGGAAGGAAGGAAGGAAGGAATGGAATCCAAGCAGCGCAAAAGGTCATAAAGTAAGCGGGAGGTCTCTCTGTACCCCCAACCCCCCAGGGCTCCACTCTAGAGCCCACTGTGGTCCTGGGTGTTTGAAGGTTCTTCCAGAGACACTACCCAGACCTGTGTGTGTGTGTGCACGGGAAGTGTACAGAGTCTGTTGGCCACAACTGTGTGGGAAGAGAGAGTCTTCCTGAAAAACCCCTAGCGAGAGAGATTTGGGTGTGACTGTCTGTGGGAGTGGGAGCAGTGTGGAAACCGCCCTGGGTGGGAGCTTCAGGGTCTGACTCGCAGTGTCAGCTCCTTTCACAGGGGCCAGGGCTTCGCAGACACCAAGTCCCCGTGTTCATATCACACTCAGTGCTGGGTGTGAGGCTCTGACAGCTCAGGTTGGACGCTACGGTTTCCCTAATGTGCAGATGGGGAGCAGGGCTAGAGAGGCAGAGGGACAGCTCCGTGCCACGCAGCAGGTGACGCAGAAGCCGAGGTGCAGAGCTGGGTGTCCTGACCTGGGGCTCTGGCCTGTGTGACAGTCAGCTGCCTGGCGATGGGTGGCCAGGTGGGCACCGAGTCGGCCGACCACGCCCAGACCCTTCCAATTTAGCTGTTTCTAAAGCCGCTTAGAGACCGGCCTTCAAAACATCTTCCTGTTCTCCCTCCTCCTCCTCCGGCCCCCTCCTGCCTCCCCCTTGTCAGGAATCTGTAAGAGGAGTAGAGAGTGGATGATAATCGCCCCCCGTGGAACTCACCTGCTATGAAAGGGTGTTAAATAACACGCAATTTACATGTCTTCCCTGTAGGAAATTATAGAATCAGAGCTTTCAAATTAGCAATAGATTTTTCTAATTGAATCTATTTCCCGTACGGCAGGTGAAGTGAGAAATGATCAGGTAGCTCAGCTTCCCCTGCAAATGGACCACCAGACAATTGGAGGAATTAAATGCTTATTAAGAGTGCAGGTAAAGGGGGTATTATGTTTCTGGGAAATCTGTCTGCAAAACGACATTGCAGGTACATTTGGGTCCATTTGATCACTCCTGTGACAAGACACAGGGTGTGTGTACCAAGGAGGAAGGGGGAGGGGCCTGGGAGGGAAAGTGGGCTGCCCCCCTTCTCCAGCTGCTTCTCAGGACACAGCAGGCTCTGGGATTTGGACCTTGCTCTGTCCTCTTAACCTTCCCGAGCCTGTTTTTCACCTGTAAACAGTAACCATAAGATGGTTACGGTGAGTGTGAGGATAAATAAGATAATGCATGTGACGGGCTTCATATAGTGCCTGGCACATAGTAGGTGTTCAATAATGGAAATGTCCTGCTACTATCACTTCTTCTCCCGTCATTGCTGTTTGCCTGGGGTAGCTGTCTGACTGCATATAGGTCACCCCAATACCTAGTATAACTGTAGAAATGTATAACATTTATTATTTCATGGTGTCCGTGGGGCCGGAGCCTGGGTCCTCCCAGGTTCAGGGGCTCTCAGTCCAGGTGTCGGTCCAGCATCTGCAGTCTCCCCTGAAGGCTCAGCCAGGAAGGACTGACGTCCAAGAGGACGTGGCTGTTGGTGGCATTCAGGTCCTTGCTGGCCATTGTCCGGAGGCCAGCCGTGGCCCTGTGCCACGCGGGACTCTCCAAGGTGGCAGTGTTTCATCAAAGCCAGCAAGACAGTCACCATCTTGTGTAACATCATCTTCGAAGCGTCACCTTTGCATCGTCCGCGGGTTTGAATCAAGTCACAGGCGGCGCTCACATTCGGGGGGTGCTGGGGGCTCTTGGAGAAGCTGCCCGCCACAGCGACAATCAGGAGCCCGAGGCCATACTCGGCAGAGGCCCAGCACCTCCGCTGCTCGGGTTCTGTGCCCGGTGGGGTGACTGAAGCTACAGGGTCTGGGCCGTTTGTAATCCTGTCTGCACTGGGCTGCTGTTGCTTTTCACGGACAGTCCCCCAATCCTGGTTCTGCTGTCGAGGACCCGGGCCACCTTCAGGCACAGGGCACAGGGCACGGGGCACGGGGTATGGGGCACGGGGCACGGGGCACAGGGCACGGGGCACAGGGCACGGGGCACGGGGCACAGGGCACGGGGCACGGGGCACAGGGCACAGGGCACGGGGCACAGGGCACGGGGCACGGGGCACGGGGCACAGGGCACGGGGCACGGGGCATGGGGCACGGGGCACGGGGCACGTTGGCCCGGGGTGTTCGGCCCTGCCGTGCGCCCCGCCCTTTGCCGGTCCATCGCTAAAGCCCTTTGCTGCAAGGTGACCGCACAGCCCGAGCAGGAGTCTCACTGGGAGGATAATCAGCCCCAGATCACCCTCTGCACAGGGAAACATGGGCTCAGGGGCTGAGGGAGAACGAAACCTCTCAACCCAATTTAGAACTTGAACGTCGGTCCTTGAAACATGGCCCTTGGCCCAAAACACTGCCACCTGAGGACACCCACAGGGCCGGAAGCGATGACGGCCCACGTGTGACATGGCGGGAAAGTACTCAGAAAATGACGTCTTCGTGGAAATGTCATTGATCCACGCACCATATTGATCCCAGTGAAAGCACGTTCAGTAAAATGAAAAGGGAAATAAAAACGATAAGCTAGAGACAGGTCAATCACACCCGGTGGAAGACCGGCCAAGACTCTAAGTTCACAGAAGGAGCTTTAATTCGGAAAACGGTTGCTCTGGAAAATGATACAATGCTGGTAAAATTCTGGTCAAAGCGTTTGCTATTCATAAACAAGGAATCAGAAGGCTGGCCCCCCACTGTGTGCCCACCATGTCCCCCCAGCATTCGGGGCTCACGGAGATCTGCCTGAGCTGTCTCCTCCATCCCATGGCGTGCCGACCCAGGTGCTGTCCCTCTTCCTAGAGAGAGGGACCTGATGCCAAAGAGGTGCTCCCCTCCTCAGAGACCCTCAGATGGGGTTCGGGGGTGGGGTGCTCAGGGCTGGAACAATAATCAGGGGCCCAAGGCAAGGTTCAGGTGTTGACACTGAGTATGAAGGTCCTCCTGGGCCCATGTGGTCCTGAGCTCAGGGGACACTGGGGGAGGGGCCCTGCCAAGCTCTGGGCTCCTGGGGTCAGCACTGGGGTGGGCGGCTGGGGCTGGGAGATGGGAGGGTGAGGAAGAGGACCATCTAGGAAAGAGGGTGGGGAGAAATGACTATTTACTGAGCACTTACTGCATGCTGGGCACCCGACATCCTTATCTACTAAGAGCCATAACAATCCCCGTGGACGGCACTGTTGTCATTCCTCTGCGAGGAAGTTGCTGGTCCAAGGCCGAACAATGGGCAGGTTTCAGGCCCCAGTCAGTCTGTCCGTCTCTCTGTGTCTCCAAATTTCCCCTCTGCACATGGCCTCCTGGCCCTGTATTCTCTCAGGAACCCTTTCTTATGGATTTACCCCTCCCCAATTATTCCCTCCATGAAAAGAGCCCTTGTCTGTCCCCTGGAAACCCTCTTGGGAAGGGCTGCACGCCCCTCTCCCCTCTCGCCCTTTGTCCCAGGCCACAGCCTCCAGGCTTTTCCCAACCTGGGCCTGGCCACCCCCACCTCCCATTCCCCACCCCCTCCCCCTCCCTGGGCCCCATCTTAGGAGGCCCCGGTGAGGTCATCCCCGTGGTAGCACAATAGGGCTGGGGTCTGTCTTTCTGCTGAAGAGGGAGATCCGGGTGGGGGGAGAGAGGCAGGAGACTGCAATTACAGGTTCCACAATGGGGCGCCGGCAAGGGGCCTGGGCAATTAGAGTCTGTGTGGGAGTGGGGAGGGGGAGGGGCAGGGGGCCAGGCAGGCCTGGGAGGATCAGGCCAGGTAGGGTCCACATTCATTGTTCGTTCATGCTGTTAATATTGTCTGTGCACCTAGCATGTGTCAGGCACCGGGCTAAACTCAGGGACCCGGCAGGGGCGGAGCGGGGAGGCTGGTTCTCATGGAGCGACACGCCGTAGGGAGACAGACGGACGAGGATGCAGGGGAGGGAGAAGGAGCACCTTTTCCCAACTGTTCACAGTTCAAGGAGTGGAGTGTTAATGAGACGGACATTCATTAGGCTCCTACTGTGTGCGGGCACCTCCTAGACCTCTTCAGGTACCTGTTCCGCTGAGTCCTTGCAAAGAGGCTCGGGAACGTTCAATGACACGACCAAGGTCGCCCAGCTCTTACATGGTGGAGTTGGCATTTGAACCATGTCTGCCTGCCCCTCACCTGGGCTCTTGCCACTCTGCCAGGCCTCTTTCCCCCAGGCCCGCCCTTCTTTGTCGCCCTGTAGTCACTGTCACGTGACCGCAGTGCCCACAAAGCCTTCTCACAGGAGGGCTCAGGGGAGCCTGGACAGGGCCACTCATTTGTGCTGAGCACGTGCCATGGACCTGCTGCCTCACAGTCGGGGTCTCAGGCCCACAGTCCTGTGACGGGGCCTCATTTTACCGATGGGGACCCCGAGGCTCGGGGGGTTCCGTCCAGGCTGTGGGCCTCCCAGGTCCTGCAGCTCCCAGACCAGAAAGGAGGCTGGGTCTCAGCTGCTCCTGGACGGAGGCAGCCTTGCTGACGGTCACCGGCTGTTCTCCCAGGGCCTCCTCCCTGTTTCTGCTTGTTCAAGGACACATCTTCTTGCTGGGTGCTGGGGCTCAAGACGTCCAAGGGGACCAGAGATGGACCTGAAGGGAATTCTGGGCAGGAGACCCCAGGAGGGGCTCTGAGAGAGGAGATTCCTCATGGCCGCTCCCCACTCACCTGCTCCGTGTGACCGAGGCAGGTGACCTGAGTGCAGACGGCATTTCACCAGCCTGGAAGGAAGGCCTGGAAGGGCGCAGGCCCGGTGAGGATGGAGCCCTGGCAAGCTCAATGACCTCTCCAAGGAGGAGGGGACAGTCGGGCCAATGCACCTGGACCAGTGAGAGGGATGGCTGCCCTGACCCCAACTGAGATGTGGCCCAGGGCTGCCAGCCTCCTAGGGCACATGGACACTGGGGTCAGCTCCTGGGGAGCCACCGAGGAACCTCCTCTCTGCCTGCGCGTCTCTCCTCCTGCCCCGTGTTTCGCCAGGCCAGCAGGCAGGTCTGGCTCCACAGGCCTGGCCGGCCTGGGGGCTTTGGCGTGACCCCCGTTTTCTGTGCTATGGCCCTGGCAGTGGTCATCCAGCTGGGGTTTTGTGGGGTGGAGGCAACAGGTGTACCACTGCCCCTTCCTCTGGATCCGCAGTCCCCAGCACGGGTGAGGACAGTGCGGGCACCAACAGCGACATCGCACCAACAGCGACATCGACTGAACTGCCATGCTCTGCCTGGCGCTTTCTAAACACTTCACCCTCTGACTTATTTAATCCTCATGATGGCCCTTCGGGGTGGAGGTTACGGCGAGCGTCATCCATTTTACAGGTGAAGGAACAGGCCCAGAGCAGTGCGGTGACTTGCCCAAGGTCACCCAGCTGGAGAGTGGTGGGGCTGGGAGTCTGGCCCCCGGACTGATGGGCTCCTGCCATCTTCTCACAGCTTCTGTTTCTGCCCCTGGGCAGGGGCCTGCTCCCCCCTTCACCCACCAGCTCAGGCGGGGAGTGGGGATGGAACAGAGTGTGCCGGGCAGAGTGTGATAGATGCTGCAGCAGAGACCCTCGCTGGGAGCCGGATCCCTGCGTCTCTGCTCACCCGCGCGCCAGGCCCTCCGCCGGGGACGCGCACAGGCTGGTCCCCCAGCGACGTGGAGATGAAGCGCGTCGCACCGCCCACACACAGCACGCGCTGCGCGTGAGGGGGAGTGAGCTAATGAGGCTCCGGGCTGCGGGCGCCAGCGAGAAGCCCTGGGGACCTGCGCAGACACGCGGCCTGGCACCTGGGCGCCTGCAGTTCCCTGCTGCCGAATCCCGGGCGCAATCTCCCCTCAGCCTCTGTTTGCGATGTAAATACCCGGCTTCCTGCACTGGCTGCCCGGTCCTGCCCGCTCTCCCTCGGTGCCAGGGGAGAGTGGTGGGGGGTCCACCGGGCTTCCTCAGGCTTCCTGGCCCCGGGGATGGCTGGTGGTTTGCAACATGAGCTTCAAAGGGGCCGTCGGTGTGGTACCAATGACCGCTGTCAAAGGGAGCTCAGCTGTTTTCTGGAGTCTCGATGCTGGCACCTGACCAGGGTGGGCACTCCGGGCCTCACAAGGGCTGGCTCGCACCTGAGGCCTCTGCATGAGAGCTGGGCACCTGCGGGGTGGGGTTCTTCCTGGCCTCACTAGGTGGGTCTCCAGAGGGCATCATAACCAAGCAGAGGCCCAGCTCAGGCTCCCTGATGGAGGGGCTGAGGCCTGGGGAGAGGGCGTCTGAGCAGAGCTGTGCCCCAGCCATGGCCAGGACCTGTAGTCACAGCAGCTCTCGGAGCGCGGACAGGGTCAGGAGGACACAGTGCTGGGCTGGGCACTGGGTCCCTGGTCCTGGCCCCAGCTCTGCCTCTGACGTGCTATGTGCTCTTAGATGATCTGATTTCACTTCCGTTCCCACCTGTGAAATGGGGTTAACCCTGGCTTTGCTGCGGGGCCCTGGGAAGAGGATGTTCCAGACACTGGCTCCTTCTCGCCAGAGAAATCTCTGCCTGATGGACACAGGGGTCCTTGTTCTCCACGTAATTGCTCCCAAGTATGGAGAATCAGGAGCACAGAGTGGTGCCCCGTTTGGAGGGGCGTCTCTCCCTCTCACCCCCATCATCCCAGCCCCCTTGGGGGACCTCCAAATTCCCTGCTGGGCCCTCCTGATCACTCCTGCTGAACGGGTCTTGTCCTCCCCAGTCTCCCCCCCCACTTTTTCTCTACCACCTCCTCTTCCTGTACTCCTTTCTTGGATGCTGGGTTCTTTAGGACTGACTTCTCTTCTTTCCTAGGTATCTCCTAGGTGATCTTGACCACTCTCCTGACCTCCCAGGACACATCTGTCCATGCCAGTCACCCCAAGTCCCCAGTGGCAGCTCAGGCCTTCACCTGTAGCTACCGCCCTCTTGCCTTCTCTCCCAGTCACCCCACAAAACCTAGTACTCAAGATGATTCAGACTGAACCCTTCGTCCTTCCCCTGTGGGTTTCCCTCCCTCCATCCCACACAGCAAGCAGCACGCTGTGTCCAGAGCCCTGGCCAGCACCCCGCTCCACCTCCACGGGGCTCAGGGGCTCGGGTCACTCTGCCTACCCTCCTATCCCTGTCCCGTGTCCACTCTGTCCCTCCTCCTGGATCACCTCCGGGTCTCTGATGACCAGTGCCACTGCTCAGAACAGGGACCCGGTGGTATCTGTCCTGCTCCATGCCCTGAAGTCCACCCACCTTCACTCAGGGTCCTCTCCACGCGGCCTTGCCCCTCGCCACCCCTCCGCCCTCCCCTTCACCGGCAAAGCACTCGGCTCCCTCCCACCACAGGGCCTTAGGGTTGGTCCAAGGGTGCTGGAACACACTACTGAGGACCCTTCAACCTCCCACCTGTAAAGTGAGAAGCCACCTGGCAGTGGCTGCCCCGCCCACCAATTCTCCACTCTCTGCGATTGGCCAGACTCACGCGGTGCTGTGTGACTGATTGGTCCAGACTGGACACCTGACTCAAACATGGCCCAGTGGGACGCTGTCCCGTGAATCTGAATCCGGAGCAGGGAGACCGGATCCCAGCCATGGGCCAGCCACTGGGGACTGAAGGCAGCAGGTGCCGGTCTCAGAGCCCCATGGTTTCTCGACCTTTGTTTCAACTCACTGCCCTCCCAGATAACAGCCCACATTTTTCCTACGCACCTCAGGTGTGGCTCCTGGTGCAGACGCTCTTTCCCCTCATGACCAGGCCAGTGTGGTCCCCACGGACCCCGCCTCCAGCAGGTATCCTGTGGCCTGTGGGTCCTGGTCCTCCCGTACCGCCCTAGCAGACAGAGGCCCAGACAGGGCGGGCCAGTTGCCTTGGCCTCTTAAGGGACCCCGGGGTCACAGCTCTCTCACTGTGAAGGGAACTGCAGAAGGGGAAGGGCAGGGGCCGGTGTCTGTCACCTTCTTTCACTTTTCTCCAGCGACCAGGAAGACCCAGAATCAGTGTGTGGAGGAGGGAGCCAGGAGTGCTCGACAGAGGTGGCCCTGGAACCAGGCCTGGGCTCTCGCCGCCTCACCTCACTGCCCACGGCGTGGGACAGGGTCTCCTGTGGCCACTGGTATCTCTGTGGAGCCAGTGCCCCCTGCCTAGCCCTCAGCTGCCTCTGGGGCTCAGAGTCAGGATGGGGACAGAGGCCCAGCCTCCAGGAGCCACGCACAGCTGAAGGGCCAGCCAGGTGCCTACGCACGAAGAGAAGCTGCACTGCTAAGTGACCCACATTGGAGCCCCACGAGGCCCCATGTGCCACCCCCAAGCTTCCTTAGCCGTCAGCTTCCCGCCTGGCTCCTGCCAGCTAGGCAGCTGGGGTGGGTACTGTGGGCAGAGAGGAAGCTTTGACCTGGGTGAAGGGCAGGGCCCTCCTCTGAAAATGTGCCCACCCTCACTGAGCCCCGAGTGGCCGGTGTGGGGTTGGTGGGGAGCAGCCCCTCAGGGGGAACTGTCTTCCAGACACCCGAGTGTCACCCTGATGGGTTGATTTGACTCATTAAGACAATTCCATAGGAGGCCTGGCTGATCCTCAGTTTCCTGATTTGTGATGAGGGGGCAGGATTCCCCCAGCGCTGACCCTTCATCCCCCCTCCTGCAGTCGTGGGCCTGGGCTGGGAGCCTGCCCTGCAGGCTGGGCGTCTGTGCCCGAGAGCACACGGGGAGTGGCCAGAGGCGGCCGCGTGCCAGGGAAGCTGCTGGCGCTGCCTCAGGGCGATGAAAGGAGCTGACGGCTTGGCAGTGCCTCCTGGGGAGGCAGCAGCCAGGCTGGCAGCCGGCGGTGGGGCTCGCGGGAGGGGGCTCCTGAAGAGGAGAACAAAGCACCGAGGGTGCTGGGCTCCAGGGGCGACCAAGGTGGGGGGGCGGTGGGCAGGGTTCTGGGCTGATTCGGAGCGAGTGAGGCCACGTGTGGGTGCAGGATGTGGAGCGCACCTCATGGCTGTGTGAGTCCAGGTGGGTCACTTAGCCTCTCTGAGCCTCAGTTTCCACACCTGTACAGTTGGAACAAAAATACCTACATCGCAGTTCACTGCCGGGCCCTAGTGCTTACAGATGGGTGTGCCACATAGTAGGTGCTCAGTAAATCTTTTTGGAGTCAGTGAATACATAGGGTTGATGGAGGGGGGACTGGCTAATCCTTCTTAGCACACTGCTCGGCACAGAGCAATTCCACATCAGCGATAGCTTTGTTATTGCTGCTGTGTTATTCGCTGCAGGGCAGAGGACGGAGCCAGCCTGGTCTCAGAGCCAAAGGGAAGGGAATCGGTGTGTCCAGGGAATAGGGTGGGGTGGGGCACAGGGAGACAGGAGCTGTCCCCAGGACCAGGACCTGTAGATTGGAGGGCCACGGCTGAGAGGCTGGACGCGTCCTGACTGCAGAAGGAGAGGCTCGGTGGCTGGGGATGAGCAGGACCCCGCCCTGGCCTGAGGAGGTGTCTGGGGACGCAGGGACGAGACGACCAAACCTGTGGAGCCCTTCTCAGGAAACTGGGTTGGGAAGGGGGGAGAGATGGGCAGGGGCTGCAGGGTGACACGTGAGGGACGGAAGTCTGATTTCTTAGGTCAGAAGAGGTGAGCCGGTGGACAGCAGCTGTTCTTCTGGGGGCGCCTCAAGATGCGGGGAATGGGGTTCTGGCTAGAGGGCTCCCTGCGGAGGCAGCCTTTGAGAGGGGGCTTCAGGAAGGGCTGCGGCATTGGGTTCAGGGAGCAGGGGTTTCTGGGGCTCAGTAGGGTGCAGAGAGTGGTCATCTTCAAGGTGGGAGGTGGAGGATGGGACGAGTCTCTAGGGAGAAAGGGCCGTGTGGAGGGTTGGGGAGCTCTGTGGAACCACAGCGAGTCCCGGGTCAGCTCGACTTGACCCTGCAGGGAAGTGACTCTTACACACGGGCAGGCCAAGGGGGGCAGGTAGGAGCTCCGTGGTCCAGAGGGTCCTTTGGAGGGCACTGTTGGTTGGGCCAGCCTTTCACAGTGGCTGTCCGGTGCCCTGTGTGTGGATTCTGAGGCTGCTCCTAGGACACGGAAAGAACACGGTAACTGACCAGTCCCGTCTGCTCCGGGCACACCACAGGGTGTGAGCTGTTTCTCTGCCGCCCCTCTGGCCCGGGAAGCAGCAGAGAGCCAGAGGCCAGGGACACAATGGTGTCAGAACTGGTGTCACTCCAGCCCTATGAGGGACTCAAGGTGTGACCTGAGCATGTCCCTTCTTTCAGCCCCAGCCTGTCATCGGTAAACTGGGACCAATAATGCCCCCTTTCCCGGTGGTGATGAGGCTGAAGGCATACGTGTGCGCCCAAACAAGAGCTTTGGTTGTCTGTGAGGGCCCCAGCAGCTGGGCAGTGCAGGGGACCGTGGCAGTGGGAGGCTGAGTGGGTGGCGTTCGTGGTGGTGGTGGCCTGGGGACAGCATCTGCACACACATCTTCCTGTCCCCCTCGCTGCCTGCAAAGCACTGCCAGGTGTCGGGGTCATGGAGGTCTGGGCAGCTGCAATGCACCTTTTGGCCACGTCACGCAACAGCTCCGGCCTCCCTTTCCTCATCTGTAAAATGGGCCACCATCCTGATGACTTACAGCAATAAGGTTTATCCGCAGCCCCCTAGGCTGCTGGCATGACAGTCCGGGATGGAGAAATCATACGTCTGTTTTCAGCCACTCCCCTTACCCTTAACCCTCTTCTTCAGGAGCTGTTTGTCCTTCCCTCCACTCTGGGGACAAAGTATTCCCTCTCCTGCATTTCTTTCTCAATCTGGGCCTCAGTTTCCTATTTGTACAGTGGGGCAATAAAGTGAGGCTGGAATAAGGGCACTGAGATCTCTCCCTAGCTAACATCGATGATTCCGACTCAACTCTGCTCCTGGGAAAGGCTGGAGACATTCAGACTAGGGTGTGAATGACTTCCACAGCAGCAGCACAACACTGGGCTTCCCTCCCTCGCCTCGTGCCTGCCTAGGAACTCCACTTGGTCTCAGCACTGGTCTGGGTGCCACGCTTCGAGGGGGAGAGAGCCTGGCTCATCTGGAGGAGATTAAGATGGGCAGGGGATGTGTGGGCAGGTTAGCTGAGGGACAGCTGGGGCATGGGGCGGTGAATCTGGGGAGGCAGACTCCTGGGCTCCTCGGGGCCATCCTGGAGGTACCCCTGGAGGTGGGGTGGGGCGCAAGGGGGAAAGACGCTACCAGCTTAGCAGAAGGAAGACTCTTCCGATAGGTAAGACCCCAAAGACAGACCGGGCCCCTGGGGAAGGGGGTGTGATGGGCACAGAGACAGGCAAGTGGAGGCATGAGGGCCCTTGCAGGAATGTGGGGAAGGGCTTCCTTTCCAGAGGAGGGGACCCTGCACATGTGGAGGCTGGCACAGCCCCCCACTGTAATGCCTCCTGGGATTCTGCCTTTCACCAAGGATAATGGCTCCCCACTGGGGGGATTTCAGGCATCAGCAAAAGTGGGGGTGCTTCCTGGGGTTCATCGCCTAGTACCTCTGGGGCTTTGTCTGCGGAGTGCCTGCTGGGCGGTAGGAATGGAGCTGGGGTCCAGCAGTGATGAGTATGGGGACACCAGTGGTCAGAAGGGGCTGGGGCAGGGGCTGGCTGGGTCCCTGGGGACCGTCACTGATTTGTACTTGCAGAAAGTCACAGCCAGCACCAGGCAGTCCACAGTCCTTGTCCCCCGTGACCGGCGCAGCCCAGCGAGGCAGCGGTCTTCCCTCGTCGTGGAGGGGAGGCCGCAGGCACGGCACCCTGCCCAGCACCCAGCGGCAGGCCCGGGCCGCGCTCTCCCCTCCGGCACTGTGCCCCAGATGAGGCGCGCTGGGAGAGGGGACTTGCAGCAGGACAGACGCGGGCTGCGGCTCGGAGTGCTTCAGCAGCGGCTCCAGGAAGGCACCTGGCTAGCAGGCAGCCCCAACCTCACCTGCTGCTGGCCGCCAGCCGGCCCAGCTGCCCCCCGGCTCTTGATCCCACCCAAGGTTCAAAGGCTCAGTGGCCACGGGGCGAGGTCGAGGTCACCAGGGCCCCGGGTGGCCTTCAGAGCTCAGGGACATTAAGGAAATCATAAACTGGGCTGGCTGGGGACACTGGCAGCCTGTGGACCCCACTGTGTCCGGTTCCTGCCACCATTGCCCACCACTCCACACTGAGTCGGCGTGAGGGTCGTGGGGACCGAGGAGGAGACTCAGTCATGCAAAGTGCCCAGGACTAGCTGTTGTTACTATTACCTGTCACAGAGCCATGGGTGTCCGACCTCTGGGGGTCCCTCCTTCCATCCCTCTGTCCCTGCTGCACACCATCCACTGCCCCAGAGATCTGACCAGGCCCCAGCTGCCTTCCCTGGGGCCCTGGGCTCAAAGGAGGTGCTGGCAGGGGGTGGCCTGGCCTCTCCTCTCCCGAGTCCCTCCCTCCTCCACCCCAGGCTTCCCTCTGGCTCCTGCCTCCAGGCCTTTGTTTATGTGGGCCCCTCCCCCAATACCCCTTCCCTCTTCCCTGGTCCCCAGGCCTGGCCGGGCGCCCCTTCTCTGCTCCGCAGTGTGTGGCCATTGCCAGACCCCAGGCCTTACAGGCTCTGCACCCACTGCTGAAGGGCGGGGCCGGGTCCAAGTCCCTCCACGTCTCTGGCTTTGCCTAGCCCAGAGGGGGTGGCCGTGACATCTGTGGAAGTTTATGGAACAGGAACCACCTCCGGGTGCACCCATTCTACAGAGAAGGAAACCGAGGCGTTGAGAGTGGAAGTGTGTTATCCCAGGGCCCACAGGGAGTGCAGCCCTGCTTCACCTGTCCCACCTCTGACATCCAGGAGGTTGGAGGAGAGGCAGGACCGGAGAAGGCTGCGGGGCAGGGCTGGGCCTGGCCAGGACCCTGGACAGCTCAGCAGAGCCACTCAGGCCCTGGCAGCGCTGGGATGGACCTGGATGTGTTAGGGTCCTGGCGGGGAAAGGAGGTGGCCTGGGACCTGGGGGCGAGCAGGTGGGCGGAGGTGAGGAAGGTGGGCCGGAGTCGCAGACTGGCCTCACAGGTTCAGCTTTGCGCATCTGCCAGCGACCGGCTGGACAGGTCTCGAGGCTCCGGGAGCTTCAGTTTCTCCATCTGTCCGATGGGCCTTCTAGCCTCGCCTCACAGGGAAGGCTGTCCTGCGCTGGGTCCCACCCAGGCTGTCGTGAGAAACGAACCAGCTCCACAAAATCTGGAAAGTTCTCTGGAAACCAAGGCTCCCAGGCGGCGGCATGCGAGGGGCCAGGCCATGGGTGCTGGGAAGCGAGGCCACCCACATTACTGGCGGCCCCTCCCTCAGGACAGCTGGGCTGCGGGGCTGGCTGGCCCTGCCTGGGTCTCCAGCTCCTGGAGACTGCCATCCTGGAGAAGCATCGTCTGGGGCAGGGGACACGTTCCTGAGGCCTGTCTGGAGCCACTTGTCCAGTGATAAATGCGTCAGCCTCCAGGCCAGTCTGCCTGGGCACACCCTGAGGAATGATCAGCTCATTGTATACCAGGTCATTCTCCTCACCTGTCATTCTGGGTGATGGCCAGAAGGTCCTGTGCAGGGAGTGCTCTGGGATGGGTGGGGGACTCATTTGGACACAGTCTGGCCGGAACCTCAGCTAGCGGCAGGAGGAGGGAGCTCCCAGGGCCTTTGCACATCTTGTCACTTCCTCTTTGAGCAAGCCTAGGAGGGAGCTGTGACATCACTTTTCTCCTCAAGGCAAGAAAACTGAGGCTCAGAGAAACACGAGTGTCCCAGGGTCCCAAGCAAATTAGTGGCAGAACTGTGTTAGAGTCCAGATCCCCAGCCTGGTGTCTAGAACTGTGCCAGTGTTAACAGCCACTTCGTCCTGAGCGCCAGCTGCGCACCAGGCACTCTGTGCTCTGCCCTCATCGTAGAGATGATTACATGGCTTTACAATAATAAAGGAGAAGAGACTGAGGTTCAGAGTCACACGCTGAAAGTGGCAGAGGTAAGATTTGAGCCAGTAGTCAGGAACTGGTTCAAAAGTTGGGCTGTCGTTGTACGCTGTCCCAGAGCCTGACCAGAGGTGGGCAGAACCTGGTGTGGCTTTTTCACCCTGGGCTCTGGGCCTAGAGAAAGGCCGGGAATGAGGCCCAGGTCAGACAGCTGGATTGAACTGACCTGCCTCTGGGCTGTGCCGGATCCAGACAGACCTGGGGTGGTAGACAGAGACCTTGGAGGATGTAAAGGAGCAGATGTAAGAATGCAAAGCCAAGCTTCATCCTCCCAGCCCCAGCCCAGGTCACCTCCTCCAGGGAGCCCCTCTACCCCAGCCCTTGCTGACTTCCACCTCCCCTGAAATCCTCTGGCCTCCCCTGCCAGGGTGGCTTTTGGGGCCTGACAGAGTGCCTGGCATATTGCTGGAGCCCAGAGAATATCTGCTAATAATACCATGTCTTGCCCGCTGGCTACGAGCCAGGCAGCGTGGAGGATCCGAGGCGGTAAGATAGTCTAAGGCCCTCTGTCAGAGAGGCACCAGAGACCCTCCATGGCCCAGGCCTTGCCCAGGACTCCAGCCCCTGCCCTACTCACACTCTGCTCACACCCTCCCTGAAGGACCCCTACCCTCCGTGATATTCGTATGATCATGGAAATGTTGGGGTGACAAAACGTTCCCATACATCAAGTTAAAAATCACCCATAATCTTATCCCAGCGTTGACACTTTGCCCTACATACTTACATCTTCTTTTCTTCTATTTCTCATTTTTCAAAACACAGAATCAGGTGCACTGTTGTGTAACCTTCTCTTGTTCCAGATGTGACGAGCATGGCCGCCATTGTCCTGCAACATCCCATCTCAACAACGTGATCTGGCCACTTGAAATTCCCTGGACCCGCCAGATTTTTTTTTTTTTTAAAGAAAAAAAGAGAAAGAGAGAAACATTGAGGTGAGAGACACATCGATTGGTTGCCTCTCGCAAGACCCTGACCAGGACCAGGGATGAACTGCAACCGAGGTACGTGCCCTTGACCGGAATCAAACCCGAGACTCTTTGGTCCGTGGGCCGACGCTCTAACCGCTGAGCTAAACCGGCCAGGGCACCTACCAGAATTTTTAAAACCGATCCTCTCTGGCTGGGCACTTAGCTTGCTTCTGATTCGAGGCTATCAGAAATGGCCTGCAGTTCCTGCCTTGGGACACCTTCCTGGGAGGTGAATTTCTTGGCCAGGGAACATCATGCCATGTTCTTCTGAGACTCTGAGCCTTTGCACAGGCTGGTCCCTCTGCTGGCTTGTCCCTTTTCCACTGATCCTCACAGTGAAGTCTTACTCCCTGGGAGTACACACCTCATCTCCTGGTGTTCCTGCTGTCCCTGCTGTCCCTCTCCCTGCCCTGAGCTGTCCTCCTCCTCCTGGTGTCCTGAGCACCTGCCGACCC
This sequence comes from Tadarida brasiliensis, assembly GCA_030848825.1. Classification (NCBI taxonomy): domain Eukaryota; kingdom Metazoa; phylum Chordata; class Mammalia; order Chiroptera; family Molossidae; genus Tadarida; species Tadarida brasiliensis. Next base: position 4,786,899 of record CM061263.1, on the reverse strand, counting down.
CCTGCCTCTCCGAGGGCAGTCTGCCTTCTCCTCTGTCTCTCTCCAGCTTCCAGCACGTAGTAGGCGCCTGGGAAATGCTTGCCAGCCAAACGAGCCCCCCCCGGCTGGTTGGCAGTGTGGGATTGTGTGGTGTTTCTATTAGTCTCCATGAACAAGTGCCACTGTGTTATTAAATTTTTCCAAAAGCAGAATGTCTGCTGTGTTTGCCAGATTGGTTGCTCTTTTAGGAGTGGGTCTACCCTGCCCACCCCGCATTCCTCATTCCCTGCCTGTCAGAGCCCATTCACTGGGCACGGACTGAGCTTCAGGCCCTGTGGGCTGAGGGAGCCCGGCCTCCAAGAAGGGCCTGGGCCAGGGCAGGTGCTGGTCAAGCTCAGAGCGCATCACCCGGCACTGGGTGGTGCAGGTAACGGCAGGCCCCTTTGGTAGGGAGCTGAGTGCCGGCATATAGTAGGTGCTCAATCAATGCATGCTCCAGAAAAGTAAGAGATGGTGTTCTGGGAGCTGAGGGGAGGGCTGGTGGGATGGGAGGTGGCGAGAAAGCTGGCCTTGGGGGTCAGTGTCCACACATTTTCCACTACCCCAAACCACGTGTCCTCGGGGTTCCTGAGGCCACGCCAAGCTGTGGCTTCGTCCTTGGCAGGCAGCAGGTGGCTTCGGATGGGCTGTTGAGCCCAAGCGCTGTCTCCCAAGCAGGCAACACTGAGCTTGGGGTGCTTTCTCCCAGGGGAGAAAGATGCTCCCTGCTGAGTCTGGGACGCTCGTTTGGTCCACAGAGTGGGGCAGCCCTGCGGGAGGAGCTGGGAGGTCCTGTGTGCTAGGGGGCTTTAGATCACTGGGTCTCATCTTTCATTCGCTCATTCATTCCTTCATTCCTTCACTCATTTCCTCACTCGCTCAATAGATGCTGGCCTTGTCCTGGCCTCTGGGACACAACGCCACAGAGCGTCTTGCTCAAATGTCCTCTGGAGCTCCCGTGGCCCGCTGAATGTGGCATTCGGGGACCTGCGTGAGCTGCCTTTCGCTCCAGTGCCTCAGGGGTTCCCGTGGTCCCCGCTCCCTCCTGGACATCTGCTGTTCCTACAGTCAGGAATGCCCACCAGGCTCACTTCCCTGCCCACATTCTGCCCTTTCCTCCAGGCCCAGCCTCTGCTGCCTGCCAGGAGGTGCTGCCCCATTCCCGGGGTGGGCATCTCTCCCTCTCCGGCCCCACACGTGGTTCAGGCCGGTCTCTGATATATCTCCCCTTTGGCCTTTCACTGGCCACGGCTGGATGGCAGGGCTGCATCTGGGTGCCCTCTGCATCCCTGGCCACCCAGCACAGGACGGGCACACATGGTCTCCAGGGTGACAGAGGTGCCAAAGAGATGTCTCAGCCACCCGAGCAGTGGAGCTGACCAGGGGTTTGGGCCCCTGAGCAGAACTTTTCCTCTGCACTAGGCCTGTGTGTTCACCTGTGGGGTTTCTTCCCTAAATTCCCAGGTGACTCCTCCCACACTCCTCTCTGTCTGCTGTGGAGCTCTGACCCCCACAGGCCAGGCAGACCCCAGCTGGGCAACTGCACGGTCAATGAGGCCCCTGGGGGAGGCCTGCCTGGCTGGGTGAGGGCACAGGGGAACCTGCTTCCCAGGTCTGGCCCTGGGCGACACTGTGGCAGCTCCCTGTCCCACAGGAGAAGCAGAGGGCCTGCCAACTCTGTGCCCACCACCCAGCTATCCTGCCCACTTGCCCACTGAGGTTGTATTTCTAGCCTGGCCTCTTCACTCTGCCCCAGAATCACCCCAGTACAGTGCGAGAGAAGTGAGGTTCAAAGACAAGGAAGAGGAGGGGATGCCCTCCTGAGGCCCCCTTGGACAGTCCCTGTCCCCCTCTCTGGCCTCAGGGCCCCAGCCCAAACCTCTACCCACAACTGCCATCCCCACAGCCCTAACCTCTCCCTCTTAGCCTTCCCTCCCCCTCTGTCAGGGCCACCACAGCAAACTCTAAAAAAAAAAACCTGACCAAGTCATGCCCCTGCTCAAAAACCTTCCGTGGCTCCCTACTGACAGTCTACCCCCTTAGGCAGGCATCCAAGGCTCTTCTTCATGCCCCTCCGGACTCTTGCCCCTCCATCCCCCACCCCCATTTTCTCTTCCTCCAGCCCACCCCAGACGTGCCAAGCCCTTTGCACACTCTCCCCTCTGCCTGCACTGACTCCCATACTTCTCTCCTTGGCATACTGAGGAGTGTCCACCTTCAGGAGACCACTCCAGGTGGCTGTCCCCACTTCCACTCCTGCACCTGTGAGGGGAGCTTTCTGTGTCCCTGTCTGCCCCCGACCAGACTGGGCTCTCCCCAAGGCAGGCCAGGCCGGCGCCCACACAGGGTGTCCATCTGGGACTGCGTCTGATGCGCGGTGAACGCAGGAGTGGGAGGCACCGTGTGATGTGAATGTGGGGGGAGGTGCACCCACAGACATTTGTTTTGAGGTGCTTTAGAAGGGCCTCAGAGGCCACACCCCCTCCTCACCCCCCTCTCAGTCTGGCTGGCCTGGGTCTGACCTGTGCTCGGTGCCCTATCAGGCCCAGTGGACACCTCTGGCCACTGGTGGCAGGGGTTAGAGGTCACGGGTCCCCTCAGACTCCCCAGGGTGGGAGCACCCTAGCTGGGGATGTTCTTCCTCCTCCCCAATAAACCTGGGCCTTCTTCAAACCAGGGGCCAGGGTCTCAGGTCCCGACTGCTTACCTGCCCCACTCCAGGGTGCCGGCCACCGCTGTACCTGGAATTGGGAACTTGGGATCCCCCGGGGTTAAGAGATGGGGGCACAGGAGGGGCGCCGGGCCTGTGCAGCCTAGGAACTGGGGTCCATGTCTCCCCCAAACAGGGCGGAGGGTATATTCTCTGACTGCCGGCGGAAGGGGTCCCAAGCAGGGTGCCCCCGCGGCTCTGGGAGGGGGTCCGGGCGGGCGCGGGGGCCCCGGCGCCCCGGAAGGAGCCGTGCCCGCCCCAGCACGCGGTGCCCGCCGTGGCGGCCGCGGATCCAGAGGTGAGAGCGCCCCCGCCCCGCTCCACGCCCACCCCGCGCGCGGCCGGGGCCGGGGCGGGCCGCAGGGGCCGGGAGCAGCGGCCGCCGGCCCTTCTCCGCAGCGCGGTCCCGCTCCTCGGCCCTCGTCCGGGCCGCTCCCGCGCTCCCCTCCCCGGGCGGCGGGATGCGGGCGCCGGGCCTGGGCGGGGGCCGAGGCCCGAGGCCTGGCCTGCTTGGCGGGGGCCCAGGCGGGCGGCCGCGCAGGGCCCGGGACCGAGGGCGACAGCGCGCCCCTCCCGGCGCCGCGGCGGGGGCAGGCGGGGAGGAGGGGCGGGGGGAGGCGGGCGGGGGAGCCGGGAGGCTCGGAGCCGCGCGGCGGGCGGGCGGGCGAGGGAGGGGGCAGCGGGGAGCCCCCCGCCCCCCGAAGGAGGAGTCTGGCTCCCACTTGCTGCCTCGGACGCGCGGCTCGGCGGCCGCCGGAGAAGCCCCCGCCCCTGCTCGCCGTCCTCCCCGGAGCCGGGCCCCTGCCTCCCTCCGTGCGCGCTGCTGCTCGCGGCCGCCGCGGCCGCCGAAGAGGAGCCCGGGGCCAGGTAGGGCCGCGTGGGGGCGGGGTGGGGGCGGGGTGGGGGCGCGGGCCCGGGCGCGGCGGGCGCGGGGCGGCGGGGCGCGGCCGGGACCCTCTCCGGGCGCCGGGTGACGCCAGCGGCGCGGCGCAGGGGCGCCCGCAAAGTTAGTTTGGCTGCCTCTGGCTGGTGCCGGTGCCCCGGCCGGGCATCCCTGCCGTCCTGCCCGCCGAGCGGGTGCCGCCGGGTGGGGGCTCGGCCGGGCGCTGGACTCTGATTGGGGCCGAGGGGTCAGCGAAACTTTTCCCCAGCTCGCCGGTCACTGCTGACTGCTGGCGGAGTAGCTGGTGGAGACAGCGGACTGGTGGGTGCAAGTGGTGGTGATGATTGCAACAGTAGCAGCCCCTGGTCTTTGAGAGCCTACTATGCGCAGCGAGGCCCCTGCTGGTACTTGGTGGCGAGGGAGGGGGCACTCATACTGGTCTGGTGGTCACTTTTGCTAGCTAGCAGTTGCTGGAAACTCCTTCCTCCCTTCCTCTCTCCATCCGTCTGTCCATTCATCCATCCATCCGCCCGTCCATCTCTCCACTCACTCATTCCATACATATTTATTGCTGTCTGCTGTGTGCCTGGCCCAGGGATCAGTGGCTAACCAGACAGCTCCAGCCCTCACAGGCAATATTTCACGGAATGCCCCTGCTAAGGAGCAGTTCTGTCTTGTGTGTTTATTCTGGGACTTGTTACAGGAGGGAATTCATGCTCAGTCTCCCTCTACCCTGGTGGAGACAGAGAGCTGATGTGTCCAGGCGACTGTGGCAGGCCAAGGCTGGCTCGGGGTCCTAAACTCATCTGCGTGCTCTCCCATCCCCTCTCCACTCTGCTGGGTGGCCTGAGGTGGGACCAGCAGGCCCCGCCCTGGAACTGGCCCCCAGGTCTGCCCAGCTGACCTCTCTGGGCTGTCTCTCCCCCAGTGCTGGGTCAGACCCTCTCCCAGTTCCCCTCCGGGAGCTTGGTTGCCTCCTCCTCCCATTTCCAAGGCCCCTGTTAAACTGCCCAGAGGAGAGCTTGTTAAGTGTCGAGCAATTATGAAATTAAACTGGGGACAAAAGTGGGCCGGTTGGTGAATGGTTGAGCTGGCTCGGCAGGACTTGAATAGTGATGGGAGACTTGTTAGCGGGGCTCTGCCACGCTGGGGGCGCATACAGACACCACCACTGTCAATACTCTGATCGGTCTTTGCAAAATAAATAAATAAATAAATAAATAAGCCAGCCAACTTCATGAATAACTTGTCCCATGGGCTAACATGCTTTGGGGGGTGTCACAGGCCACCGGCGGATTGCCACATCCAAGTTGGAAGCCAGGCCTTGGTCCACAGGAGCCAACTCACCAGGAGACCGTTTGGGGAGGGGTGGTGGATTTGGCTGGGCTGAGGCAGGCTTCTGGCGGTGGACAACACCCCAGGGCATTGGACCAGCCGGTGGTGATCAGAGGCATTCTGGAGCCGGGCGCGGCGCACAGAGGACCGTGGGGTGAGAGCCGTGCATAATAAACTGCTTCACGACGCCTGGCTCCCTGCAAATTGGCTTTCTGAGTGGCAGCCCCACAACACTTGTAAAGTCTTTTTTTCTCAAGATGGGTTTCTGTGAAATGGTTACATCTATTTGAGTGCTCACTCGGCGGAGGGACGTTAATTGGATGATGGCTAGTCAAAAGGCGATAATGCAGTCACAGAGGTTTCATGGTGTGTTTGAAGTGCTTCAGTGTGGGACCGCCTTCCTATTTATTTCTCAGCCCCAGGGGTCTCGGAAGACCTGAATTGAACTAGATCCCTGCAATGTCAACGTGGGCAGGTTCAGAGTCTCACCCACATGGGGGCTGCCACAGCTCAGATGTAACTGCTGTGCGTGCCCCCAGATCGCTCACAGCCCCCAGGTGATGCCCCGTGGGCTGTGATCGTGGACAGATAGACCAGATCTAAGTTTAGGTAAAAGATGGGGTTTTAGGGGTCTTTCTGCTTGCACAGACAACATATAGAATAAGCATTCAAGAAAAGCCTGCTTGTAAAAAATTTCCCGGTCCACCCGTGAGACTATTAAATCTTCATCCGATGAAAGTAATTTAAGTTCATTGGTTTTCCCTTGAACTTGCTACATCCCCTTTCGGGCAGTGATGGCCCCTGGTGTGCCCACCTCACACAGGGCACATCTCTCTGCAATTGTCTGAGGAAGTAAGGATGGTAGCAGGATTTCACTGAAGGGTAGCACTCAAGGAGAAAAATCAGCATTCTGGGTGCGGGTTCTGGACTGGCAGAAAAAAGAAAACCCTCCCCAAAGTGCAATCATCTTTTAATCTATCAAAATGATATCATTTTTCCAATTTCAGGACAGTGAACTGATCATGAATAGCGGGCCAGAGGAAATTAATCGGCCAGGCAAAGACTTTTAACAAGTAAATATTATGCACAGAAAAACATGCAATTAGTGGAGGTTAGTTAATGCCTTTCAAGTTGTGGCGAGCTGCAGTTAAGGGTGGAATTTCTGCGTTATCCCTGAATTGTCTGTCAAAATCTTTAATGTGACAATGTGACATGTCTCTCCCACCGCCCCTCCCTTGCCGGGAACAGAAAAAGGGTCTTTTCAAGCATCCTCTCTTTCCATTCTTCTCCCTGAGATGTCTCTGTTTGGCAGTTGGTACCTTTGTCTGCCTGCACCTCTGGAGCCAGGGACCCCGGGGGCAGGGGCTCCCCAAGGGCAGGAGCCTAGGGATGGGTTCTGGGGCTTACTCTGTGCCCACAGATCACCGTTCATGGCATCTCAGAGGAGGGACAGGCTGCTTGTGAGGTCCGGCCAAACCCCTTGCTCTCTACGAAGGGACTGTCCGAACACTTGGGGGTGGGCAGGGGCAGGGCAGGGTGAAGGGAGAGCGTTATGTAGCCACATTCCCTGTGTCTGGACTAAGCTGGGTCACTCTGAGTGCAGTTCCCTGCAGCTGTGGTTCCTGGGGGGGTAGATGTCCCCTCGGAAGGAGACCACCAGCTGGCATCCTCTCCAGACTGCCACTGAAATGTTTGACTTGGGTCTGAAGAAGTGGAAAAAAAAAAAAAAAAAGGAAAAAGCAAAAGCCACCCCAAGGGAAGGAAAAGAAGAGAGGCCCTTTTTTTGGGGGGGGTGTTGGAGGGAAGGTATAAATAGTTCCTCGGTTAATTTGATTCATGGGGGCTCTCCCCAGTGACCTGGCCATTCTGCTGCCAAAACAAATGTTTTACCTTATTTTGACTTTTTCCCCCTAATGAGACAAGACTTAGTTATGCTTTATTCCATTTAAAATGTTTCTGGCCAACGAGGGCAGCCCAATTGCATGGGAAAAAAAATCTTCAATTGAGAGCCTGTGTTTTTTTTTTTCTTTAAAATTTTTTTTCTTTATTGATTTTAGAGAGAGAGGAAGGGAGAGGGAGAGAGAGATAGGAACATCGATGAGAAAGCATCGATTGGCCGCCTCCTGCATGCCCCCTACTAGGGATCGGGCCCGCAACCTGGGCATGTGCCCTGACCAGGAATCGAACCAGCAACCTCTTGGTGCATGGGTCGACGCTCAGCCACTGAGCCACACCGGCCAGGCTGTGTTTTAATTCTGAGCTCCGATAGTGACTTGCAAGTTCTTTGCTCTCTCCATACCTTTCTGGGAATGACTCTTTGGGGGCTTTCTTGAACGTGAACTTGGCCAGCTTGATGTCAGAGCCTGGTCATACATCATAAGTAGAAGCAGCTACAAGAAGAGAGGTCTCCCCTCTGGTCGATGGTGCTACCCTGAGTTCAGCGCCAAGGACTGAATAGGCCCCTCTCTCCCACCCCAGCCCACACCTGGGAGCTCGTGTCTGCCGCATGGCTTCACGTCCCGATCCTCGCTTTCCAAGGAGGATGGAGGCTGAGCGCTGATGCACATGGAAAGACGTTTGGCATCACCCATGCTAATTTCATCACTTTAAGAAGAAAATGATGCCAGCTTTCCATTTTCAACACACCCGTCCGTTCCTCTTCATTTCCTTCTTTTGCATTTTGCAGCTGTAGCGTAGCCTGCAAGGCTGCAGACGGTATTGCACCGGCTACCTGAGCAGCGCGAGCCCTGCCCGCACCCTGCCTTCCCCTTGCGCTATGAAGCGCATGGCAGTGTCGTGGAATAGGCAGCGGTCCCTCCTCCACCCTGGCTTCCCGCACAAAGCGGGTGGGTGGAAAATGGAGTTTTGCTTTTATAACTTTGTCATTCAGACACATTAGTTAATTGATCATACTTTGGAGGTTTAATCTTTAATTGCAAATTCCCGCATGATCACAAAAAATACACTTAAATTGATCATAAAAATGGCAAAGCCCCAGCCTCAGACATAAGTGTAGAATTACCATAGTGCCGATTTGATTATGCTCGGTGACATCTGTTTAATAGATTTCCATGAGAACTGTAAATCCACGTTCACTTTCTTTGCAAATTGTATTTGAATGCTGAACCACCGAGACCCTCTCGCCTCCCCTCCCCAAGCCCCCATTAACGGTGAGTGTGACTTGACGTGTTTGTGGAGGGGGGTGCAGAATGCCGATTTTTACACATGTACCTCTTATTTCCTTTTGTGTGTGGGCACGTTGGAAACGGATCCGAGCGGCTCCCCGATCCGACTCCACAGATACGTGAATCTCCAAGTGCTTTATTTCAAAAACTAGGACGTAGCACTTTGCAGAAGAAAAATCAGTCCATTCACCATTATTTACGTGATTGCTGGTCTTCTGGGCGGGTAGAGAAAGCACCAAGAATTAGAATAATTTATGGAGCAAAGCACCGGTGTACAAACAGATTTCTCAGCCTGAGTTTTCTGGGTCTCTTCGCGTCTCTGGCCTCGCTCGGTGCTGTGTATATGGAGAATACCCAGAATCTGAAGACCGGCTGGGAGAAGGGACGGCATTCATAGCTCAAATTAAAGGAATAAGTGAGCAGCTATTAGTGGCAGACAGGACATGATCCAGTAAGTAGCACTCTTCATCATTCTGAAATAAAAGTACATAATTGGAAAATGAAGCAGCAGCAACGGGCAGGGTGGGGGGTGGCGGGGGGGCGAGGAATTAGAAAGTGTAATTTAAAATCATGTAGTCATCATTCAAAAGGGGCCCCGCTAAAAGGTTTTTAAGTGGTGAATGCTTTAAAGTGACTCGTGGTTGATCCTTTTTCAAGGAACATGGTCCAATTTTCTCAATATTTCTGGATTCCTTCATCACCGGAGCTCATCAGCTCATGCGACTTGGCGGCTAACCCAGCTGCGGGCCCGGCTTTTCTCTCCGTGGACTCCCACAGTCAGCGCGGGAGGTCGAGCATGGGGGACGTGGCTGGATCGGCTCGGATTTTCCCCCCGCTGGACTGTGGATTTTTTCCCTTTCCTTTGGGTTCCTCTGTTTATTTATTTATTTTTATCCTTTATGGCATTTTCAACTACCAACTAGTCAATTGCATATTTTCGGGCACAAGCCAAACAAGATGCAAAACCACTTTAAAGGTGATTTTTGAGCTTGTGTGGAAGCATGGCTTCTAAAAGAGTCCTTGCCATCCGTGGCAGTCCCACACCTGGGTAGTTTTCTGTTAAATGTGCTGTCCCCTGCATTTTGCTTGCGTGCGGGGGAGACAACTTAGGAGAGGTTAGTGTGATTTTTCTGTGACATTTCGCCACGTTGCAACTAAGTTATCAACCAGAGCCTCAGAGAGCAGTGCCCTCCACGGAGCGGGCTCTGGGCAGCCTGGGCGATGGCTGGGCTGGCCAGCGGGAGGCGCAGGGCTGCTGGCTGCCCCTCCTCGGGTGCAGGGTGGGGAAGAGAAGTGGGAGCAAAGATGGGCTGGGGTCCTGGAGTTGGGCTGTCGTGGGGAGGGCTGTTGGGGCAGGTGTTTCTGTGGGGCTCCTGTTTAACAGACAATTGTCCCCGTGTAGTCATAGCGGATCACCCGCGTTTCGGATTCAGGACAACACAACATTGTCCTAGTGTCACAGTTGTGGCCACAAACGTGCCCATGACAGGAAGAGAAATGGGTGCCCCTTGGAGGTGGTTGCCTTAAACGAACGGCCTCGAGTTGGCTTTGAAAATGGCAACCTTTATACCCTTTAAGGACATTGTCAACTATTGAAATGGGGACACTTTTGAGAGCCAGAGAGGATGCTTGGAATAATGACTGTCAGGGGGCGACAGGCACGCACTGGACTGCCTGGGTGCACGCGTGGGCTTTGGGGAGCCGTGGTCAGGCAGCAGTGGCTGCTTCCACGGCCGGGAAACTGCATCGGTGCTCTGCAGGCCAGCAACCCCTGGCGCTGCTCTCGGGTTCATTCACACACTCGGACTGCTCTGGGCTGCTGGAACCGCCCACGTTTCTTTTGCAAATCCTCCCCCACCGCCCCCGCTGTAAGCCAAGGCCCTTCTTAGTCTGTCCTCTCTGGGCCTTTGGCCCATGCTGGCTGGCCTCATAGATTGGTGGGGCCTCCTTGGGCCCCAGAGACCCCCTCCCCTCCTCCTTCTTCTCCTCCTCATAACAGGGTTCTGAGCTGCTCTGTTCATCTGTCTGGCTGCCCCTGCTGGGCCACGAGCCCTAGGAGGGTCCGTTTCACATCGGAGTCATTTGGGTCCCGAAACAAGGCCTGCCCTGGAGTGGGGTCTGTGGGTGTCTCAGGGTCGATCGGTGTCCCGCGGTGACCTGGGCGAGGGGATGCTGAGAGCTTGCCTAGAAAAACTAGTCTGGTGGTCCTCGATGTGTCCAGCCACACACCTGGGGAAGTAGAAGAACAGGTGACCCACCCAGTATGGGTGGGACGGAGGGGCCGGGACTCAGGCTTCCAGGTGGGGAGGCGGGGTTCCTTGATTCTCTGAAAGTCTGCTCAATTCTCAGAAGTTCCCTGCAGAGCTCCTGGGTTTCATCAGGACTTTTAGCCACAGTGGAAGAGACGTTTAGCGAACACCTACTGTGTGCTGGGCCCTCAGCCAGCCGCTGCTTTGGGTACCATGTCCTGTGACCCTCAGTGGCCCTGGGAAGGCGGTGTCAGCATCTGCGTGTTTACAGATGAAAACCTGAGATCCGAGCACGTGAAAGCTGCTTAGAATCTGGGCTGAGAGACCCGAGGGCCTGTGCAGCTGCCCTGCCATTCATTTGTCCACGTGTGTTTGATCCTTGGTCTCTCATGCAGCTCAGGGACAGGACGAGACTGTCGGGAGCTTTGGTGAGAGCAGCCCTGGGCAGTTGTGGCCCAGCCTGGGGAGGTCGAGGAGATGTCCCCGAGGCCCCGAGCTGGGAGACAGGTGTGTGTGCTGGTGCCCAGAGCCTGCCAGGCAGAGGAATAGCATGTGTGAAGGCTCAGAGGCGGGGCTCCCGGTGAGCCAGGGACACCCGGAGTGGTGAGCTCAGCCTGAGTGGTGAGAGGAGGTCTGGGATGGACCTGGTCTCCTGAGCTGATCTTAGGAGCCCGGCTTTCCCCGAGGGCAGCGGGATGCCCCTTGGTCAGAAGTATGTTTTAGAACCTTAGTTCTGAAGATGGTGTGGCCTCAGCCTTGGCGAGGCACCGGGAGGAGGCCAGGCAGGGTGTGGGGCCAATGGAGAGTGGTAGGACCCGGAGCTGGCCTCTTTCTACATATGAGCTGTCCAGACAGTCGGCGCCTAATAGCGACTGTGCTCAGTGCCCTCGTTCCTCTTCCAGAGCCCTGGCCTGCCTGCTGGGACTCAGGGCAGCTGAGCACAAACAAGTAAGAGCCTTTGGGGGGATACAGAGCGAGAAACCGCCTGTGACAGAGGGCTTTGAAAAGCGAGCCCTAAAGAGCAGAGGAGTTTTTCAATGAGAATTTTCCAACCCTTTCACTCGGGGCTGACTGGGCCTGATGGAGGGGCAGGCTCAAGGCTCACTTTATCCCCTCTGTAAGCAATGAGGAAGCAGAAGCATAGAGAGGTTGAGTGAACCTGTCCAGCGTCCCACAGCTAAGCAGCGCCATCTGAAACCAAATTTGAACCGTGCTTCTCCAGATCTCGAAGTCCAGGCTCTTTTCCATTGTGGAAGCACACCAGTGGCTGAGAAAGTAACAATCAAAGAGAGACCATTTATGGATGCTTCCTCTGCCTCAGGGCCTTTGCATTTGCTGTTCCCTCTGCCTGCTCCTCTTTCCCCAGGTCTGGGCATGCCTGGCTCCCTCTCAGCATTTGCCTTTGAGGTGACATCATCTCCTCAGACAGTCCTTTCTTTTTTTTATATGTTATTATTGATTTTTTTTTAGCGAGAGATAGAAACATTGATGTGAGAAACATTGATCGGCTGCCTCCTGCACGCCCCAGTCGAGCCCACAACCCGGGCATGTGCGCTGACCAGGAATTGAACCAGGACCTCTCAGTCCATGGGACAACGCTCAATCCACTGAGCCACACCTGCCAGGCAAACAGACCTTTCTTCATTACCCAATTTAAAGTGACAGTCCTCTCCCCGATTACTCATCACTCCATCACCCTGTTCTACCTCTCCCGGGCACATCTTATCTGAAAGTACCTTTCGTATTTACTTATGTGTTTACTTTACTGCCCCTGGCCCCCAGTTCCTTGAGGGTAGTGACTTACTTGCTTTTTACTGCTCTTTCTGGCACCAGGAACAGCGACAGCTCGTGGGGCTGTGGTGAATACATACGTGCCGAATAAGTCAATGCGTTCATCAGTCCATTCCACCCTCCTCTCTAGTTCCATTTCCCCACCAGAGTCCAGCCAGGACCTGGGACTTGCTCGAGGTCGCTCTGCTGGGCAGAGCCAGGATGGAAGCCGGGCACCCTCCCCAGCGGGTCCCAGCTCCCCTCCCGTCGCCCGCATGCTGTGCTGTTTTGTGGACCAGGTGTAAATGCTTCCCGGCTAAAAGCTGTTTGTAGGGAATCGCTGCTCCCCCTCCGTGGATCGGCTGCGTTCTCTGCACGGTGGCTGACGCTGCCGCTGCTCCATAAATATTAAATGGGTATTAAAAGAAGGCTCTGCGTTCCCAGTTTCCCTGATTTCTCCGAGCAGGGCCCATTGCGAACCCCCTTTATGTGAAATGCAGCGTTTCACTGCGGACGCCTCGCTGCCTGCCGCTTCTGGCTGGGTCCCCTGGTGCAGAGCTGGGCTCCCCCGCTTCGGGCAAGCAGGGCAAGCAGGCGCCCGCCTCCGGAGCAGGGTGGGTGGAGGCCCCTGGCTCCTCTTTCAGAAGGGCTGTGCCCACCTGGCCAGCCTCCTTGCACACTTGGGTGGGAAAGGGGGAGAGGGGCGATGACTCTTTGACCTTTAGCTGAGCCCTCTTGACACCCGCCCTCTGCCAGGCCTGTGCTGGCACCAGGGAAGGAGATCGGCGAGACACTCTGTTCGTATATTCTGTCTCCCTCCCTCCCTCCCTCCATGCCTCCATTCCTCCCTCCATCCTTCCTTCTGTCTACTCACTAATTCAGTATTTATGAAGTATCTGTGAGAGGCCCTGGGGTGATGATGATGATATAATCATGGTAATAGCTAACATTTATTGGGCACTTACTATGTGCTGGGCTCTGTGATAAGCAGTTTACACGAGCCGCCTCATTTAATCTTCACGACTGTGCGGGTAGGTTCTAGTCGTCTCTCCAGGTCCTGGCTGAGGAAGCAGAGCCTCTGGCTGGTTGAGCCACTTACTCAGGGTCCATGAGTCATGGTCCTCGTCAGAGGAGCCCTGGCAAGGATTCAAAGCAGGGGTGTATGGAGAGCTGGCACCTCAGAACATTCGGGCTCTGCAAGGCTCCTAGAGCTGCCTCTTTTGCTTACACTGGACACCCCTGTACCACAAATGCCCCCGTCGCTGGGCAGCCCTGCTCAGCAGGCCTCTGAGACACAAGTATCAAATAGAATATTAGCGGGGCATTTGGTATCCGCCAGGCACTATGCTCAGAATTCCCATTCATTTAACCTGCACAGCGGTCCTGGAAGGTGGCGTTCTTATTTTTAAACACATTCTCCAAAAGAGGAAGCGGAGGCTCAGAGAGGGTGGGAAGTTGACTTAAGGTCACACAGCAAATCAGTGCAATGCTAGGGCTCAAACCCCTGTGCAGATCTGGGCCATGGGAGCCCTGGATCTCGGCGTCTGCTGCCCGGGGCTCCTCCCCAGGTTCCAGACAGGACGGCAGGGTGGGCTCCCACCGGTTGTGTGAGTCTGCTGCCGGGACACCTGACTCCCCCACCTCAGAGGCCTGCCCCCTATGTCCACTGGGGGAGCCTATTCACTTCGACACAAGTGGGTCCAGGGGGAAAAGCAAATTTTTTCCCCCTGTCTTCCCAAGAGGCGAGAACAGAACTGTGTTGTGAATCAGGGTGCATTTTTTTGCGGGGGGGAGGGATTAAGGAGAAGAATATTGCTATTTATTGCACCTTGTATGGGCATGATTGTTGAGATTTTTTTTTTAAAATTAATAATCCATTTCTCCTTTGCACGTAATTAAAATGTTCTCCAGTCTCTAATTTTTGTCATTTTCCTAATCTAATTTGTTTTCTGACTGTGTCGGTTCTTTTTCCATGCGCAAAGCAAAGGGGATTTTTCTTTGTTTGACGTGACTGGGATATGACTGTCCAGGGCGGTTTCAGTTATGTTCTTTGCTCCTTGGTTAAATCAGTGCACACGGAGTCATCGGAGGGTCCTGATGACCCAAACCGGAAACAAAACAAAACAACATTCCAGTCATTTCTTATTTAAACAGTTAAAAAAATAATTGTGGGACAGACGGATAGAAATAGATGGCCTTAGTGGGGTGCGGGGGGGGGGCGCGGCAGGACGGGCATCGTGTCCAGGATTTCACACAGCCGACTTGGAATCAGTCTGAGGGACGTTTCAGTCCAGTATCTACAAATGCAAACCCCACTTTCCAAGGAAACAAATAAACAAAAATTGATAGCATCACGAGCCGTGATTCTAAGTGGATTCGCAGGTGGACAGAATTCCCGAGATCCTTAAAAAGGCACTCGGGAGGGTGTTTTGAAAGGTGGATCCCTGCTCCCCTTCCCTCCCTACCCTGGCCACCCGCTGAGCTGAGCTGGTGCATGGCAATCTGTCTGGGAAAATCCCTTCTGCAGGCGCTGCTAACAGATATCTTTGGGCAAAATTGATGTTGAGGAAGGAATTTGTGCCTATGCGGCCCACCTGCTCAGGCTTGCATCGGGGTGGGTGTGGGGCCGTGTGGGAGTGGGTGTGTTTGGGGTTCTGAGGGGGGGGGTTGGAGGGGAATCCTTCCTGGTCCCCAATACGGAAAAGTGAAACTCACCTTACCTGTTTGCAGAATACCAGCCATTATCCTGCCCATCTCACGGACACCCGGTGGGCTCTGGGGGATTTTGTCGAAGGCAAAAAAAAAAAAAAAAAAAAAAAAAAAAAAAAGCCTTAAGTGTTTAAACGTGTTGGACCATGCGTATATCCATCCACAGCGCTGGGGTTTGTCCCCTCCCTCCTTTCCCTTTTCTTTTTACCAAAGTATATTCATCAAACTGCTGAGTTGGAAAGATTTGTAATGAGTTTTTGAGCTGTACGACTGTGTTTTTTTCCTCTCTCCCCCCGCCCTCTTTCTAAATCTTCATCTGACATTAAATAAAGCAAATCCCAAACAGATTAACTGTCGCACGGTTCTGCTCCGTCTCCTCAGTCTGTTTCCAGGTCTGGCGCGGGGCCGGGCGGCGGTGGCGGCGGCGGCGGGAGATGCCCAGGCGGCCCGCGGACGTCCATGTGGCGCGCTAGGTGGGACCCCGGCGTCCTGAAGGCAGAGGCCCTGGCCCTCCTGCCCTGCGGCCTGGGCATGGCGTTCTCCCAGTCCCACGTGCTGGCCGCCCGGAGGCACCAGCACAGCCGGCTCGTCATCGAGGTGGACGAGTACAGCTCCAACCCCACCCAAGCTTTCACCTTCTACAACATCAACCAGGGCCGCTTCCAGCCACCGCACGTGCAGATGTAAGTGGGCGGCTCGGGTGGGGCCCGCAGGGACGTGGGGTGTGGGTGGCGTGGCGGCGGGGGGGGCGGGGCCACGCGCCGGGGGGCCTCCTGGCTGCTGGCACCCACGTGCCATGCTTGTTGACTGAAACGATGCCCGAGCACGGGGGTCACCGAGGCTCCCGGTTGGCAGGGACGAGTGAGAAGTTGCACAGTGATGCCCTGTGGGCTGATTCTGGCCCAGAGTCCTGTTTCATTTGGCCTGGAGAATGTTTTACAAATATTAAAAAATGAGGTGATTGCATATAAAAACCCAGACTTCTGGCTTTGCTTTACAAACCCAAAAGGCCTGGCAACCCCAGGCCCACATGTCCTCAGGGCCTCCCCCGGGGGTGGGGGCTCTGAGTTCCAGTTGCCCCCTCTTGGTATTTGGGGTGGAAACTCCTGGTCCAATTCACATTCCTCATTGTACAGATGGGGAGACTGAGGCCCAGAGAGGGGAAGGGACTTGCCACAGGCCCCAGGGCAGGTTTGAACCTTGTTCTTGGGCTGGCTCTCTTCCCTTCCTTCCCCACTCCCTTTTGTCTAAACCCCCTGCGCCCCCGTGCTTCCCTTGAGAAAGCAGAGTTCCTTTCCCAAAGGACTGGGGAGCTCTGCCCCCTGCCCTTTGGAGCTGACGAGAAATACTAGGGGTGCCCGCAGTGAGGCCCTGGCAGGAGCACGCGGTCGGGGCCCTGTGTGCCCAAGGCGGGGACCTTTTCCCCTTCCTGGATTTTCTCTGAGGGCCTGAGAGGGGTGGGTGGCCCAGGGTGGAGATGCATACATTCCTGGCCCTGCCCGGGGCTCCCTGTGTTCCTAGAACACCTTTCTCCTCTTTTATCCACACACTGCTGGGCTTGCCTGGTGAGGAAACTGAGGCCGGGACAGGTGTGAGGACCCACACACGTGCACACAGCTGGTCCGCGTAAGAGCTGGCCCGGGACTAGGCTGCCCGCCCCCAATCCACGGCTCTCTCTGAACTCAGATCCTCTTGGCGTCTGGGGATGTCAGTGCAGCACAGGGAGGTCAGAGCTGTGATGGGGGGCGTGGTGTCCAGAGCAGGCCCTCCTGATCACCAGGCTGGGTCACATGTCCCTGGGAGGGCACAGGCCCCAACTTCCTCTAAGGCCATGAGCACCATCTCATAGGTGGGGTCCTGGACCCTGGCCCTTTGGGGAGACAAGAGAATCCAGCATGTGGACCTCTTATAGAAACAGCTCTGGGGTTTCCAAACCCCAGCCTGGAGGAGGGGTGGGTGGGGTGCTGCCTTGTTCCTGTGTGGTTCCCTCAGGACCTGTCCTCCATTGCAAAGGGTGGGCCCAGAGCCCTCTTCACGGGAGAAAGGGCTCTGGAAGGCCGGAGGGCTCCAGGCCCGGGGGTGGGCTCTAGCACGTGCTCATTTCCATGGGGGCTGCAGGGCTGGCGTTGTCAGTAGATGCCTGCTTTACTTTTTTGTAGATTCTACTTGGGAAACTGCCTCTAATTTCATTTTAGGGCCAGATTGGTGGAAGGCCCTGGGTCTCAGGCACGCCATTCTCTGGGACCTCGAGGCCTGGCGGGAGGGAGGCCTTCCTGGACCCACCTTGCTCTTTTGTCCATGAGTTTAGGCCCGGGGCTGGAAGTGACGGAGCCTGAGGTCCTTGGATGCCGGGCTGGACTCCTGCCTCCAGCACGGGGGGGGGGGTGTGTTTGTGGCTGTGTGCAGGCCCCAGGCCGGACACGATGCCATAATGCGGTCAGTGCCAGGCGGAGCTCTCAGTTATAGTGCCTTTGCCTGGGCCCGCAGACACCCAGGCAGCCCCGCTCCCAGAGCAGAGCTAGGGAAACAGGAAGTCCTCGGAGAACAGGGCCAAGGGGCTGAGGAAGGACCCTCTGCAGAAGGTGGCGTCTAGGTTGAGACCCAGAGGAGGATATGTGGGGGCAGCAAGTTGGAGAGGGCTGGAAAAGGGGGGTATGTGAGAACTGCAGAAATACATAGCTGGGCGGAGGGTGCCCCGCAGGCTAGGCTGTGTCCGGAGCAAGGACAGCGAGTGACCAAATGAAAGAGGGCGATTTCCCCCATTTAACCCATGAGCAACTGCGGGTCATTCATTCATTGTTTCATTCAGGATGTTTGTGAGTGGCTGTGTAGCACAATGGTTAGAGATGCACGCTCTGAGCTGGCCTGCCTGGGTTTGTACCCGGCTCTGTCACTTACTTACAGTCCCTTGCCCATGCTGAGCTGACCCCCGATCGGGTGGCACGCGGCACACATGTCATAAGAAGGTGTAATGGCATATGATACTGGAGGTGAGAAGTGCTACAGGGAAATGCTTACTGGCTGCCTAGTGGTCTCTGGGCTGGAGAGGTGGGAGCAGGTTCACACGGCCCGCTCCCCTGCTCGTGCTGCCACCTCCTGTGGCCGGGTTCCAGGCTTCCTTTGGCAACGGGGTTCAGAGGTGGCTGGGGTTTGGACCGGGCCCGGAAGCCCAGGCGGCCCAGGCACTGAGCCCGGTTCTGAACTCGTCCAGTGCTCCCTCACTGCCCGCTTGGGCCAGCCAGGCTTTGAAACACAGCTCTGCACAAAGCTGGATGAGGCCGGGGCCACGCAAGGACTTGGGGGGCTGCTGCCTCCCACCCCCTCTCCCAGACCCCGCACCGGGGAGCGTGCGGGCTGCGGGAGGTGGCTGTGGGGTTTCCATGGCGCGGCTCCACAGGGGGAGACACGGAGATGGATGCCAGCCCCGACACGTGCTTTATCACCGCCCTGGGCTTTGTCTCCGGGCTGAGGGAGTGAGGGGGCCTTATTTAATAAATCCACAATTTATATTTAATAACAACAGTGACAGCCCAAACGTGGCCTCCGATTGAGCCATGTGATTTATGCTGTTGCCCCCAGAGGCCCTGGTGGTAACGAGGCTGCCTGTGCCTGAGTCATGAATCTCTGCATCTGGGCCTCTGGGTTTCGGGCCCTGCGACCGAAGACCCCCACCCTGGGGGCCGAGCCCCTGCAGCCACCAGCCCTTCCGTCCTGGGCAGCAGGTGGACGTGCGGCCTGATGGTCAGCGAGAAGGCAAGGTGGTGCTGGAGGGACAGGGTTGCCCTGGGGCTGCCTTACAGGTGCCCTGGGGACTTGCACCAGGCACGGCACCTCTTCTCTCTGGCTTTTCAAACGTGTCCTGTTGGTGGAGACTCTCCTTTAAAGACCCTCCGGCACGTCGGGCTGTCAGGAGTCCTTGAAGAATGTCGGGGCCGGGGAGCACTGCTGTGTGCCAGGTCTGGGGTGGCCCCTTTGTGTTCCCGGCCCTCCCAGCCATGCCAGGTTGGCTACTGATCCCCTCTCTCGATGAGACTGAGGCTTCAGAAGGGTCCCTGTGGCCTCCAGCCCCTCCGTGAGCTGAGAGGTCTCTAGGAAACAGTGAGCTTCGGCCTGGGGCCCAAGGAGGGGTGAGGGGCAAGGCAGCGGAGGCCTAAACCCAGCCGTCTGCTTCTCCAGCCCCACCCAGCATCCCTGTCCTGGGGCTCCAGTGGCTGCTTCCAGTTTTCTTGGACAGCCCATTCTTCTCGCTCAGGCCTTTGCACATGCTGTTCCCTCTGCTAACATCGACTCATTCTTCAGGCCTTACTCAGGTGTCACTTCCTCGGGGAAGCCCTCCCTGATCCCTCCCCAGATCAGGTCTCTCCTCCTTCCCCGCCCCCCGCCCCAGCTCTAGGCACTCTCCATCTCCCCCTTCACGGCCCATGCTTCAGCCTGTGGTTGTACATTCATTCCTGGGACGATTTCCTAAGCGTCCCTCCCCCCCACCAGCACAGGCTGTTCCCTCGAGCCCAGCACAGTGCCCAGGAAGAGAAAGACAAGGGAGGCAGGATGAGGGGGGGAGTATGGCCCAGGAAGAGCAGCGGATCCAGGGGGGCCTCCTGGGGGAAGCGGCACCACCCCAAGGCCAAGAGGTGGGAAGGAAGGGCAGGCACGGGGTGCAGGAGGGCAGCGTGGCGGGGTCACCTTGGAACCACTGCTCTGTGGAAAAGCACCAGATAGTTGTGTGACTGAGCCAACCAGTCCTGCCTCTCCTCTGGGCCTCAGTTTCCCCACTTGTAGAGAGAGAGGAGGGGACTAGCGGACTCTCCCTCTCTAAAACACCATGGCTGGTGCCTGTCACATGGCTAGACATGTAGTTGGAATCTGGCTTGAAGGGAGGAGTCTTCTGTCCTCTGCCCCGACCTTCAGAGCTCCCCTTCCCCCAGAAATAGGGGTCCATGGGGAGGACGGCTGTGCTTCTGACGCCCTGGGGAGTGTTTGGCACTAGGAGCTGCATTTTGCAGGGTGCTAATGGCTCACGGGAGAGAGAGAGCCGAGATGGGGACCAGGGCACAGGAAACGGGCTGTGGGGGGCATTGCCATCAGGGTTTGGAGCTGTGAAGGTCGTCTGAGTTCTCACAACATCTGCAAGAGTGAGTGGGCCACCCTCGTTTCACAGAGCTGGAGTGGAGGCCGGGAGGTCCAGTGAGCAGCGAGGCGGTCACCGAAGTGAGGCGCGTCCTGGGTCTCACCGTTCCCGCTGCTCCGATTCCTGGGTGAAGACCCCTCGTTAGGCTGGGGACCGGCTGTGACGGGTCTCAGGTCTCAGGGAGAGAGTACAGCCTTTACCTTCCCTCCGGGCCCTGGAGAACATCACTGGGAAATAACCATTGTGTTGTGTTGTGTTTTTCTATTGTCACAAGCAGGTGTTGAAGTTAGATGCCCGAATTCCTGTTGTGAAGACACAGGCTCGAATCTACTCTTTAACTTACTAGCTGGGGCCTTGGACGTGGGCCAAGTTACTTAGGGCCACAGTTACTTAGGGCTGCTCCGGTGTTAGCGAGGGATTTGCCATTACAAGACTCAGATACCCAACTTAAATGGTCTTAAGGGTAAAAGAGAGTTTACTGGCTCACGTAATTAGCTAGGAAGTGCAGTTTTAGATCCGGCTTCAGGCACAGCTGGGTCTAGCCATCAAATGACGCTGTCGAGCTCTCCCACCCTCTCGTATGCTCCCCACCCCCCGCCGTTCTCCACACCCTGACTCTTCTTGTTCTTTTCCTGGCTTCCAAACACAGGTTGGGTTACTAGGAGCTCCATGGGTGTCCTGGCCACAGGTATATCCCTAGCACTTAGCAGGTGCCTGTCATTTAAGAGGCACTCAACACGCATTTGTCCATAGACTGACTGAATGAAATGAACAAGGACCTGGCAATAGTCCAGCTTGGTGTGAATTCTGGAACCAAAATCCAGGTTCGAAATTTCAGCTCCACTGGCTCCCACAGCTGAGATCCTAGGCAAGGCAGCCTTCTCCGAGCCTCAGTTTCCTCGTCTGTAAAATGAGCACGCCCTCAGTAGCCTGCCCTGCGACCAGTGTGCAGGTGAAGCGAGCGAGTGTGCCGAGAGATAAGGAGCTCTGTTCACGAGAATCATCTACACCATTCCTGTCGTTATGAGCTTGAGCGTTTGTTATAACCCAAATAGCCGGAGGACGGTGCCGGGAAATAAGAGTCTTTATTTTTAATCTGGGGATGAGTAGGTTTGCGTCCTCACTCAGCTCAGAAGCCTCAGGGTGGAGAGAAATAAGAACAGAGTTAATTAAAGAGCCTGGGCTCCAGAGCAGGCCCAGCCCAAGTAGGGCCCTCGTGCTGTTCGGGGCTGGCTGATGCTGGTGGGAGCAGAGGGGCTCCTGGCTAAGGACCCTCAGGGGGAGGGATTGTGGGCATGCAGGTGGCATCCCATTCCGTCTCTGTCCCGTCTTTGTCTCTCTTTGTCTCTTTGACTTGGCATGCTCACGACTCAGTGTGTGTGTGGGTGAATGAATGAATGAATGAATGAATGAGTGAATTTGATTGGCTCATTCTTGTTCCTGTGCTAGGCCAATAGCCCGGTAGTGATTGGCTGCCCTTGGTGCAGTCAGCTGTGTTGGGGGCAGGCGGGGTGTTCCGGTGTATTCTGTATTCCGAGGAGGAGGCCAGCTACCTGCAAGACCTTCTGTCGCACGCACGGGGAGAGGGGAGGGAGGGACCCAGAGAACAGAGGAGTAGCGGGAATTACTGAGAGGGGGGTTTGCTTCTAGACCAGCTCAGGTAGCACCTCTTTCTCTGGCCCCCAGCCCCACTGCTGCCCATCAAAGCTGGTGGCATTACTGTCACGGACTGGCCGAGCCTGTCTACCATCAGTCTGGGTCTCCCGGCCTGGGATCAGGCGTGGTTCATCCCTGCGGCCCCAGGACTGAGCTCCAGGGCTGGCATACAGTAGTGGTCAGAAGGTGCTGTGCTGAATGAACAAGTGAATGAATGAATGAATGAATGAATGAATGAATGAACGAACGAACGAATGAACTGAGAAGAGGAGGAGCTCCCAGCATCCTCCTGTTGGTCATCATTGGACTCAGGGAATTTTCCTCTCCTCCTCGGTTGGGCCCAGTGCCGACCTGCTGGGATTCTAACTGGGCTCAGCAGCCCCAGAAAAGGACCTGGCGTGCCCCTCCTGTCCCGGCGCCGTGGTGGGGAGAGGCTGGCTTGGCGCCTCTGACTGCGGCGGACTGAGCGTGCAAATGCGCCCCGCACATTAGCATGCTGAACCCACGTCTCTCGTAAGGTGTTAATTAAATTTCTTTGAAGTATATTGTCTGAAAAAAAAAAAAGGATAATTAGAAAGATGTCTTTAAAAGTATTTATGTAACTGATATGGTCCTGCTTTTGGTTTGCCGCATAATTAGATTTAAACACAACGAACTCCTCGAGCGGCATACTCATTTGGAGAGAGCTGCTCGCTGAAATGTCATTGCGTTGTTTTTAAGAGTTTGAGCCTGGTGAAATCACTCAGCTGAGAGGCAGAGTGTGGTGGCGGGCCCTGAGCTGGGGGAGGGAGCTGGGTCTGCATTTATTCCCTGGGTCACGGGCCACCTGCCCTCACTGAGACCAGAGGGCTGCCAAGTAAGTCTCAGGGAACAGGGACGTCATATCTGTGCGGCTCTGTTTAATTTTCTGGGTCTTTTTGCTTACTGAGGTCGCTCCATTTTATAGACAAGCAAACCAGGGCCAAGCGTTTGTGCTTAAGGCCACACCGGAGTGACAAGTGGCAGAGCTGGGGTTTGGAAGCCCGGTCTGGTTCCAGGACTTTTTCTCACACGCCCCTGGAGAGCCCGTGTTCTCAGGAAGGTCAGACCATCTCGTAGTTCTGAAAAATCGCCGCTCTCTTCGTGCCTTTATTTCACGTGTTCCCACAAAGTGTTTCACGCGTGGCCCCCCTTGGATGCAGCCTGTGCTCTGTGCAGCCCTGGGGATGCACTTCTTCCAACTGGACCATGGATTTCAGTCCTTGCGTTCTCACTGGGGTCGATAGTGCCCCCAAGGGGGTGAAAACTGTTTTTCGGGGGGAGGGTGAAAAAGCCTTGCCCTCATTGTTATAAAGCAGGTATACGTACGGTGCCATGGTCCCGTGACCACAGTGTGTTCTCTCCCGTAGGGTGGACCCTGTACCTCATGATGCCCCCAAGCCGCCCGGCTACACCCGCTTTGTCTGTGTGTCTGACACCCACTCGAGGACAGACCCCATCCAGATGCCCTACGGTGACGTGCTGATCCACGCCGGGGACTTCACGGAGCTGGGGCTCCCGAGTGAGGTGAAGAAGTTCAATGAGTGGCTGGGTAGGTGCTGGGCAGGAGGTGGGCAGGTGCTGGGCAGGAGGTGGGCAGGTGCTGGGTAGGTGCTGGGCAGGAGGTGGGCAGGTGCTGGGTAGGTGCTGGGCAGGAGGTGGGTAGGTGCTGGGCAGGAGGTGGGCAGGTGCTGGGTAGGTGCTGGGCAGGAGGTGGGCAGGTGCTGGGTAAGTGCTGGGCAGGAGGTGGGCAGGTGCTGGGTAGGTGCTGGGCAGGAGGTGGGCAGGTGCTGGGTAAGTGCTGGGCAGGTGTTGGGTAGGTGCTGGGCAGGAGGTGGGCAGGTGCTGGGTAGGTGGGCAGGAGGTGGGTAGGTGCTGGGCAGGTGCTGGGCAGGAGGTGGGCAGGTGCTGGGCAGGAGGTGGGTAGGTGCTGGGCAGGAGGTGGGCAGGAGGTGGGCAGGTGCTGGGCAGGAGGTGGGTAGGTGCTGGGCAGGTGCTGGGCAGGAGGTGGGCAGATGCTGGGCAGGTGCTGGGAAGGTGCTGGGCAGGAGGTGGGTAGGTGCTGGGTAGGTGCTGGGCAGGAGGTGGGTAGGTGCTGGGCAGGTGCTGGGCAGGAGGTGGGCTTCTGCCAATGTCCAAGCCTTCAGTTGCTCCTGTGCCTGGCTGTCCTTCCTCCCTGCTCTGCCCACTGCCCCTGCCCAGCCTTGTCTGCCTGTCCACCCCCAACCCCAGGAAGCCTTCCCTGACCTCCGGACCAGTTCACAGCTCTCCCACCCCAGCCCTCGTCTTAGCTGTGACTCTCCATTTTTTTGTGGGATTTGGGGCCCAGGAGACCCCCTCCCGAAGGGACTTTTTCCCAGGTGGGTCTTTGTCTACTTGCGTGTCCAGCCCCCAGTGTCGGGCACAGTAGGTGCTCAGTAAATACCGGTGGATGAGTGAATGAATGAACAACTGGGACTGGTGGTGCAGGGCAGGTCCTCAGCGGGCACAGACCGGCTCAGCCACCCACCGCATCAAGATGGCTTCCCCAGTAAGGGGACCCTCTGGGCCTCTGCGGCCGCAGCGGCTCCCGAGGGTGGCTGTTGGCCCAGGCGGTGGAGGAAGGCTGTCCACTGTGGTGGGCCATGACTTGCCAGCATGCCCCCAGGGTTTTGTCTTTGGCTTTTTACTTTCTTCCTAGCTAAGAAAAACACAGACCTGGGGTGCCCCCTGGGAAAAGCTGCTTGCTTGGAATCTGGAGAGACCTTGCTGCAAGTGGTCTCTGCACAGCCCCACGGGTGGGGGACAGATGGGCTGCCCCTGGGCCACCCTGCCTGCTGGCCTGCTGTCTCAGAGGCGTGGGTGCAGGGCTGACCACCCCCCTGCGCAGCCCCACGCCCCTGCCAGACCGTCCGCCTCCCCACGCGTGTCCACCATGCAGTTGGCTGGGAGCTGCGTGAGCATAGGGGCCAGGAGTGAGGCGGGCGAGCGAGAGCCCCGGCTTTGCCAGCGGAGACAAATATTTACAAACAAGGCCTTCCTCTCCACTTGGCAGGCTCAGAGCTTTAAATATTGATTTTTCAAATGGGAAATTCTGATCAAGAGCCCCTTTTGGGCTGGACTCTGTGAAGGCTGGGGTGGGACAGGCCTGCAGGTGGGCCTGCCCCAGGCTTCTCACCTTGCGGGCGCTGCCCTGGGGTCTGGGCCGCCTCCGGGGAGGGACCCCGTCTGAGCCTGGCTTCTTATCCTCAGAAGATGGGAGGCGGCACTTGGCTGAGCCAGGGGCCTTGTCCAAGGCAAATTACAGGAGTCGCTGTCGTCCAGGCACCTGCTGCGTACCAGGCGTGGTGTGGCAGGCTCCTTCCTGCCACCGCTCGGTTGAATTTTGGGAACAGCTCTTTGGGGTGGCTGCTGTTCAGATCCCCACCGGACAGAAGAGGGTGTCAGTCCCCCCATCTCCCGCACTGAGGTTCTTAAGGGTGGGGACTCTTCCCGACGTACCCGGCCCACGACGGCTCCCCTCGGGCGTGGACGCGTGAATGAGCCAATGCTAGCACGCGTAGTGGGGGTGGGTTCCAAGTGCCGTGGGCTCTCGGTTCGGGGACTGACGACAGCTTTCTCTGGCAGGGGAAGGCCTCTGGGAGAAGCTGACTTTGGGCTGGCGGTTTGTGCAGAAGGGGTGCTACGGGCCGAGGGGACAGCGGAGGGCAACATGTGCCAGCGGACACTTGAGCGCAGGCATGGCGTGGTGTGGCTGGAGTCAGGGGTTTGGGCCTGGAGAGAGGGGTGGGGCCTGACCAGAGTCCTGGGCGGCCGGCGGGGCGAGCTGGGCATGTTCGGACAGTCTCTCCAGCTGCCTCTTAACAAGTCAGGACGGCGTCCACGGGGACTTAGGGGCCTTCTGCCTCATTTGCGCTTGGAGTTGGATTGATGTATTTGCCCGAGCTATTGGGGGTGGGAAGTGTGAACTTACCAGGGGGTCTTCCTTTTACAGACGGTTCCTTTCCCCTGGGCCTCTCCCCTTTGCTGCTTTGAGGTGTTTGCAGATGTCATTGCTTGTCACTCAGGTGGGGTGTGGGTGAAGGGGCTTCACACTGGGGACTGAGGAGCTGCTCTGTGTCTGGGACTGAGCAGCTAGGGGCTTGCATGCAAGTGGGGGCGTCAGTAGGAGCCGCCGTCTGGAAGTCCGTCTGCAGCTGGCTTTTGGGGGCTCGTCCACTGCACAAAGTGAGATTCAGCTCTGTGGGCCAGCTGTTCAGGTCCCCGGGGATGTGGCCATCGTGGCAGAGAGGCAGCTGGCCCTCGTCAGGCGCATGCAGGTGCACCCGGACAGGTGCGCTTTTATGGAGCTCTAGTGTTTATTGGGCGGAGTGGCTTCCTGATTTTTGGGCCGGTCTGTGTCCTTTTAGTGCATTATTAAATCACTTCCACCTCCTGACAGCAGAATGAAGCAGGACTATGGTCATTCCCATTTGACAGAGGAGAAAACTGAGGCCCAGAGAAGTAGAGACACTTGCCCAGGGTCACACAGCTAGTAAGTGGCAGAGCTGGGATTTAAACCCCGGCAGTCAGACTCTGGAGCTGAGCTCTTGGCGTCTCCTCTGCTCGCCTCTCTGGTCCTTCTTAGGGCGAATCCTCTCCGATTCAGACTAAAGGTGTGGAGTGTGCTGTTTGGGTCCTGACGCCCGGGGTCTGCTTCTTGCCCGGGCGACGGTGGCAGTCCCGTGGCCTCTGTGAACTTCAGTGGCTTTGTTTTAAATGGGAGTGGGCGGGCTCCCCTTGCCCTGCCCACCTCTCCACACGTGGTTTTGAGGCTCCGCCGGGATGGAGGAAATGGTTACGTTTTATAGACTGTAAAGTACCACGTAGCTGTTGTTACTGCCTCTGTGAGCTGGCATTTCCCCGATCACGGCTCCCCTTGGGGTAGGGTTCTGGGGTTGGTCCCACAGAAGTGGGGACATTTGGCTCAAGCCTAGAGGTTGTGTAGGTAGGGAGAACCGTAGAAGAGGTCATGCGTAAAGGCGCGTGGAGGTTTTGAAATGTTGTCGTATGATCTTGGCTATGTCAACAGCACACACCCCCCCACACAGAAAAGACTGGAAGGAAATGCTCACCTATTCAGTATACCTCACTGAGAATTTCTGTGTGCCCGGCATGTCCCAGGCACTGGGGTGACAGTGGGGAGAGGGACAGGTGCTGCTCATTCTGGTGATGGCCGGATAGATACCCAAGAAACAATAAGGGCCGCCTGTGGAACACCAGCCCAGGGCACGTGATGGCGACTGAGTGCGATCACGGAGGGCCTCCCTGAGGAGGTGACCTTGGGGGAGGCATGGAGGATCCGAGTGAGGCAGGGTTCGGAGGAATGTTCCAGGGCGAGGGCACGGCAGCTGAGATGGGAACAGAGGCACGTGCAGTGTTGAGGGAGGAGGGCCTGGGGAGGTGATGCCAGCTTGCACAGGCCCTGTGGGCCCTGCGCAGGAGAGTGGGTTGGCTCCAGGTATGACGGGCGCTTTGTGAGGTTTACGTAGGGAGGGGACCTTTAAAGAGGCCTGGGTTGCGGAGTTCGAGTGGCAGCAGCGAGGCCAGAGAGCGTAAAGGCTCCACAGTTGCAGAATTCATGTCTGGGTGGTGGGACCCTGAGAGGTTTCATCTTCCTTTTTATGTTCTCTCTGTCTTTTACTCCCTTGATTATTTTTTGCAAAAAGCGTGTGTTATTTTAGTAGCATCAAATAAAAGCAACACTGAAATGTCATTGTTTTCAGTGAAATGTTGGCCTCTCTGGTGTCTGGTGCAACTATCCCAGCTTGGGGATGGGGCGGCGCTGGCCTCAGACGGGTCCTGCTGTCACCCAGCCCCTTGGAAGGTCTCTGTGACCCCTCCCCCAGGGCCACAGGCCCAGCCCTCTCCCAGGGGAAAGTTACACATCTGAAATTCACAACCAGCATCTTCCCTATTCATTGATCTCATGGAAAACATTTAAAATCATATTCTAGGGGCCACCTCCAGAAAGACAAGAGGAGATTTAAAAATTAATAAGGGCCCCCTTTGTAAGAGGAGACTAGGCACCTGGCTGGGACCTGTGTGGCAGGATTCACGCTGACTCCGATCTGCCGTCAGGTGCGTGGCTGTCCGCGTGGCCGTGAGTGGTGTCCGCGTTTTGCCCATCTGCGGGCTTCTGTCTGGGTCTGTGCTCCTTGGAGGGGGCTGGGTTGGAGGTGATGGGGCCGCTTCTGAACAGACCCCTTCATTGGTCATTAATATCCCAAATATATTCATGAAGTAGAAACGCCAGCTTGAATTGGAAATGCCCCAGTGAGCAGCTAAAAATGCTAAGGACAAGCTTTCCGGCTCTAAAGAGGGACAGGAAAAGCAAAACCTGCTGAAATGGAAAAGCCTGGGAGCTCCTCGCTCGTCTGCAGCTGAGGACGAGATGACGGACGGACAGGCGGCAGGGAGCCCGCAGGCTGGGTGGGTCAGTGTGTCGTGTCTGTGCAGGGAGGTGGGACCACGTGAGGGTTCAGACCTCCTGCCTGGAAGTCAAGCAGCCCTGTCTTCTCCCTGCTTTGGCCTCTCATTTGCTGTGTGACCTTGGCTTAGTCTGTCACCTTCTCTGTGCCTCACTATCAAATGGGGGGAATTGAAGGATAATGTTCTCCTGTAGTGCTTAGCACATTCTAGGCACAAGGAGAAGCCCTCAGAAAGTGGGGCTGTTATTGTGGAAAAACCTGCCTCTCCCTTATTCGAGTCCCCCCCAAAAACAAATGCCCATCAACCAGCCTGAGAGTCAGCGGAGCCATTTTGATCCAGCCACACTGGTCGACCCCACTTACCCTCCTGGAACCAGTTCCCCACTCCGGGCCTTGCTGGCCCTCCAGCTGGGACCACTCCTTCTCCGCCACCGCAGTCCTACCCACCCTTCGACGGCACCTGCCGTGAGCCCCTCACCCCAATGGGCAGTGGTGGTCCCTCCTCCCTCTGTGTACCAGAGGTCCCTGTTCAGGCCTTGCTGGTGAATTGTCTGCGTTTTTTTTTTTTTTTTTTTTTTTTTTAATTTTTTCTTCATTGATTTTTAGAGAGAGAGGAAAGGAGAGGGAGGGATAGAAACATTGACGAGAGAGAACATCGATTGGCCGCCTCCTGCATGCCCCCCACTGGGGATCGGGCCCACAACCTGGGCATGTGTCCTGACCGGGAATTGAACCGGTGACCTCTTAGTGCATGGGTCGACGCTCAACCACTGAGCCACACTGGCTGGGCTTGTCTGGGTTCTTGTGTCTTCCGGTCCCCCAACCCTAGACCATCGGCCACTGGAGGGCAGCGTCAAGGCCTCATGCTCAGTGTCGAACAGCACTCAGCCAGGGGGGCCCTGGACAGAAGCTGTACACTCAGGATGGCCAGGAGTGGCTGGGGCGCTGCTGCAGCCCCAGCACGGGGCGGGGGGTGGGGGGACTGGCTGCTGTTGGTTGGATAGGGCAGCAGTACAGGGTGGGGTGGGTGGGGGTTTGAGGAGGGCAGGGCACTTGGGGAGGGTCTGAGAAGACTCAGGGAGGAGGCTGAGTTGGAGTTTCCAAGGACGAGGCTAGGCGCTGAGGCCAGCAGGTGATCTGGGCCTGGCCAAGGGGCCCAGGTATTGCAGGTGGGTGTGTGGGCTCCCACTGGAGGCCAGGGGTGCTGAGGACAGGGTGAGAGGCTGAGTGCCAGCCAGAGGCAACAGCTGACCTTGAGGCCTCGACATCACCCACATCTTCCCCAAGGCAAGAACACAGCTGAATTCCGCCACAGGCTCTAAGTGACAGCCATGCCCTCCAGAACTGTCAGTGCACGAGCTGGGATCTGCAAGATGTCAGAAAGCTCTCTGTGACTGGCAGGTGCTGGGCTGGCCTCCCCCCCCTCCCCCCAGCCAGGAGAAGCCTGCACCTTTGCGCTCTCGCTCCCATCCCCCAGCTCCCAGAGCCTCACCCTGGCACTAGCCTTGGGAGTGACCACCCAGAGGCACTGGTGGGTTTGTTCTCAGCCCTTCTCTCCTGGCCTCTCCACTTGACAGGACGTCAACCCCTCCAACTTGGGTTCTTCCACTTCCACACCACCTCCCTCTCTAGGCTTCCCCTTCTCCATCTCCTTTGTTCCTCCGTCTCCTGCTCACTGAAGGTGGGGTCTCCTAGGGCCAACCTGGAGCTTCCCAACCACCTTTCCTGGTGATAGTCACTCAGACTCCTCCAGCTCTTGCTTCTACCCAGACCTCTCCAACTCTCTCCCCAGCCTAGACCTTTCTGTGAGATTCTGCTGGTGTATTGTTCAGTCTTTTCGGAAGACACCTCCTCCTGGCTGTCCACCAGGATTTCAGACTCACTCTGTCCCAAACTGAACTCCCAACCTGAACTCCTGTCCCCAGAGGCTACGCAGGAAGGTGCAGCCCTCCAGTGTGGTGTTCGAGACCTCCCCACCACAGCTCCTGCGCCCCCTCTCCCTTCCCTCCAAGGCTGATACCAACCAGCTGCCATCTCGTTATGCTGACCTCACTGCCGTCTGCCTTGCCTGTTGGCCTCTCCACTCACGTGTATCTCCTGCCAAGCTTCTGTGGGCCCCCGAGCGGGCCAGCCTGCCAGCTCCCCTCCTCCTGCGGGATCCCGTGAGCGCCTCGGGGTCAGTGCAGGTCCCCGGAGCCCAGCCCAGCCTGGTGCGGAGGGTGCCCGCAGGTGTTGGCTGAAGAGTGTGGAGAGATCTGCAGAGCACAGGCCGACCCGGTGAATAAGTGACTGCCCTCGGCGAGCCAGGCAGGGAGGCAGAGGAGGCCCGGCGATGGAGTATGGAGAAGTTATAATTAACTCTCTCCTGGTGCCCTAGCATAAAACAATGTAAAAGACAGTATAAAGGGTCCAAGGATTCAGTTACACAGAGTGAGGTCTTTTGCAAGTAAACCCGTAATTAAAATCTGTGAGGGAGGGAAGCGGGGAAGGGAAGTGGAGAACCCTTCCAGGCACTTGCTTTTTTTTTATCCTCACCCGAGGACATTTTTGCATGTATCTTCAGATAGAGCGGGAGGGAGAGAGGGAGGAAGAGAGAGAGAGAAACATCAATGTGAGAGAGACACATCGAGTGGTTGCCACCCACACGACCCCAACCGGGGCTGGGGACCGAACCACAACCGAGGTACATGCCCTTAGCGGGAACCGAACCCGGGTCTCTCTGGTCCACGGGCCGACGCTCTAACCACTGAGCCAAACCGGCCAGGGCCAGGCACTTGCTTTGATTCTTGCCTCATTTGCCCGAGTTGAGGCAGGGTGGTGGGGGTAGGGTTGCCGTGGGAAATGGGCTGACCTCTGTGCTGTCCAACTCAGCAGCCAGGAATACGCTCCTGGCCAAGGCGAGGAGCCCGGGGGAGCTGGAGGCCAGGGCCCCGGGGGAGCGGGAGGCCAGGGCCCCGGGGGAGCGGGAGGCCAGGGGCCCGGGGGGGCTGGAGGCCAGGGCCCCGGGGGAGCGGGAGGCCTCCCAGGTGCAGAGGCTGTTATTCACGGGAGACGGTGTTGTCAGTTGCAGCCCGAGGTTCATCACCCCCTCAGCCACTTCTCTCCCCAAGTTCGGCTGTTTCCGTCCCTCCCTCTCCCTTCGTGGGGGGCGGCCACCCTTGATGTTGGGGCGGAGCTCCCACTCTGCTCCCACAGCTCTGACCCCAGCAGCCTGTGCAAACCCCTGCTGGGTCTTATTCCTCCAGCGTTGGCCCTTCCTGCCTCCCACCTAGCGGGACATGGCGCCCTCTGCTCACCGAGCGTTTCTTATCTGTGTGCTTGGCTAGCCACGCGTGGGCCACTCCTCAGCACGCTCAGAACGTGCCACGAGCCCGTGGAATGTTCCGCGGTGGGTGGGCATCCCATGTTTTCCACATCAGGCCCTGGAGACAGTATCTGGGTGCCCCCCTCCCCCGCCGCCGTGGTGTCCCAGGCCTCGTCTGCATGGGGCTGCCCCCGGGCACCCCTGGCCTGGAGTGGGACTGGTCCTGGGTGTCCTGGGGCAGAGCCGGTCCTCTCCCCTCCCCCTGAAGGTGGAGGGTGGTAGAGGTGGGTGGAGGTTTCCTGGGAATGGCCGCAATACCGCGGTATGGCTGCTCAGCGTGGGGGCAGGACGGGCTGCCGGGCCTCACTGACCTGGGGCCAGGGATCCAGAGAGCAGGGGACGGCACCTAGGGGTTCCTGGGGCCACTTCTGACTCTGCCCCTCCCCAGCCAGGTGACCTTGCTTCTCCCATACTGAGTGTCCACACCCCTACAACGTAGGTGTCGATTTGGACCACGTGTTAACTTACCCCCGGCTAGCGTGCCCGCTCTCCCACACTCCTGGCCTCGAAGCCCCGCGTGGGAGTTGCCACTCCCTCTGGCTGTGACTGCGGAGACGGGGGGGGGGGGGGGGGGGGGGGGGGGGGGGTCCACACTCACCCTCGTCAGCAAGCCGGGGCGAGGGTCGATGGTGACCCACCGATGTGGTCCTTGCCCAAGGACTCTGAGCACAAATGCAGAGACGGGAGATGCCTGAGACGGAGTTAACAGACAAGATCTTTTAGGTGATTGGACCGACGGATCAGATCAAGAGTGAGTGACAGCGATGGGGGCGGGGTTCTTGATGCAAGGCGGCCTGGGAAGGCCCCTCTGAGAGGGTCCTGAACTGAGAAGGACCCAGCCCTGAACTGTCTGGGTTGTAGCCAGAGGCCCTCAGGGCAGAGCCCAGTGATCTCAGAGGCCAGGAGTGAGAATGTGGATTTTTATCTTTTTTCTTTATTGATTTTAGAGAGAAAGGAAGAGAGAGAGAGAGAGAGAGAGAGAGAGAGAGAGAGAGAGAGAGAGAGAGAGAGAGAGAGAAACATTGATGAGAGAGGACATTGATTGGCCGCCCCCTGCATGCCCCCCACTGGGGATCGGGCCCACAACCTGGGCGTGTGTCCTGACTGGGAATTGAACCTGCGACCTCTTGGTGCATGGGTCGACGCTCAACCACTGAGCCACATCGGCCGGGCAGGATGTGGATTTTATTCTGAGTGTTAAAGAAGCCACTGGGGGGCTAGGCAGGGGAGGGACGTGGTCTGTGTTTTGAAGGATGTTTGGCTGCTGAGTGGAGCATGTCTGTAGGGGGCAGGGGAGGATGTGGGGCCCCTGGTGGGGCTGGTGTAGGTGTCCCGAGAAGCGAGGGGAGCTGGGACTGGACCTGGAGGTGGCCAAGGGGACCCAGAGCAGTGCAGGGTTTGGCCACCCTTTGGAGGTGAAGCCAACAGGATTTGCTGATGGGAGGTCAGGGGCGGAGGGCGAGGGAGGTCGCTGACCTGGAGGAGGCAGGCATTCACAAGTATCTGTTAAGTGGATGAAAAAAGAAGAGACACATTTGGGAGGTGGGCACTCCGGTCAGCATGCCCAGCTTTCCAAGGAAGAGCTTACCGGGTCATCCCCAGGGTGTACGGTGACCCCGGCATGCCTCGGGGCCCATCGCTCATTCCTTAGAGCAAGGGCCTGAGCCAGACGCACGTTATTCTCACAAAGACTGAACACTAAAATGTTTCCCAGCTCTGGGCTTCCTGTCATTCCTGGCACGGTTTGCTCAGAAGCCGCGGGTGCCCGGGGATCTGGGTCGTGTGTCGTCACCGGGGCCGCGTGCCTGACACACCCGTGGAGGCCTGGAGAGCGGGATCGATGCTCAGGTGGAGAATGGATGAACAGTGCAGAGAGGCTTGCTCTTCACTTAGAACAGTGAATTTTCTGTATGCTTCATATAAAAATTCCTCACAAAGCCGAAGTGCGTTTTAGGGGCTAAAAGGGAGAAAATTAACTTCTAATGAAGAAGAAAAATCGAGAATTCTAAGTTGTAGTCAAGCGATTTCGGCCAGCCATAATTACAGTATTTTCATGTTAATGTATAAACCCCTTGAAAGGTGTGCTTAAGTGCTAATTATCTATTTACGGCAGAATGGCTTGAGAAATGAAATGAGACCGCTGGTGTGTGAGTGTGTGAGTGTGTGAATGTGTGTGTGTGAGTGTGTGTATTTCAAACGTGTTTTGCAGTCGGCTTTTTAAAACACCATCCTCCTAAATTGTGCCTTAAATTTAAAAAAATTATATTTAAACAAGATAGAGATACATTTTCCTGAAAGCTCTGGGCTCTCTGAAAGTTCTTTCTTGGTTTTATTTTGTGTATTTTGTTCTTTGTTTGCATTTTTTATTTCTTTATTAATGGCCCACTTTGTACCAAAGGATTTAAGTTGGTTTTATAAAAATGATAAGAATAGTAAAATGGTAGAGGATCGATGATACATTAAAAGGCCATTAAAAAATAAAAATTAGAGCAGCTCAGAAGGAGGCTATCAGCAGTTAGGGCTCCATGGGTTCTGTGAGTTGGAAATTGGAGCCTGAGCTTCCTGGGGGCCAAAGTGAAAAGGGAGATGCATTTGGTGAATGGCTCTGGTTATTGGGAGGAGGGAATGTGCCGGCCCGTGTGATCGGTTCATCCCCTGTAGCATGTTTGATGTCCATCTCCTTCTATTGTGAGTCCCTGGAGGACCAGGTGTGTGTCCTGGTCATTTCTGTGTAAGAGGACCTTGGTAGAGATTTTTGTATTTGAATAATAACAATGAATATTTGTTTAGTGTTTCCCAGGATACAAAACAGGTCCACTCCTGTCATTCACTTTGTACTTCTAGCTCTCCCTCTCTGCTTTTTTTTTTTTTTGGATTGATTGAAGTTTCTTTTTTTCCCCTCTACTGGCTTGGAAATTCTATATTCCTTTTCAATGTGTGTAGTGGTTACCCATAAATTTTTAATAAGCATATCTGACTTAAGTCAGAATAAAATTAATCAACATCTCCATTCTTCCCCGAAGGTCCCTGGCACACACCCGCCCCGTCCCCTCTTGCCACCATCTCATTTATCTTCACCGTCTCATGTCTCACCCCTGACTTATGTCGAACCCTGTCCTGGAGACGTCGTCATTATCATTATTTGTTTTCCAGTTTGCACTTGATTATTTATTTACTCAGTAGATGTTTACTGAGCATTAAAAAAATTTTTTTTTTCTTTATTGATTTTAAAGAGAGAGGAAATGAGAGGGAGAGAGAGATAGAAACAGCCATGAGAGAGAATATTGATTGGCCGCCTCCTGCATGCCCCCCACTGGGGATCAGGCCCACAACCTGGGCATGTGTCCTGACCCAGAATCGAACCGGTGACCTCTTGGTGCATGGGTCGATGCTCAACCACTGAGCTACACTGGTCGGACTTACTGAGCATTTTTATGTGCCTGGAGTTCAACGGGGGGCCTGAGAGGGTGAGTAAGAGAAGCAGAGGCCAGATGGGGGATGGGGACCAAGTAGGAGAGGTTGGGGACCTTGGCATTTGGGCTTTGTCTGGACAAGCGAAGGGTGGGCGCAGGCCTTCCAGCTCGAAGGAGCAGCTGACCAAGGGTCCGAGGCTGAAGCTTTTACTTGCCCACCTGATTGGTTTGCGATCATTCCTTCCTTCGCCATGTATTGAGCTCCTACCTTGTTGTGGACTCTGCTAGGTGACGAGCATACAGTGGGCAGCAAAGCAAGCAAGACTCCTACTTAAGAAACATACAAACAAGAAAATGCCATGACAAGATGGAGACAAGGTGAAGTGGTAGCCTGTGCCCAGATTAAACCCTCACCTGCCTGCCAGGTGTGAGATGGAGGGCTGGTGACTCGCTGCCCTGGGTCTCAGGTTCCTCATCCGTACAATGAGTGTGACGCCTTCCTCCCAGGCTGGTGGGTATGCGGATGAGAGGTGATGTGTGGAAAACACAAGCGCTCTGAGGCTTTGCTGGGATTCCCAGGTGACCTTCCTCCTCGCCCAGCCGTGCGTCTGGAGCTCAGCAGTGGAACCGCGGGAGGGAATCGTTGGCCAGTAGAGAAATAGCCGGTTGGTCATTCAAGAGCTAGGAAGGCAAGATTTTCTCGCTGGTATGCTTCTTTCTTTCTTTTTTTCTCCCCCACAAACATGGAAAGATGTGTTTGAATATGAAATAAGCCTGTGAGTTTTTTTTTAAATGTCATCTTCATGCTGGACTTCATTCCAAAACAGGAATAGTCAACAAGCCAGAAAATCCTGGCCAGCACAGCACTGAAATGTTCTGTCCTCATGTGCCCACAAACTTCTGAAATGTCTGAAAGATTCCACCCCGTCCCTCTCCCTGCCACCTTCCCCGCCTGCCTCCGGCACCTGGGCTCGGTGCAGACTTTGCAGAAACTCCAAGTCTTGGGAGCTGCCCTGTGCTGCTGTTACTGTCCCTCACCTGGTCTCCCACGTGACCCTCGCAGCCAGCCCTCCTCAGACTTCAGGAGCACGAGGACCCCCTGGCCGGGGTTGGGGTGTCTTGTTCAAGTGCACATCTCAGTCTGGCAGGTGTGGGGTGGGCGACCCCCAGGTGAGGAGCAGCAAGACTTTAGATCTGCGTTGTCCAGGGTGGTAACCACCTGCCCCCTGAGGGTACTGACCACTTGAAATGTGGCTAAGTGTAACGGAGACACTGACTGTTGTGTTTTATTTCGTTGTAATTAATTTAAAATTAAATAGTCACAGGGGCTTAATGACTGCTGATGGGGCAACGCAGCCAATCCCTTGCGATTACGCTCTACAGGTGAAGAAACTGAGCTCAGAGAGGCGAAGAGCTTGCCTGAGACACTCAGCAGACTAAAATGGAATCAGGCCCCGGCTGGTTTGGCTCAGCCGTTAGAGTGTCGGCCCGTGGACCAAAGAGTTGCAGGTTCGATTCTGGTCAGGGGCATGTACCTCGGTTGTGGTTCGGTCCCCGGCCCTGGTCGGGGTCACGTGGGAGGCAACCAATTGACGTGTCTCTCTCACATTGATGTCTCTATCTCTCTCTCTCTCTCCCTCCCATTCTATCTGAAGATAAATAGAAAAATATCCTCAGGTGAGAATTTAAAAAGAAAATAAATAAATAAAAGTGGAATCGGGAGTCTAACCCAAGGTCTATGATCTTTAAAATTTTTAAATTAATTGTTCAGTACCTCAGGTGACCATTCTATGTGGAGCTTTCCCCGTGTGTCTAGAGAATCACAGCCCTTTCTGGGAGCACATTCCCTCTTTCCCGGATGGCTTTGCTAGTCATGGTCAGGGGTAGCGCTTTATAGGGCCAGCTCGACAAAGCCGTGTTCAAGTTGTGGGTGGGATGCGAGAATGGCCAGCACCCTCCATTTGAAATGTGAAAGATACGTGTTGCTACAGAGCCTCGTACCCATGCCCCCCAGAGGCTTCACGACAATCGTGACTTCCTCTGGATGGCACGTCACAGGTTAGAGGTGCTCTCACGGTCTGCTCGCTGCTCCCTCGCAACCAGCAGTCTGGGTCCCAAGTGACGCTGCCCCGCTTTACAGATGAGGAGGCTGAGACCCAGGGCAGGGATCTGGGGCTGTGGTTCACCAGAGGTCACCCAGGTCCTAGCTCGCAGTTGTCATCTTCCCAGAGAGGCCTCCCCTGACCGCCCGGGATCTATCAGCTCCCCCCCCCCCCCCCGATGCTCCCTCTCCCACTCCCCTGGCTTTATTTATTTTGTAATCTTCACTCAAGAATATGTTTTTATTGATTTTTAGAGAGGAAGAGAGAGAGAGAGAGAGAGAGAGAGAGAGAGAAACATCTATGTGAGGGAGAAACATTGATCAGTTGCCTCCCGAATGCACCCCAACCGGGGATTGAACCCACAACCTAGGTATGTGCCTTGACTGGGAATTGAACCCACAACCTTTTGGTGCATGGGACGACGCTCCAACCAACTAAGCCACCTGGCCAGGGCTGTTTGTTTTATTGTCAGCATTTCACAAAAAGTTCCACTTCCCTCCCGAAGGCAGGGCATCTCGCCTCCTGCACCTTTGCATCGTCAGCACCACGGACAGCACCAGCACCCGCAGGCTCTCAGTATTTGTTATTTGTAAATGAAGCTTCTAAAGTGAGAGAGGGGCCAGTGGAAAGGATGCCTCCTTTGGAGCAGGCAGACCCCCCCTCCCCAGCCCTGCCCAGCCACGAGCCTGTGGGCAGCCCTCCTGTGCCTCAGCGTATCATCCCCAGAGGGGGCAGTTCTCGTCCTTAGTGGGGCTGTAGGGAGGATGAATAAGACACTGCAGTTAGGATCCCATTCCAGGAGAGAACCCTCGGGTTTGGGTCCTGGCTCTGTGCTTCCCAGCCATCTGGCCTTGAGCGTGGTATGTCCTCTCTCTGAGCCTCAGTTTTCTTGCCTGTAAAGGGGCTGATATTGGGAGGGTTCAGTGAGGCAGGGGGTGAGCTGGGCTCAGCACAGGGCCCAGCCTGGGATGAACACACAATAAATGCAGCTGTTGTGTTCGCGGCGGGGGTTTTGCGACTGTGTCTAAGTGCCCGGCACCAAGTAGATGCTCAGGTGATGGTGTCTGTGGTCACGGTTATCATCATCATCCCAGGACGTCCTTCTCTTTTCTCAATCAGAGAGTTAAAAGTTCAGGTTTCGTTCTTTGAAATTTGTTTTTTAAAGAAGTGGATTTTTTTAAAAGTGTATAGGTTTGTTTCTTCGGTTTCTCTCAAGAAAGAGAATTTCACACCTTTCTGAGTGTGCACGATGCGAATGAACTGGGAACTCAGGAGGCCGTGGGAGCTAATTCTGGGCTGGCTTGACAGCCGAGGCAGCGAGGGGAAGCTTGGAGCTGACAACCGGCGCTTGCTTTGCTAGGTTCCCGAACTCTCAAAATAGTCCCTTTCCAGACTAGCATTTGCCGTGTCAGTGTTCGAAAGTATGCTGTTCACGGACCCAGCCACGCCCCCTCCCCCCTCAACATTTTCTTGGTTCCCTGCAAGGTCCTTGGCAGAGCCCAGAACCCTCCAAGTGTGACCCCAGCTGTCCCTCCCAGGCCTGCCTCTGTTCACCCCCTCGTCTGCCAGAGACGCTGGATTTTCCCACCTTCAGGCCTCTGCCTGTGTGGGGTCCTCTTCCCAGGATGCCCTTTCCTGTGTCATCAGCCCGGGGAGCTGCCGTTCATCCGTGACGCCCATTTCCACGATCACTCCCTTTCACCGTGGTCAGGGGAAGGGAACCTCACTGCTGTTTATGGTTCCACACGACTTTGAACGACCCCCACAACAGACTTCAAGTTGCTTGCGTGTGTCTTTCCCACACTAGATGCCGGAAAAGAGAGGCCGTGTGGGGACCTCTGTGTTCAGCCTCTAGTGCAGCGCTATTAGGGCCAAAAAAAAAAAAAAAAAAAAAGAAGACCGGAATGAACAAGAGGTGACAAGGTGACTTCACTTTAGTGTATCTTAGCATCCAAAATGTTTATTTAGCTTAAAAACACTTCGTGATATTAAGAAATTTCTTTTAAAATAGGGGTCTCTAGTGTAAATCGTTTTCAAAGATTTCCGTTGCTACTGCAAAGAACGTTGCTCTGGGCCAGTATTTTCCCTTTAGACGGTGGTCTGTAGCCAGAGGCCCTGGGAAGTGTTTGTGGGAGCAGGCCAAGCCCGCGCCCTGCAGCCACGCCTTCGTCCGGGGCTCAGATGGCAGGTGGACATGCTGGGGACTGTCTGGGAGGGAAAGCAGGTGTAGCCCCCCCCCGCCTGAAGCTTCTCAATTAGCACTTCTTGATGCGGGGCAGGGCAAGATTCAGGTGAGCCCTCGGCCCTTCCACCTCTGAACCGCGAGGGCTTGTGAAATTCTAGAACTCCTTGCTTCCAGTTTTAGAACAACTGGCCTTCGGGGTTCCACGCTTCTCGTAACAGCCTTTCTGGGACGAAGAGCAGTGGTCCTGCTTGCTCACTATTCCAGTTGTGTGGAGTTCAGGGTCCTAGCTCTCCCCTGTGACTGCTTCTAAATTTAAATTGTGGTTCAATCTACACACCATTTACATTGTCACCTCTTCCCAGCACGCAGTTTGGTGGCATAGGTACCTTCACGCTGTTGTGCCACCACGGACACCATCACCTCCAACGCTCTTTTCCTCCTGCAAAGCTGAACCCCGTACCTATTAAACACGGACTCCTCATTGTCCCCCTGGGCCCACCAGGTGTCTCTGGGTTTGGCTTCTCTAGGTACCTCGTGTAAGTGGGATCACACAGTATTGGTCCTTCTGTGACTGGCTCGTTGCACTCCGCACGATGTCCTCAGGGTTCATCCCCGCTGCGGCTGGTGCCAGACTTTCCTCCCTCCCTAAGGCTGGGTCACATCCCTCTGTGTGGACAGAACATGTGTGTCCACTCCCCTGTCCATGGGCCCTTGGGTTGCTTCCACCTTTTGCTGTTGTGAATAGAGCTGCCATGGGCATGGGTGGACACACACTTGTTTGAGTCCCTGCTCTCGATGCTCTGGGATCTATACCCAGAAGCAGGGTTGTGGGGTCACATACTAGTTCTATTTTTAATTTTCTGAGGCACCTCCCTGCTGTTGTCCACAGGGGCGGTTTCGTTTCACATTGCCACCCTCCGTGCCCAGGGTCCCCATTTCTCCGCATCCTTGCCAGCACTGGTTGTTTTCTGTTGTTTGATAGTAGCCATCCTGGTGGGTGTGAGGTGCTATCTGGTCGTGGTTTGAGCCGCATTCCCTGATGAGCCGTGACGCCCCACACCTTTGCGTGTGCTTGTGGGCCGTTTGTGTATCCTCTTTGGAGAAGTGTCTGTTCCAGTCCTTTGCCCATTTTTATATTGTTTATGTTTTTGTTGAGTTGCAGAGTTCTTTATATATTCTGGATATTAACCCCTTACCAGAAATATGATTTGGAAATATTTTCCCCCATTCTGTGGGTTGCCTTTTCACTCTGCTGACGGTGTCCTCTGCTGTACAGTTTCAACTGTTGATGTATTTTTTTCTCTTGTTGCCTTTTTTCTTTTTTTTTTTGGTGTTCTATCCAAGACATCATTGCCAAAGTCAGTGTCATGAAGCTGTCCCCTGTGTTTTATTTTCATAGTTTGTAGTTTTAGCTCTTACCTTTAGGTCTTTGTTCCATTTTGAGTTAATTTTTGTATATGGTATAAAATAAAGGTCCAACTTCATTCTTTTGCATGTGGATATCTAGTTTTTCCAACACCATCTCTCTCTCTCTCTCTCTCTCTCTCTCTCTCTCCCTCCCTCCCTCCCTTTCTTTTTAATCCTCACCTGAGGACCTGCTGAGTGAAACATTGATGTAAGAGAGAAACATCAACCGGTTACCTTCTATCAAACCCACAACCCAGGTATGTGCCCCGACCAGGAATTGAACTGCCAGCCTTCTGTTCCACGGGACGATGCCCAACCAACTGAGCCGCTGCAGCTGGGCTCCATCGTCATCTTTTCTTTTTTTTTAAAATGTTTGTTTCTTTATTGATTTTAGAGAGAGAGGAAGGGAGAAGGAGAGATAGCCACATCAATGAGAGAGGACATCGATTGGCCGCCTCCTGCATGCCCCCCACTGGGGATGTGGCCCACAACCTGGGCATGTGCTCCGATATGGAATCGAACCGGTGACCTCTTGGTGCATGGGTCGACGCTCAACCACTGAGCCACACCGGCCGGGGTCCATCACCATCTCTTGAAAAGACTGTCCTTTCCCCTTTGAATGATCTCGGCACCTTTGCTGAAAATCATTTAACCATATATGTGAAATATGTTTCGGGACTCCCTCTTCTATCCCATTGATCTATATGTCTGTCTTTATGCCTGCGCCATACTATTTTAATTAGTTTTGAAATCAGGAAGCTTGAGTCCTCCAACTTTGTTTTTCACTTTCAAGATTATTTTGGCTATTCACGGTCCCTTGAGGTTCCATATGAACTTTCGAATGGATTTTCTATTTCTGAAAGAAACGTCATTGGCATTTTAGTAGGGATTGCATTGGATCTGTGGATTGCTTTGGGTATACTGACTTCTTAACAAGGTGAAGCCCTCCAAACCGTGAACACAGGTGTCTCTCCATTTATTGGCGTCTTCTTTAATCTTTGAGCAAATGTTTTGTAGTTTTCAACATTCAGATCTTTCACCTCCTTGGTTCAGTTTATTCCTAAGTATTTTATTCTTTTTGCTGCTGTTGCAAATGGGATTGTTTTCTTAAGATCCTTTTCGGATTGTTTATTGTTTGTGTGTAGAAACGCAACGGATCGTTCTGTGCGTTGTTTCTGTATCCTGCACTTTTGCTGAATTCGTTTAATGTGTTCTGACATCTGTATTGCTTTTAAAAATGGTATTTAAAGGCTTGTTTACTGCGGCCACAGGATCTTCTCCAACACATTAGGTTGTTTAAAGTAAAGCCATCGAGAGCTCCTCCGAACAGGGGAGACACTGTAAGGACTCACGCACACGGCAACATTCTTCGTTTTCTTTCCTTGTGTTTGAGGACCGTTGAATGCAAAAGCTCTGGCCTATGTGACATGTCTTGGTGGCTGTATCAGAGAGGGAGAAATCATGGGCTTCGGCTCTAGATGGATCTGGGCTCGGGTTCCCGCTTCTCTGCTTGCCAACTGTGTAGTTATTTAACCTCGCTGAGCCCAGTCCTTCATGGACAGTGCCGGTTAGTGGCACTGCTGTGAAGGGTAGAAATAGGACAGGAGGCAGCCTGTCTCAGACTCTCAGCAGCCGACACCTGTGGTGTCATTAATGGCTGCCCCACCTGCCCAGGTCACGTGCCTTCGAACCTGGCTGTCAGAGTAACCCCAGCACTAGGGGCTCAGAAGCTCAGAGGAGTGTAGGTCCAGGGTTAGGCGTTCTGCCTGTTCTGTCTCCATCGGTCTCAACTGGGACCCAGTTTGGTTTGGTTCTAGGTTCTGAGCCACAGGCCGAGCAAGTGCGAGGCCAGGCTGTGTTTGCGTGACGGTGATAGGTGTGCCCAGTGAGGTGCCCGGTGCCACGCGCTGACGGCAGCCAGCAGCCCCGCCCTCTCCCCGGCCCGCTCCCAGTCTCAGAGCGACTCTGGCAGCTGCTGCTTCTATTACCACCGTGTCTCTAAGTAACGATCTCACATTGCTGTGCTTTGATTTTTCCATTTTAGATCTCACTTGTTAATTTCTCACAGTGAAAAAGGAAGATTTAGAGATTTAGCCTCTCCGCCTGGATACACACGTCCTTCCTCCTGTCCTCTTAACATGGTCCTAGCGCAGCTTCTGCTTAAATGTTCATTGTACAATGTATTGTGCTTCCTAAGTGGTTCACTGTTTGTGTGCTTGTTTTCTGGGTACCCGTCACGGTCCATCTTCGTCTCCGGAAGTTTTCAAGGCCTCTCAGCAGCGTGGCGAGCTGTGCTAGGCCACCAGCGGGCTCGTTTTTCCAGTACTTCCTGAGCCTCCGACCCCTGCCGGGTCTGCACTGATAGACGTCCGGGTCTGCACTGGTTGACGTCCGGCTCTGCACTGGCTGACCTCCGGGTCTGCACTGGTTGACGTCGGGTCTGCACTGGTTGACCTCCGGGTCTGCACTGGCTGACCTCCGGGTCTGCACTGGTTGACCTCCGGGTCTGCACTGGCTGACCTCCGGGTCTGCACTGGTTGACGTCGGGTCTGCACTGGTTGACCTCCGGGTCTGCACTGGTTGACGTCCGGCTCTGCACTGGCTGACCTCCGGGTCTGCGTGTAGTCGTGACCCTGGGACTCCCTTCACCGTCATCTCCCTTTGCCTCACTTCTGTCTGGGAGCCCCTGGTTCCGGGATCCCATGGCTCTTTTTTTCTTGGTTGATTCCCTCATTTTGGTGGAAGACACCTTCCAGTAGCTTTCTGAGAAACAATTCACGAGAGATAAATGTTTGGCAAAGCTGCACGTCAGAAGAAGTCTCCTGACAGTCTTAATTGACAGTTTGTCTGGGTGTAGAATTCTGGGTTGCACGTCACTTTCCCTCAGAATTTGGAAGGCATCCCTGCGTGTTATCTTTGTTTCCAGGTCGCTATTGAAAATTCCGCTCCTGTTTGGATACCCCAACCTTTGTGTATGATCATTTTTTATTCATTACTCACTATTCATTATTCTGGGCACTCAGGTGTCTGAGTGTTGGGGAGTTCCTTGCCCCTTCTGGGTAGGGAGAAGAGAGAGTGATCACGGAAGGCATCTTGGAAGAGGTGGCACTTGGGTTCGAGGACGACGTGAGTGGAATTGGAGTTGCCTCAGACAGAAGGGCAGGAAGCAGGTCTCAGGTGGGTGGAACAGCATTTGCTGACGCCAGGAGGCCTTAGGCAGCACGCAGAGGCGGGTGCACAGTCAGTCCTGGGTGGTAAGAGGCCAGGTCAGAGCACCAACAGCGCCTAGCCTGGAGGGGGCGCCATAGCCTCCAGTTCTAATGCGTGGTCCTTTCTGGCTCCCAGCTTGGCCTGGCCCTGAGGGCCTGGGGCGGTGGGGGTGTTTCCTGACCACATTTGGGCGTGTGTGTCCTGCCAGCAGGTGCCTTCTGGGGAAGTTCCCATGAAACCTTTCTGGCTGCAGGTGGCCTTATTTTGGGGAGGACGAACGCAGAAACCTCCGCTGTCCCTTTCAGCCTGAAATCACATGCACTCTGCACACAATGGAAACGAGCCTTTAAAGAGGGTTCGGACGGAATGTTCCTGTTTTTAAAACATTTTCCAGGAAAAACAAATGTTTGAAAGTTAAACATTTTGGCTATTAGGATGGAACAGAAGAAAAATTCCATTTGCCTTTTAAATATGGGCAGCAATGCTGAGCTGTGGATCCAGAACCTCCATGCCCGACCACCAGGGGCTGGGCGGGGCTGGGCTGGGCAGCGGGGCTGGGCAGCAGGGCTGGGCGGGGCTGGGCAGGGCTGAGCTGGGCTGGGCAGTGGGGCTGGGCAGGGCTGAGCTGGGCTGGGCAGTGGGGCTGGGCAGGGCTGGGCTGGGCAGGGCTGAGCTGGGCTGGGCGGGGCTGGGCAGGGCTGAGCTGGGCTGGGCAGTGGGGCTGGGCAGGGCTGGGCAGCGGGGCTGGGCGGGGCTGGGCAGTGGGGCTGGGCTGGGCTGGGTTGGGCAGGGCTGGGCAGCGGGGCTGGGCAGGGCTGGGCGGGGCTGGGCAGCGGGGCTGGGCGGGGCTGGGCAGGGCTGGGCGGGGCTGGGCAGGGCTGGGCAGTGGGGCCCTGCACGACAAGTCTGTTGCACAGGGGTCATCTGGACACCCAGCTCTGGGCAGACGACCT
The DNA here is from genome assembly GCA_030848825.1 of Tadarida brasiliensis. NCBI lineage: Eukaryota > Metazoa > Chordata > Mammalia > Chiroptera > Molossidae > Tadarida > Tadarida brasiliensis. The sequence continues at coordinate 4,742,155 of CM061263.1, read as the reverse complement.
GGACTCCAGGAGCTGCTGTGTAACCCCCAGGCAGGTGACCTTCCTTTGCCTTTTTATATTATTATTATTATGTGTTTTAATCCTCAACCAAGGACATGCTTAGAGAGAGCAAGGGAGAGAGAAAGAGAGAGAGAGAAACATCAATTGACTGCCTTCCACACGTGCCCTGACAGGGTACTGAACACGCAACCCAGGTATGTGCCCTGACCGGGAATCGAACCAGCAACCTCTCGATGCACAGGAGAACACTCAACCAACCGAGCCACACCGGCCGGGCCCAATGCCTCTTTTGTCATCTCCATCTTCCCAGACAATGTTCCTGGACCGGAGCAGAACACGGTGGTTAGTCCCCCTGACAGCCGAAAGGCAGTACCAGTGGCTAACATCCAGGTGTTATTTCCATGCCTTTGAGTTTCTGTATTCTGATGCGTTGGTGTCTGGGGTCCTGCTGGCCCCGCGGGACAGCCTTTCCCGGGGTTAACCAGCACTTACTAGAGACAGTACAGGGCTCGCCTCTGAGTGCCTTTCCTCTGCAAACCAGGCAGTCCAGAGCTGCCACGCCCTCGTGGGGCTCTCACACTCCCCCCAGCATCCCCCTGCCCTAGTCACCCCAGGGCCAGGTAGCAGACAACCAGGGACCGCCCCTGTGCTGCCCCCCACCTGCCAGCATTATTCAGACTAGCCCTCCCAAACCTGCCAGCCCTGACTCCCGCCCTGGGAACCACACAAGGGCTCTTGCCCACGTGTGCCGGTCACTCCCTCTGCCTCCTGTCCGGCGTGGCTTCCGCGTGTGGCCCCGTGTGCCTCCTGTTTCTGGGCATCTGTGGGTATAAACTTCCTCCTCATGCCGGTCATCCCTGTGTCTGCGTTCTAAGTGCACACAGGGACTTCCCACGTAGGTCTTCCCGGTGCGGTCATTGCAAGAACCCTAAGCATGCCTGTTTTCCCGAGGAGGACCTGGAGGCTCAGAGAAGTGAGGGTTGCCTCCAGGCCACAGCGCAGGCAGGAGGCAGCGGGGGGATTCAGGCTGCAGGCTCCGTGGGCACCCTCGTCTACGCATGGCCTCTCCTCCGTGAGGTGGGGTCAACGCCCTCGCTTCCCACGGGTGTCTGGGAGCATCGAATGTAAATTGGTATCACAGTGACTGGCACAGGTTCGTGCTCTTGGCAGAGCAGAAAAAGCAGATTCTGTGGGCCCAGCCCAGGCACTGTGTTCGGTCACCCCGCCCTGGCCATCGCCGGCAGTGGCCTCAGATCTCTCCCTGGGCTCAGGCTGCACCCAGAACCCCTCTCTGCCGCACCCTGGCCGAGTCCCCCCTGTGCGCCGGGCTGTGAAACGCCATAGCGGGCATTTGTGCGCCCAACTGGCTCCAAGTCCCAACGGGTGGCTTGCGGCTGAGCCGCGGCGCCCTCGCCATCCCCGTGCGCTGCTAGACCGTGCGCCCTCCCGGGAAGTCTGCTCACCTGACTCTCCCGGACGCTGGCCAGCGTTTAAACACAGAACTGTCACATCGCACTAAAAATGCAATCAGAGACCGTTATGCCGCCTCCATCCTCCACCCGCCTCGGCTGTGTGCTGGGCCGGGGATGGGCGGAAGGAGCCATAAGTGGGCATTTTGCTGATTGTCTGGGCACTCAGCGAGCGGGTCCCTCCGCGGGCGCGCCGCTCCCGAGGGCGGGGTATGGAGCCGCTGTGCGATCTTGTGGAATTTAACAGACGATGGGGTGTGGAGGCAGCGCCTCCTGTTCCGTGGGATGCGTGGGTGTTGGCGGCAAAGAATCGTAACCTTTCGGAGGGAGATTAATCTTGGGGCACCGATAGCGGCGGTTTCCACTGGTGTCCCTGTTTGTGCCCGAATGGCATGTACACTTACCGCCGGGTGGGGTCTCTGTGCCGATGCGTGTCGCGTCGCATATACACGGCAAACGGAAAGTTAAAACAGTATGTCATCCTCTAGTGCTTTGCTGATTAATACCTCGTGGTCTCGTTACCAAAAAATTCATGGCTAGCAAGTGCCCAGCACTCAAATCATTGGGCTGACAAGAGAGGAGGCATTTTGGGAAGACAGCCTGAACATTATCACGCAGAATACAAATGCATGGCAGTGCCCACCAGGCCTGAAAAGGGGGAGGGGTCAGGGCTGGTTTCCACGAGGGCCTGGTGCTTCTCAGGGATCCGAGGTTGGGAGATTGACATCCTCCACCCAGCCAGGCTCACCTGGCCCAGGACCTCACCTGGCCCTCAAGTCACAGCCCCTCTCTTCCCAAATGTCCTCATACCTTTTCAGTAGCCACCTTGTTGGCTTGTCCTCCCAGGGGCTGGCGTGGCTGCTATTCAGCCCTCCCAAGGCACGAGATCGAGCAAGTTTCAGGTCCCTTCTCCCACTGTCTTGCTGTGTGACCTCAGGCAAGTCCCTTCCCCTCTCTGAGCTCCAGTTTCCTTCTCTGTCCAGTGAGTGGTGTGGACCGGAACCTCTGCCTGTCACTTTTGGTACTGACCTCACGACAGCCTTGGTTATGGGTGTGTCCCTGGTGGTGCCGCACCCTGGGTCTGGAGCAGGGCTCATGCTCCATCAGAGCCGTGGACAGGGGACCAGGCTGTGTGTGTCGGGGGTGGGGGAGCCTTTACCACAGGACAGCTTCAGGGAAGAAGGCCAGTTTCTGGCTTGGCGGGATTTGGGGATAGGCTGACTGGATTTTGCGCTTCTGTTGGGCCGATGAGGGGAGGTGGGTTAGAAGGGGCATTTGGACCCATCCATCCATCTCCTCTCTGAGCCCCATGAAGCCAGCACAGCTGCCAGACACCTTAGCTGCCGCCCAGTGTCCTGCCTGGGGGGCCCTTCAGACAGGCTGTCCTTCTTCTGGCTTCCCCGCATTGTGCCTGGCCTTGGTCCACGGAGTGACCGTGCTTCCTCGTCTCCAGGGCTGACACTGCCTAATCTCTGTCACACCTCCCTACAGGACACCCCCCCTCCCGGGATTCAGGCACCGGGCAGCTCCCTGCTGGCCAGCCCTCTCTGCTGGGAAGGACAGCAGCAAGAAGGGCCAAAGGGGACATCAGTCTCCTCTGTGTGCAGGCATTGGGCAGAAGAACTTGTATTCATCTCATTTTTTCACCCACGAAGCCCCTGCAAATCAGTCCGTCATGGAGGTCCCCCAAACACGCCCCTCATTCGCTGCCCAGATACAAGAGGGGAGATGAAGCTAAGCAGGAAAGCCTGTGATGACTACTGGTTGGGCATTTTATCCATAGTCAGGTGAGAGCTGCAGGACGACATGAGCGCCTGAAGGCTAAAGCAGCGTTTGCCTGTAACCACAGACGGAGCAGCCCGAATACAGAGGAGGGGACTTCTCCACCCCAGTCTGTGATAGTCAGGCCATACCAGAGCCTTAGTTCTAGCTCCTCTACCCCCACCTGCAAGAGAGCAGGTCCAATTGGAGAAGATTCAGAGATGGCCAGTCAGGGTTATGGGTGAGGGAGGAGGGTCTGAAAAACACGCCCTGCCAGGACAGTTGGAAGAAAAGTATGGAGGAAAGGGAAGGATCCAGGGAGACAGATGTCAGTTGGTAGTAAGAGCTATCTCAAGATGGATTGATTGATTTATGTACCCATCTCTTTCTCCATCCATTCATTCATCCATAATCCATACATCTCTGTTCATTCATTTCTGCATCCACCTATCCACTCATCTGTCCACCCATCCATCCATCCTCCATCCATCCATCCATCCATCCATCCATCCATCCATCCATCCTTGCATCCATGCATCCATCCCTGCATCCATGCATCCATCCATCTGTCCTTCCATGCATATCCATCTATCCATCCACTCATCTGTGTACCCATCCATCCATTCTTCATCCATCCATCCATCCATCTATACATCCATTCTCCATTCATCTACCCATCCACCTATCATCCATCCATCCATCCATCCATCCATCCATCCATCCAATCGTCCACCCATCCACCTATCACCCATCCATCCATCCATCATCCACTCATCATCCGTCCATCACCCATCTATCTACCCGCTGGTGGTTTGGAGTGCCACTTCGGGATGAGTTTGATGAGGCCAAGCCACAAAGAGTATCAGACGTCCATTGCCCTGTGTGGTTTGAGTGGTATAACCTCAGGCAACCTCTCTGAGCGTCGGTTTCCCAGATGTAAAGTGGGGTGGTAACGCTGAGTTGTCTGAGAAAGTCCTACACAGCTGGCGAGTTGTCAAGTCCAGGTGGACATCTAGACAGACGTGGTTGTGGCTCAGAAGTGTGTGACGGTGGCCAGTGTCTGTGTTCACAAACAGACACGTCCCCTGCCTCCAAGCCATATGGCACCCACCTTTCTGGGAGAACCCGACAATATGGAAGGTGTTCTGTGAGTGTACTGTGGCTCATGCCCCCGCCGGGCTTTATGTACAGAAGCCTTGTCCCCATCCACCCTCCCCATCCACCCTCCCCTGGGAGGGAAGAACCTCAGTTACCCTGCTCTGCCGAGGTGGGAGGAACAGGGGACAGCTGACAGCTTCTTGCTCACTCCGCAATCCCCAGTAGACGGGAGCTGTGGAAATAAATGAAACTGTACAGTTGGAGTAATTTGCTAATTTGCTTAAGTAACGCCCCCAGTCCGAGACATGACATACATACATGAGTGCCACTCCGGCGTCTCCAGCCCGGGCGGTGCTCAGAGTGGGCTGGGTGGGAGCCGTGAAGTGGAAGCAGAAGCAGAGCCGAAGGCAGTCAGCAGTGTGGTGAGGGGCTCCAGGAAGGGTCTGCTGGCCCTGGCGTCTGACCTGCTGACCCACCTGTATGGGGTCACCTGCTGTGGGGTCGAGGCAGGTTGCTGACCGCGGTGCCTACTTCCCCAGCTGCACGGTGGAGATAACAGAGCTTGCCTCGAGAGGTGCCTTGGGGACTGGAGGGCCCAGCCTTTCACCCAGGGTGTCTGGCCCAACTGTGGGGTTCAGGAAATGGCAGTCCTCTCTCTGTCCTCTGTGACCTTTTCCCAGCCGCTCAGGCCAGGCAGATGTCTTCTCTTCCTGTCGGCAGTCTGAGCATCCCCATAGGTGGGTCCTCTGCACCATGACGCCCTGGGGTGCTGTCAGGGGCCTCATTTGCCCCACCTGCTGGGACCTGCTGGGGATGGAGATGGGTGAAGCAAACACATCTTCCCCGGGCTGCTGGAGCTGTCCTGCTCAGGGACCAAGCACACCGCTCAGCACCCCTGGGCCAGGCCCAGTGGCACGAGGAGGCCGAAGGGGCTTGGAGAGCCGATTTCCACCACCTGCCTGGAAACCCCAAGGGACAGCGGCCAGGTCTGTCCCCGTCCTGTCTCCAGGGACCGCAGCACCTGCAGGGCACTGCCTTGAAATGAGTGAAGTGGGCTGGGTGTGGGTATTAGGGACAGGTGGGGACTGGGGCAGACTGCTGTCTGCATCCTGTCTGAGGGAGACTCAGACACTCAGCTTGTGACTGGGCTGGGATCGTCAGACTTTAAAATTGATTGATTGATTTTTAGAAAACAGAAAGAATGACATTTTATCGGGAATCTCTTGAATTTTTTTATGCTGGCAACGAGTTCAAATTTAAAAAAAACTGAAAAGTTTTGCCAAACAAAATATGCCTGTGGACAGCGGTGTGCTGTGGGTCTGACTGTGTCCGCCCCTGCAGGCAGCCTGCCCTACGAGTACAAGATCGTGATCGCTGGCAACCACGAGCTGACCTTTGACCAGGAGTTTATGGCTGACCTCATCAAGCAGGACTTTTACTACTTCCCGTCCGTGTCGAAGCTGAAGCCGGAGAACTATGAGAATGTGCAGTCGCTGCTGACCAACTGCATCTACCTGCAGGACTCAGAGGTCACCGTGCGGGGCTTCCGGATCTATGGCTCCCCGTGGTGAGTGCACCGGCCAGTGCCATCCTGACCCCGGTGCAAGTGAGGCCGTGCTGGGGAAGGGGAGAAGCAGAGGCTGAGTGTGCAGAGGGAAGTGGGCTGAAGGGGAGCATGGACGCCTTGAATCCTTATTGTCTGCTGGGGACACAGTGATCAGGCCTCAGCTCTGAGCTCACGTGGCTGGGTGGGGATCAAGGTGAGAAAGGATCATGACTGTCCTGTGTGATGGTCAGTGTGTCCATGGGAGCCCAGGTGATGATGTGGTGATGGTGATGATGACAAGGATAATGGTAAAGGTGATGGTGATGATGATGGTAATGGTGATGATGATGGTGATGACTGTCATGGTGGTGATGGTGATGACTGTTACGGTGATGATTGCCATGGTGATGGTGGTGATGATGATGATAGTGATGATGATGATGTTTATGGTGATGATTGTCATGGTGATGATGATGATGGTGATGATGGTGATGATGGTGATGGTGGTGGTGGTGGTGGTGGTGGTGGTGCTGACGATGGTGATGATGATGGTGATGATGGTGATGACTGTCATGGTGATGGTGGTGTGATTGCCATGGTGATGATTGCCATGGTGATGCTGGTGATGATGATGATAGTGATAATGATGATGGTGATTATGGTGATGATTGTCATGGTGATGATGATGATGGTGATGATGGTGATGATGATGATAGTGATAATGATGATGGTGATTATGGTGATGATTGTCATGGTGATGATGATGATGGTGATGATGGTGATGATGATGATGGTGGTGGTGGTGATGATGGTCAGGGTGAGGATGTTGATGATAATGGTGATTGTCATGGTGATGATGGTGATGGCGATGATAGTCATGGTGATTAAGATGATGGTGATGGTGGTGGCAGCAAATCATTCCTGAACAGTCACTATAAGCCAGGCCCTGGGAAAAAGTCTCCATAAGCATTGTCTAGTCCTTACTCAGCCTGTGAGGACTTATTTCCTGTCCCCATCCTACAGGTGGACAGACCGGCCCTTAGAGGCCCAGCTGGCATTAGCACAGGGTGCCATACACAGCAGGGACAGACCACCTGTGCTTGAAAGTGTGTCTTGATCCCAGGAGGCTCCCTGGAGAGCTGGGGTGACCTGAGCCATGAAGGAAGAGAAGGGGGTCTAGGGGGTGGGTTACAGGGCCTGGGACTGCACCATCAGCTAGAGCAGCTCACATATGGAGGCTGAGGGGTGATTTGGGGGGACATGGGGCCTGTGTGGGTGCAGGGCCTTCAGGGAGAGCTGCTGCCATCACAGTGTGTCTGGGGAACCCCTGTGCTGCCCTGGACAATGCCAGTGCTGACCACCTGAGGCTGCGGGCATTTAAGGACCTGGTCCCATCCTGTCAGGGCCTCCTCATGGAGCAGAGGGGAGATGCTGGCCTGTCCCACCTGTCCTGAGCCCCAGGAGGTGCCTGCTGTCACCTCCCGGGTCCTCACCACATACAGGGTCTCTGTGCACCCTCCCTGTAGCCTGTGAGGTCCCGGATGAGGACTGGTGAGGCACTCAAGGCTGTGAGGAGCTCAGTGCCAAGGACAGGACAGGAGAGGAGGTGGTCGAGTCTGCCTGGCAGCCAGGGGAGCCCAGGCCCGGAGAAGAAGGCTAGTTAGGCAAAAAAACCAGGGAGACATTCTAGGAGGGGAGCCAGCAGGAGCAAAAGCCTGGAGGTGAGCGGAGCATGAGGGAAGGTCTGCGGTATACGTGCAAGTGAGGAAGTGGACGAGGGGGGAGGGTCCGGAGGCCCTCAGGTGCCAGACCAGGGAATCTGGCCTGGATCTCTTGCCCAGTAGTTTTCAAAACCTGTCTCCCCGATATACCCTCACATATCCATACCCCCTTTTATTTATTTATTTATTTATTTATTTATTTATTTTTGGTTAATCCTCAACCGAGGATATTTTTCCATTGATTTTTAGATAGAGTGGAAGGGAGGGATGGAGGGGGAGAGAGAGAGAGAAACATATGACCCATATGACCCAAAGCAGGGCTAGGGGTTGAATCTGCAACCCCGGTGTGTGCCCTTGATCTGGAATCGAACACATAACCCTTTGGTCCACGGGTTGATGCTCTAATCACTGAGCCACGCTGGCCAGGGCCCCCTCCCCTTCTAAAATGTTATATTCTGTAGAGGTTAACAGCATGGTTTTGGAACCAAACTTCCTGGGCTCAAATCTTGGCCTCACCTCTTAGGGGCTGTGTGACCCTGGGTGAGTCACTTAACCTCTCTGAGCCTTGGTTTCCTCTCCTGCGAAATGGGAGGGACAGTGCCCTCTCCAGAGGATGGCTGCAAAGGTGTCAGAGGCCAACTCCTTGATTCAGTGAGAGCTGTAGAGCAGGAGCCGTGAGAGCTGGGGTGCCCTACCAGCCGCAGGGGGACGGGGAGGGTGTGCCCGGCAGAGGGAATAGCCCAGGTAAAGGCCAGGAGGCCTGAGGGGTTGTGGGCACTCTGGTAGCGGGGTGTGGCTTCCAGGGCCTGAGTAGGTAGCCGTGGGAGAGAGGAGGCCAGAGGCCAGGCAGCCAGGTCACGCTGGTTGTGGCTGTGTCCCAGGCTGTCACCATGGGCTCCCATCTCAGTGAGTCACAGCGCCCTCTGCCTGTAGCTCTGTGTCATCAACCTGTGGGAACCCGGCACATCACACCTGAGGTCTGGAAGGGACAGAGTGCTCATAGGTGCAGGGCTGACTCTCAGTCAAGTGCTTGGGCCCAGACACACCAGGGAGGTCCCCACCACTCTGCCTCTCCCTCCATGTCTGACCTTTGCAGGCCTTGGTCCCCTGTCTGTTCAAGGGGGCACCGTACAGCTGGAGTCCTCTCTGTGGTGACCCAAGGAACCTGCTGGCCCGGCTGCTGATTCTGCCTGGTGCAGGGGGCTGTGCAACGCCCCCCCCTCCACTGTTTGTCGAAGTTCAGGCTGGGTGCCCTCAGCCCCAGCACTGGCCGCCCGGGCACACCGCAGGTCATTAGGAGGGTACGGAGAGCAAGGTTGGTTGTGATTGTTATTAAATTCAGGTGTTCAGGGTTTTCCTCTTTTCCCCCCTTCAGCCTTTAATACATTGACTAACATGTGAAGTACAGAAACGTTCATTCTGGCTTCGGAAGCATACTTACCCCAGCAGGTGGGGAACAGCGGTCAAACAAATCACTAGCTAGGAGTAACCTAATCTCAGTGGCTTCCTGGACATGTGGGCAAGGCTGACCCAGGCCAAGGGGCAGACCTGTTCTTTGTGGCCCTAGAAGGCAGAGCAGGGATATAGAGGCAGTGACAAGTTGTAGGTTCTTAGCAGTGTGGGAGGACTATCCCACAGGCAGGAGCCCAGAGGAGAGGCCATGTGGCCTTATGAGTGGTGAGCTGCCCATCACAAGGGGCATGCAAGCAGAGATCCACTGTGATTGGGCCCAGTGTCCTCCTAGGCCCTCCCCCTTTGAGGGCCACAGTTCCTCTGTCTGTGGCTGATGATCCCCTGTAAGCAGAGGGATGCAGGGGCACTCTCCTGGGGGAAGTCCTTTTGGTGCTAGACCTGGGAGGGCAGCAATGTGACCAGGCTGGACTTGATATCGAGGAGTCACCAAAGCAAGCTAGGAGGGGTTGTCACCCCTGGCTTTTCTTCTGTTACCACCGAGAGATGCTCTGCTTGGGAGACTGGGGTCAGATCTGAATGACTTTTGGTAGGCCACACACTCTGAGGCCCACACTGGCCATTGTGTACCCAGCTTCTTGCAGGGCTCTGGACACCCAGAAATGAGGCCTGTCTCTGCCGTCTGGAAGCTCAGGATGGAAGCTCAGCTGTCCTGCCTCCCTGTGGTCAGCGGCGGCCTTTGCTGGCCCACTTTCCCCGAGGCCTTCTTGGGGCCCAGCTTATGGAGGGCGGGTTGCAGCGTCGCCCACTTCCCATTGCTCCTGACCCCCGTGCTTACCGGCCCCGAGCTTGCTGGCCTGTTAGCATTCCGTCCTTGCAGTGGCCTCCTGTGACCAGCACCATTCCCAGCCCTGTCCTGCAGGAGTTGGGGAGGCAGAGAGGGAATACTTTTTTTTTTTTTTTTTTTTAATCCTTACCCGAGGACCTTTTTGCATTTACCTTCAGATAGAGCAGGAGGGAGAGAAGGAGGAAGAGAGAGAGAGAAACATTGACGTGAGAGACACGTCAACTGGTTGCCACCCACACGACCCCAACCGGGGCCGGGGACAAACTGCAACCGAGGTACGTGCCCTTAGCGGGAACCGAACCCGGGACTCTCCGGTCTGCGGGCCGACGCTCTAACCGCTGAGCCACACCGGCCAGGGCGAGAGAGAACACTTTTTATAGGAGTGTGTCTGTGCAGTCTCGGGACGTACTTTGTTGTTTACTGAAGTGCAAGTGTAGGGGCATGCCGTGTTTCATCTGGCCACCCTAACCCGGAGAGCTTGCTTCTGCCTGCTTTTTCTGAACTTCATAGAAACAGGTACATACAGGATGTGTTGTATTGTGTCTGCTTTTTATGCTCAATGTCACAGTTTTGAGATTCTCCCATGCTGTCGCGTGTGCTCGCGATCGGTTCTTTCTCACCACTGTGTAGGATTTAGTGGCATGACCCTACCACCACTCATTCATCCGTTCTACCCGGGTCCAGCCACCCTCGCTCTGGGGCTGCTGCTGGGAACGTTCTTGTCCGTGTGTCTTCTGCACACAGATGTTACCGCCGAGGGTGTGCGCTGCGTGGAGGGGCCAGGTTACAGGCGGTGCGGCTCCCCGGAGGCCATGCTGGGCTGGCTCTCGGCCTGGGCGTGCCGGTGTTCCAGTGACGGCCTCACGTCCTCCTGTGGGACCTGCAGCTGTGTCCACCCTGGGGGGCAGTGTGGCTTCTGTTTGCATCTCCTTGGTGACGCTGACAGCCTTGTGTTAGCCACTTGGATTTCCTCCTCTGTGACGTGCTCAAGCCTGTTGCCCATTGAAAGAAAGTAATTGAGCGGCTTCTTCCTCATTGGTTCCAGGAGATGCGTTGTGTAGGTGAATAGGAGCCCTTTGCCAGGTGTCAGGTGCCAGGGAGCTCCTCCTCCTCTGTGACCTGCCTTTCCCTCTCTCGGAGGCGGCTTCTGATGGCCAGAGGTCTCCATGGTGGTGTGCTCGGACATGTAAGTGTGTTTGTTCGAAGGGAGTGTGTTAGTGTCCTGTTTGGGAGACCTGCCCTGCAGCCATGAAGATGTCCCTGTGTCCCTTCCGGAGCTGGGCATCGTACGCGTAGGCGTGGACCCACCGGCAGTGGCTGTGTTGATGGGGTGAGGTTGGGGTCCCGTCTGGGGTTTTTGCGTGTTGACACCCACTTTGCCCGGCACCGAGTACAGGAGACCTGTCCCTCCTGGCTGCCCTGTCCTGCCCCCTCCGCCTCACACACAGCGCCGGGTCCGGCCTCTCTGCAGTCCCCTTCCCAGGGCACGTGGTCTTAGTTACTGTGACATTTGACTTCCTCCATGTCTCTTTCCTCCTAGAACACGTGGGGTCCACAGGAGCAGGCCCAAGTCTCCTCTCTGTGGACCGCACCCCAGTGCCCAGGACGGCGTCTGGACGAACGGACAGATGGACAGAAGTCAGGGGCTGGGGACTCAGTTAAAACTCAGGCCTGGCCTGCTCTTCCCATGTCTGAGTCTGTGGTCTCCATCCCAGCCGATCCCCAGCCCCTTGCCTGCTGGTTCCTTCCTCCTCCTCAGTGCCGGTCACCACTGCCCGGCCTACCCTGCTGCCATCAGCCCAGGCTGGAGGCAGACACCCTGTCCCTGGATTTGGTCCTCTCCCGCCACCAGCAGAGGCTCATCACCCCCAGTCCAGTCTGGCAAGGAGGCCTCACGGGGCCCACGTGTCTGTGTGGCCACGCTCGCGGGCCCTGCGCCCGTCCCGGCCCAGGGAAGCCATCGCCCCCTCCGGTGCAGCCTGGGCACCGAGCCTTGGGAGAGCAGCTTAGAGGAGGGGGCGGAACCAGCCTCAGAGGAGGAAGAATTCAGCTGTGACAAAATCCTAAGTGTTAAAAAAAATTCCATATACATACCGCATTCATGTATGGGTTTTGGATGCATTTTTTGTTCTCATTTAACTGAAAACGGCCTTGATTTTTTACAGAAAAGGAGTGCGGGAGGGAGGGAAGTTGGCACGGCGCTCGTCCATCTGGTCTAATTACTTCTGGTATTTGAAAGGAGGAATCTAACCCTGCTGAGACATTAAACTTTGAGAAGCGGCTGCCGGTTGCTGGGTGTGGCTCCCGGCTCTGGGCTGGGCCGCCCTCCGCAGGGCAGGGCCTTGGGGCCAGGTAGGGGGCGGTGCCCCTCGCTCAGGGAGCCAGGGGTGCGAGGCCAGACTCCAACGTGTCCCGGCAGGCAGGCAGGTCTCAGCTGTGTGGCCTTGAGCCAGGACCTTGGCTTTCTATGAAATGACAAGGACCCCTTGTAGGGTGTTCTTAGGATTTGAGGAGGTCACGTGTGTACAATGCTGGGCACGCAGGACAGGTTCACCACACGGTGGCCGCTCACCCCAGGACCCTCCAGCTCCCTGCCCCACTGCGGGGGCTGGGCGGCCGGACCAGGCCGCTGGGCGCCGGAGTGAGCCTCTGCGTCCCTCCCTCCCCACCTGCACACGGGCGGCCCGTGGCGGGTGGAGGCCGGAGCTGAGCAACCCGGGAGTGTTAGACCTGGCCCCTGCAGGAGCTCAGGCCCTGCCTGTTCTCACTGCTTCCCGGACGTGCCACACTTGAGTTGCTCGAATCTTTGTAACAGGCAGTGAGGTCTGACCCTTGTCCCCATTGTGTGGCTGAGACTGAGAGCCACAGAATGAAGGGACTTGCTTGCGGTCCCTCAGCCACCGAGAGCAGAGCTGGGCCTGCATGGAAAGCCGGACGCCCCGCCCAGACTGCACACCGGGATGGGCAGCCCCCAGCTGTCCCCGGCCCCCAGCCTTTCCTCAGGCTGTGCGTCTCTGCGTCTGTGCGTCTGTGTGTCTGTGCCTGAGGAAGGGCCGGTCTGGGACTCAGCTCCGAGCACCTGACCCAGAATCCTTTGCGCATTCTCTCTCTTTTTAAATCCTCACCTGAGGATATTTTCCCATTTATCCTCAGATAGGGTGGGAGGGAGGGAGGGAGAGAGAGAGAAACATCGATGTCAGAGAGACACATTGACTGGTTGGCTCCCGCATGACCCTGACCAGGCCTGGGGACGAACCGCAACCGAGGTACGTGCCTTTGACTGAAATCGAACCCACGACTCTTTGGTCCACGGGCCGGCACGCTAACTGCTGAGCCAAATCGGCAGGGCTCATTCTCTTTTTAAAAAAACATGTTTTCATTGATTTTTTAGAGAGAGGGTAAGGGAGAGAGAGACAGAAACATCGATGTGAGAGAGAAACATCGATCAGCTGCCTCCTGCACGCCCCCCACTGGGGATCGAGCCCTCAACCTGGGCATGCGCCCTGACCAGGAATCGAACCGGGACCTCTCAGTCCAGGGGACGACGCTCCATCCACTGAGCCACACCCGCCGGGCTGCTTGTTCCCTTAAGAAAATCTTTTGAGACTTTCAGAAAATAATTATTTTTTAGTGTCTCTCCAGTGATTCTCTGAGATGTTTGGGGTGTTGTAATTTTGGATTGTGTGCTGATGTTTAGTGGGTATCTGTGGCGGAGTCCTATGCAGCCCAGTTTGGGGGGTAGCCGGTTTGGGGGTGCTCTTCAGAGAATTGTGTGTGCTTCAGTCTGTGGGTGCGCACAGCCGGGGACCCCCTTCTGTGTGTTTCTTGGCTTGGGGCTTCCTTGGCCACGTGTGCTCACTGGCTGGAGGACGAGCCCTGGTCAGAGGTCCGGGCGTCGTCCTCTCTGGTGGGGCTGTCCTGCGTCCCTGTGGTCGGCAGCGGCATTTTCTGGCCCACTCTTTCCCGGAGGCCTTCTTGGGGCCCAGCTTTACAGAAGCCGGGTCCCACTTCCTCCCTCTAACCATGGAGGCCGCCTCCCTCCTTGCCTCGTGGCCATGAGGACCCCCAGGCCCGTGTCCAGAGGCCGCAGCCTGCATTCACTGCATTTAGCTCCCGTTTTCCAGGAGCGTTTGGCAGGAGGCTGTGGCCTTCCCACGCGTGCAGCGGGAGAGGACACGGCTTCCCTGCCCTTCCGGCCTGAGACCCTGCCTTCAGCAAACTCCCCCGAGCTGCCGCAGAACGGCCCCATTTGCTCTGCCCAGCAACAGGGCGAGGCCGGATTCCTCTACTTCCCATTTGACAGAGGGGTGAAGTGAGGCTTGGGTAGGTGAAGCGACTGGCACAGGATCTCTGCGCTAGGCGTGTGGGTGTGGAGCGGTCCGTGGGCCGTGCCATGGCTGGGCTTCCCGCCGGCCCCTGGCTCCGTCCCTCTGGCAGCCCTTGGGCTGTGGAACCCAAACAGGCTGGCCTTCGGGTCCTGGGTGCCTAGCCTGTTAGCGACATGTTCTCCCTACTCTGGGCCCTGTATTTGTAAAATCGGACTTGGATTCTCCCTCCCAGGGCCATGCAAAGCAGAGATGAGTGTGCCACAGAGCAGTCGGTCTGGGCTCTGCAGGGGCCTCGGTGGAATTCCTGCCCCTCCCCCGTCCTGAGCCCGAATCCAGGCAGGGAGGCCGTGTCCGTGTCCGTGTCCGTGTCCGTGTCCGTGCAAGGGGAGCCGCGAGCCTGCCTCCAGGGCTGGCCGAGAACACCCTGGAGAAGCGGCCGGTCCAGCCCGGAGACAGGTTAGGAGGCCCCGGGACGCAGCAGTGTCCGCTGCCAGGGGCTTCTTGGTTGCTCATGTCCCTTCTCCTTCCTCCACTGCAGCCTCCCAGGACAGGCAGCGCCCGGATCGTGACAGGGAAGGAAATCCTCAGTCTCTGTGACCCTGCTCTTCATGTACACACACCCCACACACAATGACACATGTACACACATAACACACCACACAACAGCACACATATACACACATGCACACGCACCACACAACACATATATAACACACCACACTATAACACACATACACACGTACATGTACCACACGACACAAATGTATATATGTTACACACCACACTACACACACACCACACGATGGCACATGTACACATGTAACATCACACTACAGCACACAAGTACACACATGTGCATGTACTACATGATACATCTACACATGTATCACCACGTAAAAGCACACATGCAACACACAATGGCACACATACACGCACACACCACACACATGTAACACACATGCACTCACAGCATGACACACATGTATGTATGTAACACACCACACTACAGTGCACACGTACACACCACACAGCAAACATGTACATATGTAACACACCACATGACACACATGTACGCGTGTAACACACCACAGCACACATGTACACACACTACTCAACGACACACATGCACACGTGTAACGCCACATGATGGCACACATTTATACATGCCACACATGACGTGTATATACAGAATGCCAAACAGCACATGCACACACAGCTACATACATGTAACACACCACACAACTACATGCATGTACACACGTATAAACATACCACACAGATACACACATGTACACTCAATGACACACACGTGCACACACGCACACTACATGGTGACCCGCATGCACATGTGTACACACCACACAAATGACACACATGTACACACCATACACATTCAACACATGTACACAGCACACACATAGTACACATGTGACATAGCTACACACATGCACAACACATGCACACATGCATACACGCATACATGCACAAGGTGCACCCCACACCCTCCCACACTGCACATCCCCACACACTCACATACTCTCACACACATGTATTTTCACACACACACACACACACACACACACACACACACACACTGTCTTTGCCCCTTTCCTCTCCTTATCATTCTTGACTTCACATTGTTTTCTTTACAGAGGCCCCTTAACACACACATGCGCACCATTCTACATGAGATTAATGTTCCAGAGGAATCATCCGCCTTCTCCGCTGCAGTCCCAGGGAAACAAAAGATGAATGATTCTGCAGTCGGAAGGGTGGGGAAATTAATTAGGAATGACAAAGGGCCCCATTCTTCTGTCCCACTTATCTTGCTGCTGACTTGCCTTAAGTGTTGGGTGCCCCAGCAGGGGGTATGATTGACAGTCCTGGGGGATGAATTGCCGGCTCTCTGTGGCCCTGCCCCCTTGCTGGCAGCCCCAGGGTGGGTGGAGCTGGCACCCCTGCTATGGAGGCAGCTCCCTCAGCCTCCACCTCTGCCTCTGAGCTCCAGAGATGCAGAAGGAAGGGGCAAGGAAAACCTCTCTCCATTGGAGCTGGGCAGGTGGGGTGGAGGTTCGGACTGTGGGGCACCCACAGCTTGTAGGGTGAGGAGTCAGTATACATTCTCCTGGGGAACCAGGTACGTCACTGACCTCTGAGCCTCAGTTTTTCCTACTGCAAAATGGGAGCATAGTCTCACTGGGATGCTAGGAGTGTCCTGGGAGGCATTGAGGGTCAGTGACAGGTGTTGTCCTCACTGGGGATGCTCTCAATATTGGCAGAGGCTGTGGCTGGCTCCCTGGAAATGGGCCAGGGAAGTCTGGCCTTTGGGGGAAGGGAAGTGCAGGGGCAGGAAGAACAAAGGGGTTAGGGGTTAGGCTGAGTATTTGTCTGGGGGAGGGGGACTTGTCCTGAGAGCTCAGGGAGGCTGTTGGGAGGATGGGTCACTGCCCCCTCAAACTTCAGCTTTCGCCCCTACAGAATGAGAGGCGGAAGTGAGAACACCTGGTTCACAGCAGGTCGGCTGCAGGAGGCCCTCCCTTCTTTTCCCAAAGGACTTTCATGGGGCTGAGGGTAGCTGCTGGGCAGACAGCAGAGCTCTGGCACTCAGTGTTCCCTGGGCCTCCACCCTAGAGAATGGGCTGCCTGGGGAGGCAGGGAAGGTCTCCTAGGGGAGATGAGTTGGGATGCAGCAGAGGGTGTGAGCATCCTGGGTCTGGCTTTGCCTCTGAAGCCTCATCTGTGAAATGGGCACATGATTCCACCTGGGCGGGTCACGAGAGGGTGACCATGGGAAGCTCAGCAGATGGCGAGAGTTCTAGTATTCTTGTTCATGCTGCAGGTCTTTGGGCTTTGTGACTCCAGGGGCTCTGGGAATGGTGCAGAATGGAGAGGGTTAATGCTTAGTTCCCACCTGCCTGCCTGCCAAGTAGAGCACCTGTGGGTTCATTTCCTCTTTCTTCATTCATGCACACCTTTACAGACCCTTCATTTCCTCTTTCCTCATTCATGCACACCTTGACAGACTCTTCATTTCCTCTTTCCTCATTCATGCACACCTTGACAGACTCTTCATTTCCTCTTTCCTCATTCATGCACACCTTGACAGACTCTTCATTTCCTCTTTCCTCATTCATGCACACCTTGACAGACCCTTCATTTCCTCTTTCCTCATTCATGCACACCTTGACAGACCCTTCATTTCCTCTTTCCTCATTCATGCACACCTTGACAGACCCTTCATTTCCTCCTTCTTCATTCATGCACACCTTGACAGATCCTTCATTCCCTCTTTCCTCATTCATGCACACCTTGACAGATCCTTCATTTCCTCTTTCCTATTCATGCACACCTTGACAGACCCTTCATTTCCTCTTTCCTCATTCATGCACACCTTGACAGACTCTTCATTTCCTCTTTCCTCATTCATGCACACCTTGACAGACTCTTCATTTCCTCTTTCCTCATTCATGCACACCTTGACAGACCCTTCATTCCCATTTTCCTCATTCATGCACACCTTGACAGATCCTTCATTACTTCCTTCTTCATTCATGCACACCTTGACAGACCCTTCATTTCCTCCTTCTTCATTCATACACACCTTGACAGACCCTTCATTTCCTCCTTCTTCATTCATGCACACCTTAACAGACCCTTCATTTCCTCCTCCTTCATTCATGCACACCTTAACAGACCCTTCATTTCCTCCTTCTTCATTCATGCACACCTTGACAGACCCTTCATTTCCTCCTTCTTCATTCATGCACACCTTGACAGACCCTTCATTCCCTCTTTCCTCATTCATGCACACCTTGACAGACCCTTCATTTCCTCTTTCCTCATTCATGCACACCTTGACAGACCCTTCATTTCCTCCTTCTTCATTCATGCACACCTTGACAGATCCTTCATTCCCTCTTTCCTCATTCATGCACACCTTGACAGATCCTTCATTTCCTCTTTCCTATTCATGCACACCTTGACAGACCCTTCATTTCCTCCTTCTTCATTCATGCACACCTTGACAGACCCTTCATTTCCTCTTTCCTATTCATGCACACCTGAGCAAACCCCTCTCTGAAGCCCTTCTCGGCTCTGTCTATTGGGCAGGGAAGATTTGACCTGGGTCTGCCCTGACAGAGACAACCTAAGGGCACTCAGAATGGGGCGGGTCCCCTATGCTTGGGGGATGGAGGTGATCAGGGGAAGCTTCCTGGAAGAGGTGGCCCTTGAGCCAGGCCTGAACAAATAACCAGTGGTGGGCTCTGAGGAGAGGCTAGGAAGGGCATTTCAGATGGCTGAAACACCACGAACAAAACCCTGGAGGTGGGGAGAGGCTGAGCCGGAACCAGAAGGTGGATTGTGGCATCTGACTGGGGAAGGGTAGGGGGTGGGGGTGGGGAACTCAGCAGGAATCTGAGCAGGATGGCCCAAAAGGTGGGGTGGGGCATGGCAGCACGGAGCCATGGAAGGCTTTGGAGTAAAGGAGTCACGTGGGCGACAGATGAGAGGCAGGGAGGAGCCAGAGTGGCAGGCCGCTTCATCCTGGTCCAGCCAGGCTCAGAGGGGGCCGGGCAGGGCCAGAGGCTGTGTTGAGACCTGGCAGGGGATATCTGGGAGCAGTTGCCATTGAAGAGGGGAGGCTGTGGCCTGGCTACCCCATCGGGGTCGTCTTTGTGTCCGCTGACCATGGGGCACAGGGGACAGGAGCCAGGAACCCTGGTCCAGGTCCCTCATGCCTCCTGTGTGTCCTCAGACACATTGCTTGACTTCTCTATGCCACCATGTTCTCGTGCCTTTGATGGGGACCTTCCTACAGCTCTGTGCTGAGGACCAACTGAGCTAGGATGTGGAGCTGGTAAAGCAGGGTTTGCTGAGGACGGCGAGTCAGGATTCCTGGGCTTACTTTCATAGCTCTGGGATGGAGGCTCTGGGACCTGCTGCCTGGGTGTGAGCTCTTGCTGCCACTCGGTCACCAGGTAATCCTGGGCAAGCAAACCTCTGTGCCTCTGTTTCTGCATCTGTAAATTGGGGCAGTGAGGGCACCTGCCTCCCGGGGTAGGTGTGGGGGTTGGGGGCTGTGGAGAGCCCTTGGAGCTGGGACTGCGCAGGTGCCCCTTGGGGTCCTGTTGAGGGAGCCCCCACACTCCACTCTCTGGTCATCAGACCCTGGCCAGGGTGCACCACTAGGCCCCCTAACCAGGGCGCCCAGGGCCTCCTCCATCCCCACATCCCAGTCCCTGAGAAATGGGGGGCCGTACCCCAGCCTAAGTGAAAGACCCCCTGGTACACCCCCTTGCCCAGGGGCTGTGCGCCTTACCTGGGGAGACAAAACAGAGCGGGGTGCCCGCTTCAGCCATTTTCTGTCGACGAGCACCGGCCCCCTCTGCCGGGACTCCAGGGGGAGGCCGGTTAATGATGGGCCCGAGGAGGTCATTCATATTGGCTAAGCGGGCTTAATGGGACCGGATCCGAAGGTTACTGTAAGTGCACGAAAAAGCTGTTAAGGGTTAGTTAACCTCTGAGAGATTACATTGTATTCAGCGCTCTGTTAAAGTTTGAATTAATTTTTCCCATGGGTTTGTTCACATTCTAATTTTCAACTAAATGAGACATCTGTTTCAGAAAAGGGAAATTTGCTCTGGTTGTCATGGCAACTATCATTCTGTAAGAAAATTATTCCAATGGTTACTTCAGAACAGAAAGACAGAAATTCAGGACGTAAAGCCGCCTCCATCACTCAGTCGGAATTCTGATTCATCCGGCCTCCTGGGGGCCTCTGTCCTGCACTTGGGGCGGTGTCGGGGCCCTCAGCTGCTGAGGCGGGTCCAGCCCTGGCTGTGTGGGATAGGGGACCCCTGTGGCACCCAGCACTGCGTCTCTGGCGCTCACCTGTCTCAGCTGCCCCAAGGTGGGTGGGCGCAGCGCGGGGCGGGACCCTGCTGCTTGGGGGACACCCTGCGAGCCCCTGCCTGGAGCCCCGGGCAGCCTGGCACTTCCCCTCTGGCCCCAAGGACCTTGCTGGACGAGGTCGCGTGACCAGACGCGGAATGCTGGGAGAGCCTAGGGCCGAGGTGAACCTGAAGAAGGACAGCCCCCCTCTGTCTCCTCCTCACAGCAGAAACCCGGGGACACCGCACAGGGGACCGGAGGCTATTCCCGGCCTTGGGAGGTCACCCTGCAGGGTCCTCTCTCCTGCTTCTCTGGGCCCCACCTGCCGTCTGCGTGCTCCGGGCCACCCTTGAGAAAGGCCACAGCCCGGAGAGGGCTCCCCAGCTGGCAGCCGTCTGGGAAAGGTCTCCTCTGGACGTGTTCACGTGGGATTTGACCTCCCTGCTCCCCCAGTTAGAATCAAAGACAGGGCGCCTCCTTTCCAGCTGGCAGAGCCGGTATTAGGAAGGCACTCTCACGGTGGAACCTCCTCCCTCCCCCTTGTCAGGCAATGGGGCACAGCGTGGAGCCAGGGCATCCTGCCCTCGGGTAAGGTCTGGGGCACAGGCCTCGTTGTCCCATGTGACATGGCTGGGAGAGGTGAAGGGACCAGCCCGGGGCAGAACCAGGAGGTGTGACGGCAACTTCAGAGCTCTTTCCACCCAGGAGCGGGGAGCAGGCAGGCCCCTCTGCTGGACCCGGCCGTCCCCGAGGGCCCCTGCTGTCCCCACCCCACACGCTGCCTGCAAGGCCTGTGGATCTGATGGCCTCAGGGACAGGCGTGGGTGAGGTGGCGCGGGAGAGGGAGGCAGGAGGCGTCGGGAGTAGTCCTGAGTCCTGCCCTGTTGAGACGTGCTTCTCCACCGGCTCTGCCTGGGACCTGCTGTGTGACGTCAGGAAGGGGAGCAACCTCTCTGGGCATCTCTGGGGGGATGGTAGTGTCCAGCTTCCTGGGATTTGAAGTGATATGTTTCCAAGAACCAGGCAGGTGCATCTGTGCGGAAACTGTCACCCCCAGAGGAAGGTTCATTAGTGCTGGGCGAGGGGGAGGTGGGGCAGGTGAGGGCTGGACCGTGGCTCGGCTCCCGGGCCTCTGGGAGGCCTCTGTGTGGCCTCTGAGATCTTTCCAAGTGCCTCTTTCAAAAAGCCACACCTAGCCCTGGCTGGTTTGGCTCAGCGGTTGGAGCATCGGCCTGCGGACCAGAGAGTCCCGGGTTCGGTTCCCGCTAAGGGCACGTACCGCCCCCCCCCCCAAAAAAAAGCCACACCTTGCTTGGCTCATGGGACGGACAGATGCCCCCTCCGTACTGATGAGGCCTTGTCCTGTCTGTTAGATACTGGATTCGATTTTTGGAAACAAGGCCCAGTGTTTGGAAGGCCGTGCCTGAAATACTGCTCCTTCTCCCGGCGGACCACCTGCCCTGGCCGGACCCGAGGGGCTTTGCGTGTGCCCGGGGTGGGCTCCGGGAGTCAGCCCAGAGCTCGGCCTGGCAGGCGAAGCAGCCTCCGGGCGCTGGAGCAAGACTGGCAGCCGTTTCTGACCAGGGGCCGTGGCCGGAAAAGCATTTGACACCGGGCCCAGTTCACACGGCTGTGGGTGTCTGTTTGAACACAAACACAGTGGACTGAGTGCCCCTTCTCTGCCATGACGGTCCCTGGTGTTTTCTCTTCCATGGGCCCAGAGAACTGAGAAGTTCGGCCGTGGGTGGGCGTCTGGTGCGGTTTGATCCAGCTGGTTCTCCTGGGCAGGGCGCTGCTGAGTTGCCCTTGGGGACAGCTCCCAGGGTAAGCACCCCTGGTTCACACACAGGGTGACACGCCCCTTCTCCCGTGGGCGACAGGAATGCCCGGGATGCCCTCTGGTGGAAGGGCTAAGGTCCATGTTCGCACGGGCCCGTCGAGGGGAATGACTTGCGTCCATCGGTCCAGGTCCCGGTTGGGACAGGCTGGGGTTTCTTTCACCGGCCTGGCTCCACTGGGCCCTGCCCGGACTCCCAGGGGTTCAGCTGGAAGCAGGGGTGAGAGTCCTCCACCTGGAACCCACCGGCTGTGGGTGGGGAGAACGTTCTCTGGATTTCCTTAGGCTTGGAGCAAGAAAGGTCTTTGGCAAAGGCTGCTGTTTTTACTTTCATGTTTTATTGCACAAATACTACTCATTCATCATAGAAAAAGAGAAACTTCAATTAAGCAAGAGGGAAAGGGGGGGAGGAAGCTAGTGCCCCACAGTGCCCTTGGGGCCAAGTCCAGGGAATCCCCGCCGCACCTTGGTTGGTTTCCAGGCATCATGCTGATCCTGGTGGCTGTTCGGTGCCCGGCCTGCTTCCCCTTCCCGTGCCACCCCACCCCCCAGCCCTGTCTGAACCCCTGCTCTTCTCCCACAGGCAGCCCTGGTTTTATGGCTGGGGCTTCAACCTCCCTCGAGGACAAGCGCTGCTCGAGAAGTGGAACCTCATTCCCGAAGGCGTGGACATCCTGATAACCCACGGACCCCCCCTGGGTAAGAGCCCAGCCTGCAGCTGCCAGCCCCAGACCCAGCCCAGCCCCAGCCCCAGCCCAGCCCCAGCCCAGACCCAGCCCCAGCCCAGACCCAGCCCCAGCCCAGACCCAGCCCAGCCCCAGCCCCAGCCCCAGCCCAGACCCAGCCCCAGCCCCAGCCCCAGTCTGCTCTCTCTGAGGGGGACACTGCAGGTGGGTGTGAGGGAGCCTGTCTGGCCCTGTCCCGAGCCCAGTGTGCTGAGGCATCGGGGAGGAGTTGCCCCATTGGCTTCCTAATCTCCTAAGCTGGGAGCTGGACTTGTGACCCCATGAACTCCTCCTAGCCCACCAGGAGGTCAGAATCAGCTACACACACACACACACACACACACACACACGCACGCACACACACACACGCATACACACATGCACACACACACAGCATGTTGGAGCTTGGGGAGGTCGAAAGGCAGGGCTGGGCTCTCCAGCTCTGAGTCCTGGGCACTCACACCGCCAGGCCACTCTCAGGCCCCATCTCCTGCACCCCTCACCTTGTCAGACACCTGGGCGCCTCACCCCTACCCATCCCAACAGGTGCCAGTGCCTCTGGACCCCACCCCTACATCTCCCCTCCCGACCCTCCCCTGGCCTGGCCCTACTTCCAGTCCACCAGCGTGTCCCTTCGATCCCACCTCCAAGCTGTGTCCCAGCCCCTGCCTCTTCTCTCCACCACCGCTGCCCTCACCCGCCCAGGCCAACGTCTTTTGTCTGTGACGACCTCCTCCTGGTCCCCCAGCCCCGAGTCCTCCCCTTCCACTCCGCCCTGCTCACTCAGCAGTTCTCGGAATGCCCGTTACACCGTGCCACCCCTCTATGACCCTTCGAGGCTCCCCCGTCCTTACAATGACATTCACACTCCTGGCAGTTCAGCCCAGACCAGCCTTCCCCCGCCATGACCTCTGCGACCTGCCGGCGCTCCCTGGGGCTGGGCTGGGGGAAGCTGGACCAGGGGCTCGCCTGGCGCCGAGAATGGCCCAGCCCAGTGGGACACGTTCAGGGCTGAGGAAGTCTGAGAGCAGAGGCAGAGACAGAGGCTGTCAGAGGGAGGGGACGGCAGGGTGGGGTCTGGGGCAGGCAGGGGAGGGAGGGAGGGAGGGCAGGGCGTCCCGGAGGGGAGGGCCGTGCAGAGGAGTCTTGGCTCGCACACCTGGGCAGGAAGGAGCTGCCCTGATGCCTCTGTGTGCCAGGCGCCCAGCCAGTGCTCACAGTGCTGAGAGGAAGGCTTTGCCATCCCCGTTTTCAAATGAAGGGCCCTGTTAGGGTTTAGGGGTGACATAGCGGCTGTAGCCAGGGCTGTGTTAGTGCCCCTGGAAGTCTGCTGATCACATTCATTGTCACTGGTCGCATATAGTGAATGAGCCTCTGTAGCGAGCTGTTTCCTCCCTTCCTGCCTGCCTCCCTCCCTCCCTTCCAGCCCTCCCTCTCTTCCATCCCTCCCTCCTTTCCATCCCTCCATCCGGCTGTCCAATCAGTATCTGTGGGGGTCCTGCTCTCAGGATGCCTCCCCACACCTGCCTCACACACAATACACAGCTCCTGTTCTGGGGATGCCTAGCCCAGCCCAGCTGTTGATGCACTGTTGAAGGAAACTGAGGCACAGAGAGGTTAAGTGACTTATCCAAGGTCACACAGCCAGGTAGCAGATCCTGGGACTTAAACCCAGGTATCTGCCCCAGGCATACTCCCTGCCCACTTCCTGCTTCTTCTCTCCTTCCTCCCCCTTCCTGCTCCTTTCATTCTCTCTCTGTCTCAGTCTCTCCCCCGGCCCCTCCCCATCTCCAGTGCGCTGCAGCCTGCCTGATTCTTTGCGTGGAGGGGGCCCTTCCCTACCAGCAGTTATGAAACCCGGCGCGCCCACCCACGCAGGGAGGGGCCGGGATGGACCTAGGTCTCTCCTGGAGTAATCATTCTCCTTTGTTTGTGTAGCCACGTGAGGATAGCAAGCAGCTGCCTATGGACAGCTCCGGGAGGCTGGTGCGCAGACGGACCCAGGCGCGGCGTGAGCCACGCTGCACTGAATGAAGTTCATTTCCGTGGTTTTGTGATGTTTGTTTAGAAAGTTTTCAACATGGAAGTCTTGCTCTCGGGTTCCTCTCTGCTGCTGGCCACTGGGGTGCCCTTGGGCCTCTCCTATCCCTCTCAGGCCTTGGTTGGCTTATCTCTGCAATGGGTGGTTGCTCCCCTTGAGACCACTCTGAGCATGAATGGGCAGGGGGCTCCGTTATCGAGCACCCCCATCCCATATGCCTGGTCCACTCTGGGCTCTTGTGAAGGTGTCTGTGTGTGGCTGGCACAGGAGGGCAGGCTGCACAGCCCCAGGCGGTACACGGCAGACCCAGCTGTCCCTCCCTGCAGGCCGAGGCAGGCCTGGCTGAGGAAGGGGAGCTGCGCCCAGGCCCGTGAGTCCATGAACCCCAGTCCCTGGGGCCTGCAGGGCTCGGGGCTCAGCTCACGGCCCTCCTGCCGTCCCCTGCACAGGCTTCCTGGACTGGGTCCCCAAGAAGATGCAGCGGGTGGGCTGCGTGGAGCTGCTCAACACAGTGCAGAGGCGCGTCCAGCCACGGC
This sequence comes from Tadarida brasiliensis, assembly GCA_030848825.1. Classification (NCBI taxonomy): domain Eukaryota; kingdom Metazoa; phylum Chordata; class Mammalia; order Chiroptera; family Molossidae; genus Tadarida; species Tadarida brasiliensis. The sequence goes on along the minus strand of CM061263.1, from coordinate 4,716,944 downwards.
TTCACGTCTTCGGCCACATCCACGAAGGTCAGCACCAGGGTGGGGAGGGGGCCCACATACCAGGGGCTCCTCACTGGCTCTTCAGAGGGGCCATCTCGCCTCCCTTCAGTTCAATCACCTTCCCCTGATCTCTATGCTGGAGGGAAATGGCCCACTGGCGTTGATGATGATGGTGAGATGCTGTTGATGGTAATGGTGGTAGAGGTAGTGATGGGGATGATAATGATGCTGCTGCTGCTGATGGTGATGGTGGTGATGGTGATGATGGTGATGGTGATGATGGTGATGGTGATGATGATGATGGTGATGGTGATGATGGTGATGGTGATGGTGATGGTGATGATGGTGATGATGATGGTGATGATGGTGGTGATGGTGATGATGGTGATGATGGTGATGATGGTGATGGTGATGGTGGTGGTGGTGGTGGTGGTGATGGTGATGGTGATAGTGACGATGGTGATGGTGATGGTGGTGATGATGGTGGTGGTGATGGTGGTGGTGGTGGTGATGGTGATGGTGATGGTGGTGATGATGGTGGTGGTGGTGATGATGGTGATGATGGTGATGGTGATGGTGATGATGGTGATGGTGATGGTGATGATGGTGATGGTGATAGTGGTGATGGTGATGGTGACGGTGGTGGGGATGGTGGTGGTGGTGGTGGTGGTGATGATGGTGACGACAGTGGTGGTGTTGGTGATGATAATGATGATGATGATGATGATGGTGATGGTGATGATAATGGTGATGATGATAGTGATGATGCTGCTGTCAGTGATGTCTCCCTGTGTGCTTCCCGGGCACTGAGCTGAACACTACATGGAGTATTATTTCATTTGGTCCTCACAGCAGCCTTGGGAGTATCTGGCATTGTCGTCTGTGTGTGTACATGAAGAGACTAAGCCGAGCGTTCCAGTAGTTTGCTCCGGACATGCTCAGTCCACTGTGGCTGAGTGCCCTCTGACTCCCACCCCACCAGACCCCTCTCACTGCTCCAGGTCTGGCCTCAGCCCTCAGCCCTGACAGGTGTGTGCTTACTTGCCAGGGTACGGTGTCATGGCGGATGGGACAACCACCTACGTGAATGCCTCCGTGTGCACCGTGAACTACCAGCCCGTGAATCCGCCCATAGTCATCGACCTCCCCACACCCCGCAACTCCTGACTGCCCTGCTGTCCCAGCCCTTGCCGCCTGCAGCAGCTGCCTATGTCTGGCTGAGAGCACGGCCCCCCACCGCCCTTCCTTCCATGCAGACGACCCGTCTGGCCGTGGGGACCAGCCCAGCGGATGAGGTGAAGCCTTGGAATGAGAATCTCTCCCGGGGCTCTTTAACCTCCTGTCACCTGGAGTCGGGACTCTGCGGGTCCCTGTCGGGGGTTCTGTGCTCATTACTGTTTCCTGCGTGTACATTCCGTGTGTGCCTCGGTAGAGGACCTGACAAGCCCATGGCCCCGTTGTACCCGGGAAACGACTGAGTCTTCACCCTTCACGGTTGGACACCTTGTGGGTTTGGAAAGCGACTGCTCTTGGACAGAGTTTGGAAGTTCTTGCACAAAATCTCCCTCTAACCGGGTCTGTGTGGCCGCCAGCCCCAGGGTTGGCGGGTGGTGGGAGGTCTCATAGTCGGGTACGGACAGCCCCTCCTTCCTCCGGCTGGCAAGGAGGCAGGCCAGCTTCACAGCCGGGCCTCGGGGAGCGACCGGGACATCTCAGGAATTCCACGGCACCGGCCAGGCCCGCGCGCTGCTGCCTCTCGAGGTTCCCTTGTTTCCTTCCTGGGGGCGTCTTGGTGACCTGAACCACGGCCTGAGCGTCCCAGGCACTTGCTTGCTTGGAGCCTGGATGATTTGGGGGGTTGATTTTCAGAATGAGCCATTTGAGTGCCCAGGTCTAGCTGGAGGGGTCCCAAGTCATGGACGGTCGACCTCGGGTCCCGTGGGGGCTGTGCTGTTGTGCAGGACCCAAGAGCTGGAGGGTCTGCAGGCTGAGGCAACCCTGCCACGTGTCTGTACCCATGCGGGCACGCACCCACACCCCTTAAATTAATGAGTGCATCCCGTGCTTCTCATTACTGCCCTCGAGTGGGGTTTCCCTCACACCATTTGGATTCTATCTGGCGTGCCCACAGCGGAGGGCGGCTGAATGGGTCACGGCCCTTGTTGTCCCAGCACCAGCTGGCCCGTCACGGGAGGTGGCCCAGTGAGAGTGGGCCCTGGGCTCTGGCAGCTCCACGCAGGGGGCTTCCTTTTCTTTTTAAAAGCAGGACTGGGGGGATGTGGGCTGAATCTCAGAGGGAGAGCAGGGCCTATGGGGGTGAGGCCGGTGAGGCCGGATGGGCACGCGCAGGGTCAGAGTCTGTCTTCATTTAAAATGTGGGTATTTTGTTCATTATGGATATTTTTTGCATCGATTTTGAGTTTTAAAATTATTACATTGAAATAGTATCATTTATGCCCTGGCTGGTGTGGTTCAGTCAAGGGTTGCAGGTTCGATCCCTGGCCGGTTGGGGCAGGTGCGGGAGGCAACCAGTCTCTCCCTCTCTCCCTCTCTCTCTCTCCCTCCCTCCCTTCCTCCTCCCTCCTTTCCACTTTCTCTAAAAAACTCAATGGAAAAAAATATCCTCAGGTGAGGATTAACAACAACAACAAAAAGTATCATTTATTGTTTTTACTGAGTTTCTTGGTACACTCTTAAGTTGTGCACCCGAGAGGAGGGCCCTGCTCACCTCCCCCGGTCCCAGCCCTGGGAACTAGCCTGTAATGAGCGCTTTGCAGTTACAGTCGCTCTCGTTCCATCCTCAGCCAGTCCTGCAAGGTGGGTACTTGGTGGCCCCATTTTAGAGATGCAGACATAAAGATCAGAGAGGCAAGGTAACTTGTCTGAGGGTGCACAGCTCAAAAGGGGCAGAGGCAGGATTTGAACCTTGGTCTCTGGCTTCACAGCCCCAAAACTTCACCCTAAGGCAATGCGTGTCCAAGGCTCTTTCTTTTCCTCTTTTTTTTAAATGTAAGGGTCCTGTTCAGATCTGTCTGGTTCATTTCTCAGAGAGCGTCCCTGGGCCCTGAGAGGCCCTGTCCCTGAGCCCAGCGTCCTGGCATCCCGAGTCAGGCAGGGTTCCCCGTGGGATCCCAGGGGCCTTCAGCAGCACCACACTGACCCAGGTCAGCTTCACGCTGGGGGTGCAGGGCTTCAGGAACCCTGTTTGGCCCAAGTGGTTCCTGGTCGCCGGGATGTTGACGAGGTCTCGGGGTGCCCGGACGCACGGCCTGTGTGCAGTGCGGGGTGGAGAAAACACAAGGCCCTTCCAGTCGCCTCTGCTGAATTTCTATGTGGTTCAAGATCTATAAACTTAAGACAGTTTTTCCTAAGGTATCTTCAGAACATGGTGTATTTTTATGTGGAACAGAAACGTTATGAAGGCAGCTGTTACTTTAAAAGAAAATCCGTTAGAAGTCCTGAGGCGTGCTCCTCGATCGTTTCGGCAGAGCTTGGTGGCTGTAATTTTTTTGTCAAGCATGTCAGACAATAAAGTCTTTGTAAAAAGAGAGTCCGTGTGGCGCCTCTTCCTGCGTGTGTGTGTCTGCGTGTCGTGTGGGGCTCGTGGGCAGGAGCGGCATCCCCCTGGCGGCACCCGGAGTCCTGGACAGATTTCCGAGGCCAAAGACCTTCCTTGCCGTGTCAGCGACGGGCAGGCATCCTTCTGCTCGCTCCAGCTTCCCCGGGTGGGGAGGGCTCTCAGAGGTGGTTGGCATGGGCACTTCCGTGCCCTGTTGTGTTCAAATACCCGCCCTGCCAGAGTGCCTTAGCACAGGGCTCTTCCTGGAAGCAGGATGTGACCCAGCCCGTTACGCGAGGGGTCCCGGTGTTGCCCCAGAAAAGCACTAGCGGGTATAAGGACTCCAGGCTCAAAGCTTCCTGAGCTGCCAAAATCCTGCCCTTTTCAATCATCCATCGATTCAGCAAAACATCCATCCACTCACCTACCCATTGACCCACCCATCCATCTACCATCCATCCATCCACTCACCTACCCATTGACCCACCCGTCCATCCACCATCCATCCATCCACTCACCTACCCATTGACTCACCCGTCCGTCCACCATCCATCCATCCACTCACCTACCCATTGACCCACCCGTCCATCCACCATCCATCCATCCACTCACCTACCCATTGACCCACCCGTCCATCCACCATCCATCCATCCACTCACCTACCCATTGACCCACCCGTCCATCCACCATCCATCCATCCACTCACCTACCCATTGACCCACCCGTCCATCCACCATCCATCCATCCACTCACCTACCCATTGACCCACCCGTCCATCCACCATCCATCCATCCACTCACCTACCTATTGACCCACCCGTCCATCCACCATCCATCCATCCACTCACTTACACATTGACCCACCCGTCCATCTACCATCCATCCATCCACTCACCTACCCATTGACTCACCCATCCATTCACCATCCATCCATCCACTCACCTACCCATTGACCCACCCGTCCATCCACCATCCACCATCCATTCACCATCCACCATCCATCCACTCACCTACCCATTAATCCACCTGTCCACCCACCATCCATCCATTCCACATACATTCACTAAGTACCTCCCACGGGCCTGGCTTGAACTGGGGAGGTGGCCGTGGTGCTGCTGAGAGGGTCAGGAGGTAGGGCTGATGAGGAATGAATGTGGGCATGAGGGTGAGGGAGAGCCAAGATGGCGATGGATGTTGACTGCCAGCCACGGATGCCGAGCATAGGAGCAAGAAGAACAGGTTTGAGGAGGGAGGCTGTACCCTTGGGGTATGCAGGGGAGGTGTCCAATCCAGTATGGGGGAGGGAGTGGGGTGGAGGTGGGGGCATAAATGGACCTGGAGGAGGAGGAGAGTCTCTGGAGACTTGCATTTTAAGGGTCATAACCAAAGCCATGGGGCTGGGGGAGAGCTCTCAGAGAGGCGTGCAGAGGGCAGGAGGAGCAGCCTGGGGCAGACCATGATGGGGCAGCCTCTTCATGAGCCTCTCCCATCAGACTGCCCCACCTGTAACTGCCCCTCTCCCCCAGAGTTCCCCTCCACCAAGACCTCACAGGTGCCTACACCACCTTGTCCTGGGTCCTGGCTCCCCATTCGTTGTCTCCCAGGAGGAGCTGCTGGGCTTGAGACACCCTGTTGCTCTTCCTGGCCAGTGTGTGCCAGAGCAGGGCTCTCCTCAGCAGCAGGGACCCTCTGTGGCTGCTGCCACCTCTGGTAGTGTTGGGACATTGCAGGCGCTGCTGTAGAGCACCGGGGTCCTTCTGCTCTGCTGACCCAGCTGCTGCCTTCAGTGTAGACGGACTCGGATTGTGTCTGGGATTTGCACAGTGGCGAAGGGCGGGGGGCGCCTGGTGCCTCAGCTCTTGGTGGTTCAGCCCCCTGGGGTCATGCACACTTACAGCCATCTTTCCCCAGGCGTCCCCATGGCAGGAGAGGACGATACAGGATGGGGTCCCAGATAACGCTCCCATTGCCCATGGCAGCCCAGTGGACAAACCTAGCCAGCGCCTCCTCTCCCTGTCCCTCTGCCCTTGTGGTAAGCCCACTCTCAGGGAGCCCCGCCCCCAGCTGCTCCTGACTGTGGTTGGGCTTCCATGCAGCTGATCCTTGCACCTCCACGGGGACCAGATTCCCAGGGCTTTTCTTCCCGAATAAACTAGTGGAGCTGGCACGCTCCGTGGACAAGGGCCTCACCCGGTGCTCTCCCCTATTGTCACCGGTAGCTCCCAGCTGGGCCCACACCTGCCTGGCCAGCTCGGGGTCTTGTCACGGAAGGCCTTAGACACTCCAGGGCCCGCCCTCCCACCGAAGGCTCGCACTGTCTCCAGATGCCGGAACTGGTCCTGCCGTCTGGAAGCTCGCGGTGTACTTTGGAAGGCTCCTCTGATCCCAGCGAAGAAGCTGAACGCTTCCTTCCAGTCTTACATGCGTGGGGCCCAGTGGGCAGCAGACAGGGTCAGGTTTGGGGGCCCTGAGGAAGAGCAAACCCAGCGTACAGGGGAGATCAGGGAAAGCTTCCTGGAGGAGGGAGCCTGGCTGGGCCCTGAGCAACAGGAAATTATTTTTCCTTTTAAAAAAACCTTTTTATTTTGAAATCATTTTAGATTTACAGAAGAGTTATAAAGATGGCCCAGAGTCCCTCTATACCTTTCCCCCAGTTTCCCCCAATGTTAATATCTTATATAACCACAGTCTATTTATCAGCAAAGAAATTATCACCAGTGTAACGCTATTCAACGGTATCTTTATTTGGATTTCAATGTGTTTTGGTTGCCTTCCTCTGCTCCAGAATGCGATCCACGATCCCCCGCTGCGTTCTGCCGCGCGTCTCCTGGGTCTCCTGCAGTCTGGGACAGTCTCAGTCTTCTCTCCACGTTCACGACTGGCCCCGTTTTGAAGAACACTGGTTGAGCATTCTGTAGGCTGTCCTTCCAGTTGGGTGTGTTGGGTATTTTCTCATGATTCGTCTGGGGTTATGTGTTATGAGAAGCATAGTTCCATCACCAGGAAAATTCCCTTGTTTGGCTCTTTAAAAAAAAAAAGTTTTTAAAAAATTTTTTTATTGAGTTTTTAGAGAAAGGAGAGGAGAGAGAACATCGATCGGCCGCCTCCTGCACGCCCCCTACTGGGGATTGAGCCCGCAACCAGGCATGTGCCCTGACCTCGAACGGGGACCTCTTAGTCTGGGGGATGCCGCTCCGTCCACGGAGCCACACCGGCGGGGCTGTTTGGCTTTTTAATCACACTAGTTTCTAAAATGGCTTTTGCAATCCCACCAGCAACGAGTATTCCTGTTGGCCCACACCCTCACCAGAATTTAGTGTCCATTTCAAAAAGTTCAGCCATCTGAGTAGGCGTGCGTCGTGTCTCGTTGTGGTTTAAATTCCATATCCCTAAAGACTAATGATGTTGAACGTCTTTGTATACATTTATCTGCCATTCACACATATTCTTCTGTGACCTGTCTGTTCAGACCTTTTTTCCCCTTCCTTAAAAACGAGATTTGTTTTTAAAGCTCTTTATGCTCTGGATACAAGTCCTTACTTGAGTATGTGATTTGGAAATCTTTTCCAGTCTGTGAGGTTTTCAATTTTTTAGCAGTTTCTCAGAAAAAAAGTGTTTAATTTTGATAAAGTGCAACATCAACTTTTTCTTTTATGAATTGTGCTTGTGGTGTAGCGCCCAATCACCCACTGCCAAACCCAAGGTCAAGCAGATTCTCTGATGGCTTCTATAGATACTTACAGTTTAAAAGAATTTTTTTTCTTTATTGATTTGAGAGGAAGGGAGAGGGAGAGGTAGAGAGAGATAGGAACATCGATGAGAGAGAACATCAATTGGCCGCCTCCTGCATGCCCCCCACTGGGGATCGGGCCCACAACCTGGGCATGTGCCCTGACCGGGAATCGAACCAGCGACCTGATCCACACTGGCTGGGCATATACTGTTACAGTTTTATATTTTACATTTAGGTCTATAAGGCATTTTGAGTTAATTTTTGTAGAAGTGTGAGGGTGTCAAGTTTCATGCTTTTGCATATGAACATGATTTCTGTATTGGAAGGTTTCTGAACATTTGTCCAAAATCAGTGACTATATTTGAGTGAGAATATTTGTTTTTTTTTTCATTAATCTATATAATCTGTTTTTTTTTTGCCAATATCATACTCTATTGATTATTATAACTTTATGGGTAAATTCTGAAATTGGGTAGTGTGACTCCTCCAATTTTGTTCTTTTTCTGAATTGTTTTGGCTAGTCTGGTTCCTTACCTTTCCACATACATTTTAAATTAACTTGACATATATAAATTTTACTGAGATTTTGGTTGGGATTGCATAGAATCTACAAAGTGGAGAGAAGTGATATTTTACAAGCAATGAGTCTCATAATTCACAAAAACCATTTCTCTCTCCATTTAATTAAATCTTTGATTTCTTTCATCCATACTCACATTTTTCATCATAGAGATTCTGTATGCATTTTGTTAGATTTAGACCTAAGTACTTCATAGGGGGGTATTGTAAATAGTACTGTTTTCTAAACTTCACACCCCAGTTGTTCCCTGTGGGTACATAGACATATGATTAAATTTTGTATATTTACCTTGTAACTCACCCAGCTTAGTTAGCTTTTTTGGTGTGTCCTTTGGAATTTCCTATGTAGATGACCACCTCATCTGCAAATAGAGACAATTTTATTTGTTCCTTTCCATTTTTATTTTTCCTGGTTTTTATTTAGTTATTTTTTAATTTTTCTTGCCTTATTGCACTGGCTAGGACTTTCAGTGTGATGTTGAATAAAAGTGATGAGAGGACATCTTAGGGGAAAGCATCATTCTCTCATCATTCACTGTAATGTTAGCTATAGTATTTTGAAAATGTCTTTTATTCTGTTAAGGAAGTTCCTTTCTGTTCCCAGTTTGTTGAAAGTTTTTCTTACGAATTAATACTGAACTTTGTCAAATGCTTTTTTTGCATCTACTGAGATGATCATACATTTGATGTAATAGGTCTGGGTGGGAATCTCTGAGATTTTCCCTCCTGGGAGTTCACTGAACTTCTTCGGTATGTAGCTTCATGTTTTTCTTCAAGTTCAGCAGATTTTCTCTCTCCTCTCCTTCTGGGATTTCCACTCTGTGTATGTTAGTATGCTTGATTGTGCTCCACAGATCTCTGAGGCTCTGTTCATTTTTATTTATTTATTTTTGTTTTAAGACTGATAATCTTAATTCACCTATCTTTAAGTTTTCTGATTCTATAAAATTATTTCTCCTTGTTTTTGAAGGATATTTTGCTAATTATAGAAATTTCCCCACTCTTTTCTCTTTGCATTTCAATTTATGTACATGTTTTCTTCAAGCCCACACATTCTTTCCTTAATTGTGTTGAGTCTACTATTGAGTCTGTCAATGGCAATCTTTATCTCTATTACTCTGTTTTTCATTTTTAACACCTAATTGGGAGACAGGGCCCAGGACAAAAAAGGTGGGGATGGCAGTACCATTTGGGAGCATGGTGCTGCCTTCAGGCAACGGCCTAGGTTTCTCAGCCTCCTGGCTTTGACTCTGAGGGCACTGGGGCCCACCCCTCCTCCACCCCTTACTGAAATCCTGACCTGAGGTCTGTCTCCAGGCTTCGAGCTCAGGGCTGGGGCTCTTTAGGCTCCCACAGACTGAGCGTTCCTGCAACCAGAGTCCTGACCCTCCTCTCTTTCGATCGTCTGTGACCTATATGGCCTTGGGAGCTCTAGGGAGCAGGTCTGTGTTTGGCTCCTGGGCCAGGCAGAGTGTGCTGGCTGGCTGGGCTGGGGATGGGTGCTTGCAGGAGGAAAGTGGAACAGGTTAGGACCTTCATTTTTGCAGATGCAGAAACAGGCTCAGTCCAGACAGGCAAGTTGCACAGGAATTCATCCGTAAGAAAGAAGAGCTGCTGGGGCTGGGGTGTCCCTGCTATGAGGCCCTGCCAGAGCCCCCCAGCCTCATCCCGCTGCCCCCCTTGCCAGGCTGGGGGAGTCTGGCTGAGAGACAGGAAGCAAGGAGCTGCCTCCTCCCCGTCCCCCAGGCCACTCACCACTGCCACAAGTCCCACAGGGTTTCCTGCCCTCCCTCTGCCCTGGCCTCAGTGTCTCCATCTCTACAATGCAGATGGAAACTCCACCTTGCCAGGTGGTGTGGCTGGTGGGACAGAGTGGGCTGTTCCTTCCAGAACCTTCCAGAAGGCAGCAAACTGCGTCTCCCTTCCATCTGCTTCCCAATAGGTGGAAAGGATTGCAGGGAATTAAACTTCTCTCAGTTGTCAGACCCCGCCACATCCGAGGAAGGGCCCCTCCAGAAACATCCCTGGTGGGTGCTTCGGGTCATCTTCCAGCTCAGTGGGCCCTCCAAGGGCTCAGCCCCGAGGTGCTGCAGGGCCTGACTTCCCCGGTGGCTCCCGGGGTGGCAGGCCGGCGCCGTGCCCGGGTAGGGAGGCAGCCACGTGGACACCCCAGCAGGGGCACAGGTCTGACCCAGGACCAGGAAGCACTCGGGCCTGGATGGGGGGAGGGGACCTTCAGAGTCTCCCAGGCGCCCAGCAGGCTCTCGAATTAAACCTCCAGAAACTCCCGGGTTTTAATTAATTCTGCACGGGTGGTTCCTTAAGGTCTCAAGAATCATGTCTGCAAAGACTAACATTTTTATTTGCTCAGGCTAATGAGGGGGTCCTGAGGCTCAGGCGGCGATGCCCAGGCCACCCGAGCAGCTGTCAGTGAGGCTGGAACCCAGGGGCAGTGCCGAACCCACGGCCCCGGGAAAGAGGCAGGCTCGGGTGGGGGGGGTCTGGCCTTGGTTCCTGGAGGCAGTCTGGAAAGTTCACCAAACCTCCGGACGATATGATCTCGTTAGTCTTGGGGCAGGCCCCGCGCTCTCGCTCCGCGGGCGAGCGGCAGTGGCGCCTACTGGAGGAAGGCCCGCAGGAAGTCGTTGTAGGAGATCCTGGAAGACAGCGTCTTGTCGTAATACTCCAGGATGTGGAAGAACTCCTCCTCCGAGAGGTTGATGCTGTACTGTCTCAGGACCTGCAGGACGAGAGCAGGAGCCCTGGCTGCTAGGAAGGGGCCGGGGCACGCCCTCTTCCAGCCCTCACCCCGCTTCTTCCCCCATCTTCTCTCTCTCTCTCTCTCTCTCTCTCTCTCTCTCACACACACACACACACACACACACACACACACACACACACGTCCCTCCCCACCTGAGGAAGGAAGCCAGGTGCTGAGGATGGTGAAGCCCAAACAATGACCCCAGTGACTGTCCCGCCACCACCCAACTCTGGACGCCCTGCCTCTGGGCTTTACATTTTTATTTTTGTTGTTGTTAATCCTTACCCTGAGGATATTTTTTCTATTGATTTTCAGAGAGAGAGTGGAAGGGAGGGAGAGGGAGAGAGAGAGACATCGATGTGAGAGAGACACATCGACTGGTCGCCTCCTGCACGATCCTGACCGGAGCCGGGGATCAAACCTGCAACCCAGGTACATGCCCTTGACCGGGAATCGCACCTGAGACCCTTTGGTGTGAGGGCCGACGCTCTAACCACTAAGCCACACCAGCCAGGGCTGGACTTTTTTTTTTTATCCTCACCCGAGGACATTTTTGCATTTATCTTCAGACAGAGCGGGAGGGAGAGAGGGAGGAAGAGAGAGAGAGAAACATCGATGTGAGAGGGACACATCAACTGGCTGCCACCCACATGACCCCAACGGGGGGCCGGGGACAAACTGCAACCGAGGTACATGCTCTTAGCGGGAACCGAACCCGGACTCTCTGGTCCGCGGGCCGACGCTCTAACCGCTGAGCCAAACCAGCCAGGGCGGGGCTGGACTTCTTTTACTAGAGAGAGAAATAAACTCCCACTATGTTGAAGCTGTTGTTATTTTTTCCCTCCTGTTACATGCAGCTGAAACCAACCCTCACAAACAGGCACCCTAGTGCACACAGATAAAGATTATACACAGCCGAGGAGGCCCGCCCCCTGCCGCTGTCACCCACCCCGGATTCCTGGAGCTGCCTGTCAGGGGACTAACGGAACCTTATTTGCCTGGAGGCTGAGGGGAGCAGCAGCCGGAGACTTCTACTTGACCCTGACGTCCAGGCGAACAAGGCGATGGGAGAGCAGAGCACGGTGTGCCCAGGAGCCGGGCAGGCCCCTCGCTGCCAGCGCCCAGCACGTCCTTGCGAGTGCAGTGCCCCGCCCACCACCAACCGCAGCTGGTCTTCCCCGGTTATTCGTGTTTTTAAAAACAGTTTTTAGTTGACTTCCGGTCAAGACGGCGGGTAGGTAAACGCGGTCTCGCTCCTCCCACAACCACATCAAAGTTACAACTGAACAACAGCACAACCATCATGCAGAACCGCCTGACAGCGAGCTGAATGGAAGTCCTACAACTATGAGATTAAAGCAGCAGAAGCAGCCACATGGAGACAGGTAGGAGGGCGGAGGGGACGGGCTGGTCCCACACCCACGTGTGGAGGATAAAAATCAGGACACCTCGGCTGGGAAGGTCCTCCCTGAGGACTGAGGGGTCCCCGTCCCACACCAGGCGCCCATCTCAGGGTTCCAGTGCCAGGAAGAGAATCCCCATCACTTCTGGCTGGAAAACCAGCGGGAACTGAGGCTGAGGGAGGCTGAGGCTGCGGGAGCCCCGGCAGCTCCTCTTAAAGGGCCCGCGCACGGACTTACTCGAACTTGCTCCCTTTGAGCTCAGAGGGGAGGCAGCTTGAGGGGTGCCAGAGACATACAGGGAAGAACTGAGCTGTGTGGCCTCAGAACGAGGGCTGGAGAGGTGGCTTTCTCCTGGACAGATGTGCTGGCGGAGGCTGTTGTTCCTTGGTGAGCCCTTCCCCCACAGGGCAGGCAGACGGCACCATATCTGGGACTCCAGCAACCTGGCTCACACTGTTTGCCCCGCCCTGGTGATTCCCTGAGGCCCCGCCCGACCCAACTTTTGGGCCCACCCAAGCTGTTTCCAAAGGCTTTACCATAGGATTGGCCTGTCTTGGATCCTGCTTCAGAGTTTCCTAAAATCTCTCAAACAAGCAGCATCTGGTCTCAGCCAGCCCCATACTTCTCGTTAAGTGGCCCAGTCTCGGCACTAGAAGCAGCCAGCCTTGGTTCACAACTTGGCTTTTCCTGGGCACCTCCAAGCCCAGCACAAGAAGCAGCCATCTGCAGATCACTTTGTAGCTTATGCCAGGTGGCCCCAGATAGAACACAGGCAGTGGCTGACCATGCCCCAGAGCCAGCACACCCAGTGGACAGCCCCAGACCACATCGAAACACCACCACCCAACCACCTCCACAAGTGACACACTCAATGAGCGGACTCAGTGGGTACCAGAGCCCTGCTGAAGTAAGTCTTGCTCTGTGTGTTGGGCCCCTGCACAGCTGATCCTCCAAGGTAGTCAGAAGCCAGTGGTCAGTGGACACAGCCAGTCCTTGCAGCTGATCAGCCTGAGTAAACCCCTCCCATTGACGTGCCAATAGCAATCAAGACTCAATTACAACACAAGGGTGTACAATCCACATGAGGGGTGCACCTCGAGGGCCCAGCTGGGTGATCAGGGAGGCTGTGCCACTGGATCTTACAGGACACCTACAACAATAGGCCACCCTACGAACCCTAGGAGACATAGCAACTCTGTCTAATACATAGAAACAATCACAGGGAAGCAGCCAAAATGAGGAGACAAAGAAACATGTCCCAAATGAAAGAAAAGAACAAAACTCCAGGAAAAGAATTAAACAAAATGGAGATAAGCAATCCATCAGATGCAGAGTTCAGAAAACAGGTTATAAGGTTGCTCAAAGAACTTAGTGAGACCTTCAAGGAACTTAAGGAGAACTCCAAGGAACTTAGTGAGAACATTAACAACATAAAAAAGGACCAGTCAGAAACGAAGGATGAACTAACTGAAATAAAGAATAATTTACAGGGAATCAGTAGTAGAGTAGGTAAAGCCAAGAAGCAAACCATCGATTTGGAATATAAGCAAAAAACACCCAATCAGAATAGTAAAAAGAAAAAGGAATCCAAAAAATGAGGATAGTGTAAGGAGCCTCTGGGACAACTTCAGGTGTGCCAACATTCACATCATAGGGGTGCCAGAAGGAGAAGAGAGAGAACAAGAAATTGAAAACCTATTTGAAACAATAATGACAGGAACCTTCCCTAACTTGGTGAAGGAAACAGACATACAAGTCCAGGAAGCACAGAGAGTCCCAAACAAGATGAACCCAAAGAAGACCACACCAAGACACATCACCATCAAAATGCCAAAGGTTAAATACAAAGAGAGAATCTTAAAAGCAGCGAGAGAAAAACAATCTGTAACCTACAAAGGAGCTCCCATAAGACTGTCAGCCAATTTCTCAAAAGAAACTTTGCAGGCCAGAAAGGAGTGGCAAGAGATATTCAAGGTGATGAAAAGCCACGACCTACAACCAAGATTACTCTATCCTGCAAAGCTGTCATTTAGAATCGGTGGACATATCAAGACTTTCCCAGACAAGAAAAAGCTAAAGGAGTTCACTACCACCAAACCAGTATTATATGAAATGTTGAAAAAGAAAAACAAAAATATGAACAATAAAATGGCAATTAACGCATATCTATCAATAATTGAATCTACAAACATGAGCAAGCAGAATAGAAACAGACTCATAGATACTGAGAACTTTTTGTTGCTTGGCAGATGGGTGGGGGCTGGGGGGACAGGTGAAAAAGATGAAGGAATTAAGAAGTACAAATTGGTTGTTAGACTGATGAACCTCAAAGGGAAGGGGGAAGGGAGGGTGGGATGAGATAAACCAAAGAACTTCTATGCATATATGCATAACCAATAGACACCGACAATAGTGTGGGGAAGGCAGGAGGGGGGCGGGATTGGGGAGGAGGGGTCAACGAGGAGAAAAGGGGGGACATCTATAATACATTCAACAATAAAGATGAGTTAAAACACACACACACACACACACACAAACAGTTTTTAGTTGAAGCAGAGATGAACCCAAGGATAATGCTTTGTAAGTACATTTTGAGGTCATAACCCTTTGTGTCTTTTTTCTGGCTGTGATAGGTGACTTTTCAGCGAATGTTCTGGGCCTGGTGGATGGAGGGAGTTCCAGGTGCTCTACATTATTCTAAAAGTGGAGCTCAAGTTGCCCCTGAGGATGGCAGAGGTGACGCTCCCGGCAGAGCAGAGGCAGGTCCCTCTGGGGGTGGCTGCCCCCGTCCACGGGGGGTGCTCCCTGCAGCCCGCGTCTCCTCTGGGAACTGTGCTTTCTCGTGGGCATTAAGGCACCCGAGTTCAGACTCTGTAGGGACACTGCTCAGCCAGCCCCTGCAGTGGGGGTGAGCTGGTCGCCTCATGGAGGGCAGCTGGGGGGCCCGGGGCCCCTCTGAGTGGCCACAGCTGGGACCTGGCTTTAGCCCCTCCCTGTTTCTGTTCTGCTCTGTGGGTCCTGCGAGGCAGACGCAGGCCCTGGGTCCCCCACAGAGGTCAGGGGCAGCTGGGCTCCGATGTGGGCAGTGAGGAGTGTCCCCAGGGGTGTCTGGAAGCCTTCAGGGGGAACCTGGGGTCTGCAGGTAAGGGGGCATGCACTACAGCCTTGATGACCTGGGGGTCCCAGGGAGGTGGGGTCTGGGACAGCTGCCCACAGCGGGCCTGCAATGGGGACCAGGTCCCCTTTCTCAGGTTTCCCGGCACCGGCCCCCGTTTGGAGGCAGCTGGAAGAGCTGGGCTCACCTTCCGGAAGTCAGCCACACCTATCAGCCCCGTCCCGCCCTCGTCGCAGGCCTTGAAGGCGCGGCGCATGGGCCTCCAGCAGTGCACGATCTGGGGCTGGATGCGCAGCAGCGCGCTGTACAAGGACCAAGTCTCCGCACCGGCTTCTTTCTGGGAAAGAGAGAACCATCGAGAGGGGTGAGAAAGGAGCTTCTGAATGGGAAGGTCAGTGGACAGGCCGCCCTGCAGGAGCGGGCAGCGGCTGTGAGCGCCCCTCCGCCTGGCGCCCACGGCCCTCAGTCCCTGCCCGCACCCACCCCTGGCTCCCCGTCCAGGTCCAGGCGGGGCGGACTCATCACAGCCAGGGCAGCCTCGCGTCCCTGCTGTTCATCACCGGCCTGCACGTGGGCTGTTGAAAAACACCTTTCATTTCCGCCTGCCCCAACCTGGGAGGAAGGTGGTCCTCATCCCCATTTCGTGGCCACGAGGAGGGGGGGGTGCTGAGCCAGGCTCTGTTTGCCTCCAAAGGCTGGCAGGCCATGGCCCTGCCCGGCCCCTCCCAGGACACAGGAGGGAGGGCCAGGCCGATGCCCCACCAGGTGTCAGTTTGGGCATCCTGCAGGTTTTTGACTCATAAGGCTGTAACTGTATCTAATAATCAGACAGCATGCGACACTGATTCTTTCATCCCGGGGCGATCAGACTGAAAACGAGGTATTTACGTGCTCAGCCCCGGTGCAAGCCCAGACACCAGAGGTGACTGTCAGCAGCAATGCGTAACTCGTCTGGGGAGCGTGCACTTTCAACGTGGCGCTACACAGGACAAATCAGCGCGAAGTGGAACTGCTTTCAGCCTGACATCGGTTAGCTCCTGTGACGGACACGCAGCAGGTTCCCAGGCAGCGGCTCCGTGTGTGCAGAACACAGGTGCCCGCTTGCTCTCCTGCACCCACCTGCCTGACAGAGGGCTTTCCCACCCCCGGAGGCGCAACCAACCCAGCCAGGGGCCTCTGCCTGCCCCCACCCCCGCTCCCCAACCATCTCCCCCAAGGGCGGCTGCACTGCTGAAGGCTACAGAGGAAGCCCCCCAAAGCCCCTGAGCAGAGGGGCTGGGGCTGGGAGGAGCGCCAGGCAGGGGCGGGCTCTCTCCTAGGAAAGGGTCCCGGGGAGAGGCTGGGCACCGCCTGTCAATCACGTCAGGTCAGGATGGCGATGGATGATGGAGTGTGGGCTGTGGTGAGCTTTGGGTGGGAGGAGCTGGAGGACGGACAGGAGCAACGGGAAGTGGGCTGGGACCAGAGGCCAGGCTCCCAGCAGCGCCATCCTGGAGCACCTGTCACTTCTCAGTGGGAGCCCCCCACGGGCCAGCCTGTCTGCACCTCTGTGAGGATGAGCAGTGGGTACTGGTCAGGGTGGCCTCTGCCCAGGGGAGGGCTCCGAGCAGGGCACTGGGGCACTCTTCTTAACCGGGCGCCCCCTGAAGGCTCTGGAAGCCAGCAGACTGCCCCATCATTCACAGTGGGGGTGGGGGTGGGGGTGGGGGACAGGCCCAGAGAGGCAGAGGGAGGCCAGGGCTGGCAGGGGCCCTGCAGGCTGTGCGTCTCCATGGGTCGCCAAGCCCCTGGGTCCCCTGGCGATGGCATGAGAACAGCCTTTCTCTGCCCACAGAAAGCGAGTGAGAAGGAACGGCCTTCAGCTTTTCCGCTGGGACAGCGGACCCTCTCCTCCAGCTCTTGCGCGTCCACACTGGGACAGCGGACCCTCTCCTCCAGCTCTTGCGCGTCCACACTGGGACAGCGGACCCTCTCCTCCAGCTCTTGCGCGTCCACACTGGGACAGCGGACCCTCTCCTCCAGCTCTCGCGCGTCCACACTGGGACAGCGGACCCTCTCCTCCAGCTCTCGCGCGCCCACACTGGGACAGCGGACCCCCTCCTCCAGCTCTCGCGCGTCCACACTGGGACAGCGGACCCCCTCCTCCAGCTCTCGCGCGTCCACACTGGGACAGCGGACCCCCTCCTCCAGCTCTCGCGCGGCCACACTGGGACAGCGGACCCTCTCCTCCAGCTCTCGCGCGTCCACACTGGGACAGCGGACCCTCTCCTCCAGCTCTCGCGCGCCCACACTGGGACAGCGGACCCCCTCCTCCAGCTCTCGCGCGCCCACACTGGGACAGCGGACCCTCTCCTCCAGCTCTTGCGCGTCCACACTGGGAGCTACGCTAAGAGGGCGCTTGGCCTTGCAGTTACAGATGTTGCTGGGCAGAGACTTTCTGTGCGGGAGAAACGGCTCGCTGTGTGGAGCCCCCTCCCTGTGCTGGTGCTGGGGCGCGGTGGCCCTGCCTGAGTCCCGAGGTGGGACCAGCTGTTTGTGCCCCAAACACAACGCCAGCTTGCCGTTCAGCTCAGTGGAGCCTCGCTCAGTGCGGACGATGGACACGAGCACGGAGAGGCTTCGCCTGCTCTGCATCTGGGAAGACGGGGGTGAACACCGTGCTTGAAGGGGTGAGGGCGCGAATCCCGCAATGACCAAGG
The DNA here is from genome assembly GCA_030848825.1 of Tadarida brasiliensis. NCBI lineage: Eukaryota > Metazoa > Chordata > Mammalia > Chiroptera > Molossidae > Tadarida > Tadarida brasiliensis. The sequence goes on along the minus strand of CM061263.1, from coordinate 4,699,096 downwards.
ACTGAGAAAACAGCTAAAGACACTGAAGAACAGTGTCCTCCAGTCGCTAGTTAAGCATCTTCAGGTTCTCGTCCCTCTTCAAAGAAAGAGAGAAAACGGTGTGGGTGTCGTTTAGGCAGGGGGACGAGGAAGCACCCACCCACCCCCACGCCGGGAGGGTCCGGCCTGTGCTGATGGCTGATGAAGGGTGTGCACCGTGGTTGAGTTTAAGAGGTCTCACGTCGGCCCTGGCCGGTTTGGCTCAGCGGTTAGAGCGTTGGCCTGCAGACCAGAGAGTTGTGGGTTCAATTCCTAGTCAAGGGCACGTACCTCGGTTGTGGTTCGTCCCTGGCCCTGGTGTGGGGGCAGCCAATCGATGTGTCCCTCTCACATCAATGTTTCTCTCTCTCCCTCCCTCCCTCCCACTCTGTCTGAAAATAAATGGGAAAATGTCCTCGGGTGAGGATTTAAAAAATAAAAAAATAAAAATAAATAAAAGGTGTCACTTCGTGGTGACCCCAGCCCCTGCACTCCAGCTCTGCCTTCGGTGACCCCACGGATGGCCGCTCCCCATGCCTCCTATGGCCGCTGACTCTGTCTGCCTGCCACACGGATGTTTCGGGGGGCTCTGCAAAGAGTCGTGACCGTCAGGGGTCTGCACCCGCATGAGTTTGAGAACCTGGGACTCAGGCTATTGGTCCCCAGTCTAGGGTCTCCAGAAGGAAATCTCTGCATCACTCCCAGGAAAGTAAACTCAGCTGTTTGCGATGTCCCCAGAGCCTGACGGAGGCCTCACCTCCACCCACAGCTCTCACCTCCAGACACCAGCTCCCCGGCGTGCCAGGCCGCTGGCTTGGGGCCCACTGGCCTGACCCCCAGCAGTTATATGCTCACCTGAAAACTGCCTGGAGCTGGACAGGCCTGCCAGAATGGAGGAAATGGTGCATGGCCCATGTGTCATATGTGTACACACATATATCACATGTGCATACACATGTGTACCACACAATGTGACATACACATATATCGTTTGTGCACAGAGAAGATCTGAGCGGGGTGTGTGGGGCGGCAGCAGCGGGGCTGGGGACATCCCACAGGTGGGCCCTCACTCGCCAAGGGCCCCTCCAAAGCCTCTGCACCCCCCGTGCCTGCCTTTCATAGGCACCGAGAAAGACCCCGAGACGGCAGCCGCAGGCCCGCAGAGTGCCGCTCCCGTACCATCTTGTTGGCGTTCTGGACCTTCATCCTCTGCATCAGCGAGGTCTCCTGCGCCTTCAGCAGCAGGACGCAGCTCTGAATGAAGTCGCAGTAGGCAAACCTCCCGTTGTCCTTGAGGTCGTACTTCGTCGTGAGCTGCTGACACTCCTCCTGGCTGATGTCCAGGTTGAACTTCTCCACCAGAGCTGAAGACAGAAGTGCCAGTTCATTCATTCGTCCACCCGCCCCTTGCGGAGGGGCCTTCCCTGCTCTAGGCCCTGCTCACAGGCTGGTGGCCTGGGGCTGGACAGGTGTGGACACACCGTGCACACAGCAAACTGAGGGCGTGTGGAGAGGAGGGAGGGCTGCAGGAGCAGCGCCACGGGGCGGGCAGGCAGAGAGCAGAATCCGGGGGTACCCCAGTGAGGGGCCTGTCCGAGCAAAGGCTCGGAGTCAGGGCCGAGCCCGCATGAGGGACAGGGCGGCTGTGTGCTGGGTGTGGGCCTGGAACTAGACCCGGCCCTCCGACCGAGTATTTCTCAACTGGGCTTTGGGGATGTCCTCTCGAGAGTCCGCTGGGCTGTACGGACCGACACACTTTGGGTTTTCGTGCCAATGGCCGTCTAAAACGCAGAAAACCGATTCTGCCACGCAGTGTCAGGGCTCAAGTCTGGCTTTCTGATGAGGACCATGGCGACGCCACGTCGGTGGGTCCTCCCAGCTGCCCTGAGGCCAGCACGTGCCAGTGTCCAGCCATCAACACCCCACTCCCCACGGGCTCTCACGCTCCATTCTTGGACCAGCTATAAAGCCCGAGCTGCTTTTCAGCGCAGGCTGAAAGACAAGGCTGTGCGTGTGCGACAGGCGTTCCTCTCCCCTGCGCAGAGGACGCGGAGCCACGGGGACGTGCGGGGCAGGTGCTTCGTGTCCTGAAGGAAACTGTCGGCAGGCGCCTCTGACGCTCCAGCTAGCAGGAGGCCGCCAGCAGCGCACGGGACAGAGAGTGGCTTTGGATCGCTTTATACAGTATTGGATTTGGACGCATCGCTAAAGCCAGGCGAGTCTGTCCGGGTGATGGGTGGGCGGCTTAAGTGACTTCATGGTTAAAAAGGAAAGACAGTGCCCTGGCTGGTGTGGCTCAGCGGTTAGAGCGTCGGCCCGCGGACCGAAGAGTCGCGGGTTCGGTTCCAGTCAAGGGCACGTACCTCGGTTGCGGTTCATCCCTGGCCCTGGTCGGGGTCATGCAGGAGGCAATCAATCGATGTGTTTCTCTCACATCTATGTTTCTCTCTCTCTCTCCCCCTCCCACTCTGTCTGAAAATAAATGGAAAAATATCCTCAGGTGAGGAGTTAAAAAAAAAAAAAAAAAAAAAGACAAACAGCAGTGATGACCATAACAACACAAGTTAAGGTTCTTGCTGCTCAAATATTGAAAGAATCAGCTAACAAACACCTGGAACTCAGCGGATCCAGGCACGGTGAGTCAACGTAACAACATCTGGCTGTTACTGATTTCCTGGCTTTGCATTTAACGTATGTGTTTTGGTAGGAACTGCTCACTGAAGGAATTCACACCGTGTTTCAGTTCTGAGTCTTTGGACCACGGTTATCACAAAGGTAACACGAGGTTCCCGAGAAAAACCTTCTCCTAAACGAGGGTCTAGACAGCAGTCGAGAAGGGGGGAGCTGGGGGGCCCTGCAGCAGAGGAGTGACAGGGCTGGGTTTATCCCTGAAGTTAAAATGCGCACAAACAACATGCAACCCTTAGTGGAAGTGGGAGTCAAACTTCACCTCGAGAAGCTGATCAGAGTGGGCGCAGTGAACCCACTGAGCCGTGTGGGGGGCGGCCTGGTGTCCCAGCCCAGCCTGCTCTTCACCCCCCTCAGTCAGTCTCAGCATGCCCCTGCCGCCCAGGGCAAGGCCCAGCCTGCCCTCTGCCCCCTCAGTCAGTCTCAGCATGCCCCTGCCGCCCAGGGCACGGCCCAGCCCGCTCTCCGCCCCCTCCGTCAGTCTCAGCATGCCCCTGCCGCCCAGGGCACGGCCCAGCCTGCTCTTCACCCCCCTCAGTCAGTCTCAGCATGCCCCTGCCGCCCAGGGCACCGCCCAGCCTGCTCTCCGCCCCCTCAGTCAGTCTCAGCATGCCCCTGCCGCCCAGGGCACGGCCCAGCCCGCTCTCCGCCCCTCAGTCAGTCTCAGCATGCCCCTGCCGCCCAGGCCCATGGCCCAGCCTGCCCTCTGCCCCCCTCAGTCAGTCTCAGCATGCCCCTGCCGCCCAGGGCACGGCCCAGCCTGCCCTCTGCCCCCCTCAGTCAGTCTCAGCATGCCCCTGCCGCCCAGGGCACGGCCCAGCCTGCCCTCTGCCCCCCTCAGTCAGTCTCAGCATGCCCCTGCAACCCAGGGCACGGCCCAGCCTGCGTGCGTGGGCGGCCCAGCTGGCTCCGGGTGGCTCAGGGGCCTCCATGCTGGTCGACCATGGTGCTCCGCCCGCCATCGCCACCCAGGTGCCTCCACCGAGGGAACGGCCTGGACCCGGGAGGTGGCACCACCCGGGAGCAGAGGGAACGCACCCAGGAACTCGGCCGTGGCGATGTCCCCTTGCTTGAGCGTGTCCCGCTCCTTGCACTCCTTCAGCAGCTTGCGCCAGCAGCCCTGGACGCGCCTGCGGAGCTTGCTCTCGATGGGCTCGCAGTTCTGCAGGGGGGGCGTGCCCAGCGCCGTGCCCGCCCTGCCGGGCGTCTGCCGGACAGAGAGAAAACTGCCCTGTAACGGAAACTTTAAAACGCAAGGGATCACCACCACCTACGGGCACGACGTGGGTGCGGAGACCCGCGGGTCCGCAGGGGCGGCCATCTCGGAAATGAGATGAAGAGCCAGACGCAGACGGCGATTTGCCGCTCGACCTCCGTTCCCAGGGGTGGCTGTGTCTGCCTGAGCCACAGTCAAGTCGTTTGGGATATAAACATGTAGCCCAGATGCACATACAGAGAGATGCCAGTTCAGTGTGTGACTGGCGTGTGCGTGTGTGTGTGCGACGACATCGCTGTCACCAGAGGAAGAGTCCTAGGAAAGAGAGGGATCACTTGTTGTGGGGTGGCATGTCCACCCCGTACTCAGCCCCAGAATACGGGGTGCCCTGGAAGCCTGTGGACCAAGTACGAATGAGGCTGTTCTTATATTTTCCATTTAAAAACAGGGAATGAATGAGCCCTGGCCGGTGTGATTAGAGCGTCAGCCTGCAGACCGAAGGGTCGTGGGTTCGATTCCTGGTCAAGGGCATGTACCTGGGTTGCAGGTTTGATCTTGGCCCCCGTTGGGGTTGTTGGGGAGGTAACCAATCGTGTCTCTCTCACATCGATGTTTCTCTCTCTTCCTCCCGCCCTCCCTTCCACTCCGTCTAAAAGTCAATGGAAAACTATCCTTGGTGAGGACTAACACCCAGTGTCTGGCAGCTCCGGGTCACGTCACTCGAGCCAGCAGCGCCACTCACCGGGATCGCTGCCTCGGCCTCCTTCCCCCTCCCGGCCTCTGCCACACAGGGCACCCCACAGCCTTCTCGGAGCCCCACGGGCTGAGCTTCAACACTGCAAGGCCGGGCCGCCCTGGAGTGAAGCCCCAGGCCCGGAGTTTCCTGGGGCCGCTCTGCTGGCCTCACACTCGGGGGCTTCACACAGCACACCTGATTCTCGCACAGGCCTGGGCCGCAAGCCTGCCGAGTCCCCGAGAGCACACGGCCAGGCCCTTCCTTCAGCTCCCAAGCCCAGATGGATGGCGGGTGGGTCTTTCTCACATGGCATCTCCCCCACGCGACCTTCCCTCTGTATCCCACCTGCGGACCGGACCCTGTCACTGCCTCGGGCTCACCGGGTCTGGGGACCGTGCCGTCTTAAATCAGCTGGTCAGCACCTCCAATTCCATCTGCAACCTGGTTGCCCCTTGCCATGTAGGGCGACCTGTCACGGCCCCGGGGGCTGGGACGTGGACATCTTCGGGGTGTTCCTGACCCCCGTCTGCTCTATGCACCGTCTTTAACTGGCTCAATACTTCGTTCACTTTGTCCACTGTTTCCTGCCTGCCACCCCACGAGACCATCAGCTCCAGAAGGGCAGGCAGCTCGGCTAGCCCGAGAGGACCCAGCACATGGGGAGTGAGTGAAGACACTGTCTCAGGGAGCTCACCGGGGGAGCACTGTGCTCATGGTCGGGTCCTCTCAGCCCCGTCCCAGGGCACACGCGCGCACACACACTCACATGCACACATACACGCACACTCACGCATGCACGCACACACGCACTCACACACGCGCTTCTTGCTGATGGGGCCTCGCGGGGCTGCCTTCCCCGACTCAGCCCCGGGCCAGGCCGTGCAATGACAGGCTGGGGTCCGCAATGGGGTTTCCCTGTGTCTGAGGGACTCTGAGACAGGAGGACACCTCCTGGAGCCTCGGCATCTTCACCTGTGGAACAGGTGTAACAAGGCTTCCCTGTGGCACACGGCGGCAGCTCCACGCACGGGGGTACCTACTGGGGCGTGGCTGACGTGGTAGTCCCCCACCCTGCCCCCACACACCTTTTCCTGCCTCCAACCCTCCTCAGGCAGGCACCCCTTCACCCCTTCCGCCGCCATGCCTTCTTTCCACCCCAGCCTACCCCCTTCCTCACACCTCCTCCCCCTCCGGGGCTCCTGCCCTGTGACCCCCAACCCAAGGCTCACCCTATGCCACCTGCTCAGGCACCCACACCCTGTGGGGACACCAGAGACCCCACCCGGGGGACTGTGGGTCTGGGCCAGGCGGCGTGTGGCGCGGGGATGGAGGACTCACACAGGGCTGGCTCCGCAGCTTTGTCCCTGCTTTCAGGTCTCGGGTGGGCGACGACCGCGCAGAACTCCCTTCCGAGGCTCCGGGGACCTCACTCCCTCTGTGGGCCTTGGTCGAGTCAGCGGTGCTGGGCTGGGCTGCCACCTTCTCTGCACTGAACCTGCTCAGGAAATCCGGGTGCTTCAGCCTCCCCTTGGCATCCACGGGCATCTCGCTCCAGAGCCTGTCGAACTGGCAAAGAGGCAGAAGGCGTTTCCCCGGGTTAGTGTGGAACGCACGCGGGATCCCCCCGTGCCGCAGAGGGCAGCGTTCACGTGGGTGGGGGTCCAGAGCCCACAACAACGCAAAACATTCAGAAAGAAAAATCCATTCGGCCTCCACTTGGTGGAAGCCTCCAGAAGCCCGAACAAGGGAGACAGGAGGAAATTCATGGCTCTGCAGGACATGTTTTAATTGAATTGGGCCCTTGGCGAGCAATTTAAGGCCATTAAATCTTGTGATTAGTCACGGGGACTGAGCAGCCACGTACAGGAGCACTGAGGGGGAACGCAAACCGGGGCCGGCCCACTGCGGCGCGGGGCAGCCCAGCCCCACTCACTCACCCTCCAGGCACGCCTGAGTTCTGCACGCGCTCAGCAGGTGGCCCGGCCCCACTCACTCACCCTCCAGGCACGCCTGAGTTCTGCACGCGCTCAGCAGGTGGCCCGGCCCCACTCACTCACCCTCCAGGCACGCCTGAGTTCTGCACGCGCTCAGCAGGTGGCCCGGCCCCACTCACTCACCCTCCAGGCACGCCTGAGTTCTGCACGCGCTCAGCAGGTGGCCCAGCCCTCAGCACTGCGTCTGCCCCCAGTTTAGTCCACCCCGAGGGCCAACAGTGCCTTCTCACAAGACGAAAGGTGGCACCTGGAAGACTGGAGGGAAAGCCACCGCTCTGCACTGTGCTGTCTGGGTCACGGGCTGTCAGAGCCACGTGGATATATCAGAACGGCCCAGCACCCCCTGAAGGAGCCACTTTGGATGACCTCGGGGCTTTTAGGGAGCCGGGAAGGACAGTAACTTGCTTGCAATCGTTTTTTCATAGCTCCTAAGGCCCAGGGAGCCCCAGCCTCCAGGACCTGCTGGGGGACCACAGCCTCTGACCAGCAGAGGGAAGGTCCTCATCCTTCCCCACGCACCTGGCCTTGGCCAGGAACCCAAGTCCCTTCTGGGCTCCACTGGGGTTTCCAAAAGCAAATTAAAAGGGACCATGTCCAGCTCCATTTGAAATTCTGGAAATGAAGTTGTGAGGCGGGGAAGAAGGGAGGGAGAATGTTCCAGGTCCCGAGAGGGGAAAAAGGTTTAGTTGGATTCCCCGTCAGGGCACAGGCGCGGGTTGCGGGCTTGATCCCCAGTAGGGGGCATGCGGGCGGCAGCCGATCCATGTTTCTCCCTCACTGATGTTTCTCTCTCTCTCTTCCCCTTCTTCTCTAAAAATCAATAAAAACTTATTTAAAAAAGTTAAAATGCACTGTCTTATTCAAACACAACCTGGGAATTGGTCGAATAGGCATGGAGAAGAAACCCATGACCCTAGAGGCCAGCGGGGGTGGTGCCCTCTCAGGAGTTTCTCGTGGTGCCCCCTCGTGGGCTTCTAGGCACCCGCAGAAAGCATGTGAAAATTAGCAGGTATCTCGTCAGCACCAAGAGATGTGGGAAGACAACCGAGGAATCTCTTCAAAGTGTCAGAGGGAAGAAAACTCGGACCTAGACTAAGTCCACCCCCAGCTGAACCATAGTTTGCGGACAAGGGTAAAGCAGAGAGGCTCCGGGGTCACTCTTTTTTTTTTTTTTAAGAGAGAGAGAAACATCAATGTGAGAGAGACACATCGAGTGGCTGCCACCCACACAACCCCAACCGGGGCCGACAAACTGCAACTGAGGTATGTGCCCTTAGCGGGAACCAAACCCAGATCTCTCTGGTCCGTGGGCCGACGCTCTAACCGCTGAGCCAAACCGGCCAGGGCCGGGTTCACTCTTTACTAAGAGCAAGCAACCGTGTACTTCAGCACAGACAAAAGTGAACCACACGTCAGAGTGGGATAGAAGCTGCGACTGTGGGCAGATGGATCCGTGAAGCCCCCCACTCCTGGCCTCCCCTCACCACCGCTCCACCCCCAGCGCCCCACCTCTGTCCACGGAGCCTGGACGCTTCCAGTCCCTCGTCCTCTCCTCCCTCTTCCTCCTCACACACACCCATCAGCAAGTTCTGCTGGCTGCGACTCAAACACATCCTCCATCCAACAGCCATCTGCCGACTCCGATGTCCCCTCCCCTCAGGGAGCCCTCCCTGACTGCCCGGCTCACGATGCCCCCTCGCCGGCTCCCCATCACGACCCTCTTCCTGCTTTCCCCCGTGTCTACAGCGCTGACCACCACCCTGCACACACGCGTCACGCTCACTGTGTTCACCGCCTGTCCGCCCCTAAAGGAGCACCGGCCCCAGGAGGGCAGGTGTGCCTGCTGTGCCCACTGCCGGCTGGCAGTAGCTCCACCTGACTCAGCAGGTTTGCCCTGGTTCCCTGGGACTGATGCCACCACCCTGTGCAAGAGGGCCCCAATAGTGGGTGGGGAGATGCACACGCCTTCAGGCACTCGCGGCGGAGCCGAGACAGAGCTCCGTGCCAGAGAACACGCAAGAGCGTCCCAAGGGCTTGGCCGGATGGGGGAGAGCTCCAGGTGCAGGGGGAGGGCGAGGGGCCAGCTCCACCAGGTAGCGGTGTCGTCAGGAAAGGTTTCCGTCAGCTCCACTCAAAGGAGGAGTCAGTGTGAGCAGACACGGGGACAGGGACAGGCAGAGAGGGCAGCGAGCCAAGACGGAGAAGGCCGAGCTGCGCCTGGTCAGAGGGCACCCGGAGGAGCCTGGGGAGTGTTGGGCATGCCCATTTCACAGGGGAGGATGCCGGAGCCCAGAGAGGTTGAGGAACTCGTCCCAGGCCGCACAGCTGGACAGGCACAGAAGCAGGGTTGAAACCCAAGTCTTCATGCCTGAAAGGTTTCGTTCTCTGCCAGCGTCTTTCTCAGTTCCTGAAGGTGTTTTTGAAATACTGCATCTGAAATGTTC